>JANXIP010000040.1:6047500-6530734 GCA_026167965.1 Cyanocitta stelleri | reverse complement strand
GACACTCACCATGCGAAAGGCAGGACAAGTTGAGCACGATACAGTTAAAACCTTGCTCCCACTTCTTCATTCTTCTTAGAACTCGCCACAGCCCTATGCCTGATTTCTGGCTCAAACTAGGATAAGGGTTAGGGTCAGGGTTACGCCTTCGTTTAGGATTGAGAAATCCACAAAGCCAGGAGCTCCAGGGATACTCACCATGCGAAAGGCAGACCAAGTTGAGCACGATACAGTTAAAAGCTTGCTCCCACTTCTTCATTCTTCTTGGAATCCTCCACAGCCAAATGCCAGATTTCTGGCTCAGTCTAGGGTTAGGGTTAGGGTTAGGGTTAGGGTTACGCCCAGGGTTAGGCTTGAGAAAACCACAAAGCCAGGAGCTCCAGGGATACTCAGCATGTGAAAGGCAGACCAAGTAGAGCACGATACAGTTAAAACCTTGCTCCCACTTCTTAATTCTTCTTGGAACTCGCCACAGCCCAGTGCCCGATTTCCAGATCAATCTAGGGTTTGGGTTACGCGTAGGGTTAGGCTTGAGAAAACCACAAAGCCCGGAGCTGCAGGGACACTCACCATGCGAAAGGAAGGCCAAGTTGAGCACGAAACAGTTAAAACCTTGCTCCCACTTCTTCATTCTTCTTGGAACTCAGCACAGCCCAATGCCTGATTTCTGGGTCAATCTAGGGTTAGGGCTAGGGTTAGGGTTACACCAAGGGTTAGGCTTGAGAAAACCACAAAGCCAGGAGCTCCAGGGACACTCACCATGTGAAAGGCAGGCCAAGATTACCGCAGCACAGCCAAAACCTTGCTCCCACTTCTTCGTTCTGCTTGGACCTCAGCACACCCCAGTGCCCGATTTCTGGCTCAATCTAGGGTTAGGGTTACGCCTAGGGTTAGGCTTGAGAAAACCACAAAGCCAGGAGCTCCAGGGATACTCACCATGCGAAAGGCAGGCCAAGTTGAGCAAGATACAGTTAAAACCCTGCTCCCTCTACTTCTTTCTTCTTGGAACTCGTTGCCGCCCAATGCCCGATTTCTGACTCAAACTAGGGTTATGGTTATGGTTACACCTAATGTTAGGGTTTGAGAAATCCACAAAGCCAGGAGCTCCAGGGACACTCACCATGCGAAAGGCAGGCCAAGCTTACCGCAGCACAGCCAAAACCTTGCTCCCACTTCTTCTTTCTGCTTGGAACTCGCCACCGCCCAATGCGCCATTTCTGACTCAAACTATGGTTATGGTTGCAGTTACGCCTAGGGTTAGCCTTGAGAAAACCACAAAGCCAGGAGCTCCAGGGACACTCACCATGTGAAAGGCAGGCCAAGTTGGGCACGATACTGTTAAAACCTTGCTCCCACTGCTTCATTCTTCTTGGAACCCGCCACAGCCAAATGCATTTTTCTAGCTCAATCTAGGGTTAGGGTTACGCCTAGGGTTAGGCTTGAGAAAACCACAAAGCCAGGAGCTCCAGGGACACTCACCATGCGAAAGGCAGGCCAAGCTTATCGCAGCACAGCCAAAACCTTGCTCCCACTTCTTCGTTCTTCTTGAAATCCTCCACAGCCAAATGCCAGATTTCTGGCTCAATCTGGGGTTAGGGTTAGGGTTAGGGTTACGCCTAGGGTTAGGGTTGAGAAAACCACAAAGCCAGGAGCTCCAGGGACACTCACCATGTCAAAGGCAGGCCATGTTGAGCACGATACAGTTAAAACCTTGCTCCCACTTCTTAATTCTTCTTAGAACTCGCCACAGCCCAATGCCTGATTTCTGGGTAAGTCTAGGGTTAGGGCTAGGGTTAGGGTTACGCCTAGGGTTAGGCTTGAGAAAACCACAAAGCCAGGAGCTCCAGGGATACTCACCGTGTGAAAGGCAGACCAAGTAGAGCACGATACAGTTAAAACCTTGCTCTCTCTACTTCTTTCTGCTTGGAACTCGTTCCTGCCCAATGCCCGATTTCTGACTCAAACTTGTTTTATGGTTATGGTTACACCTAATGTTAGGGTTTGAGAAATCCACAAAGCCAGGAGCTCCAGGGACACTCACCATTCGAAAGGCAGGCCAAGCTTACCGCAGCACAGCCAAAACCTTGCTCCCACTGCTTCATTCTTCTTGGAATCCTCCACAGCCAAATGCCAGATTTCTGGCTCAATCTAGGGTTAGGGTTAGGGTTAGGGTTACGCCTAGGGTTAGGCTTGAGAAAACCACAAAGCCAGGAGCTCCAGGGACACTCACCATGCGAAAGGCAGGCCAAGCTTACCGCAGCACAGCCAAAACCTTGCTCCCACTTCTTCATTCTGCTTGGAACTCAGCACACCAGGATGCCCGATTTCTGGCTCAATCTAGGGTTAGGGTTATGCCTAGGGTTAGGCTTGAGAAAACCACAAAGCCAGGAGCTCCAGGGACACTCACCATGCGAAAGGCAGGCCAAGCTTATCGCAGCACAGCCAAAACCTTGCTCCCACTTCTTCATTCTTCTTGGAATCCTCCACAGCCAAATGCCAGATTTCTGGCTCAATCTGGGGTTAGGGTTAGCGTTACGCCTTGGGTTAGGGTTGAGAAAACCACAAAGCCAGGAGCTCCAGGGACACTCACCATGCGAAAGGCAGGCCAAGCTGAGCACGATACAGTTAAAACCTTGCTCCCACTTCTTCATTCTTCTTGGAACTCAGCACAGCCCAGTGCCCCATTTCTGGCTCAATGTAGGGTTATGGTTACGCCTAGGGTTAGGCTTGAGAAAACCACAAAGCCAGGAGCTCCAGGGATACTCACCATGTGAAAGGCAGGACAAGTTGAGCACGATACAGTTAAAACCTTGCTCCCACTTCTTCATTCTTCTTAGAACTCGCCACAGCCCTATGCCTGATTTCTGGCTCAAACTAGGGTAAGGGTTAGGGTCAGTGTTACGCCTTCGTTTAGGATTGAGAAATCCACAAAGCCAGGAGCTCCAGGGATACTCACCATGCGAAAGGCAGACCAAGTTGAGCACGATACAGTTAAAACCTTGCTCCCAATTCTTAATTCTTCTTGGAACTCGCCACAGCCCAGTGCCCGATTTCCAGATCAATCTAGGGTTTGGGTTACGCGTAGGGTTAGGCTTGAGAAAACCACAAAGCCCGGAGCTGCAGGGACACTCACCATGCGAAAGGAAGGCCAAGTTGAGCACGAAACAGTTAAAACCTTGCTCCCACTTCTTCATTCTTCTTGGAACTCAGCACAGCCCAATGCCTGATTTCTGGGTCAATCTAGGGTTAGGGCTAGGGTTAGGGTTACGCCTAGGGTTAGGCTTGAGAAAACCACAAAGCCAGGAGCTCCAGGGACACTCACCATGCGAAAGGCAGGCCAAGATTACCGCAGCACAGCCAAAACCTTGCTCCCAATTCTTCGTTCTTCTTGGAATCCTCCACCGCCAAATGCCACATTTCTGGCTCAATCTAGGGTTAGGGTTAGGGTCAGTGTTGCGCCTTCGTTTAGGATTGAGAAATCCACAAAGCCAGGAGCTCCAGGGATACTAAGCATGTGAAAGGCAGACCATGCAGAGCACGATACAGTTAAAACCTTGCTCCCACTTCTTAATTCTTCTTGGAACTCGCCACAGCCCTGTGCCCGATTTCCAGATCAATCTAGGGTTTGGGTTACGCCTAGGGTTAGGCTTGAGAAAACCACAAAGCCAGGAGCTCCAGGGACACTCACCATGTGAAAGGCAGGCCAAGCTTATCGCAGCACAGCCAAAACCTTGCTCCCACTTCTTCGTTCTTCTTGGAATCCTCCACAGCCAAATGCCAGATTTCTGGCTCAATCTGGGGTTAGGGTTAGGGTTAGGGTTACGCCTAGGGTTAGGGTTGAGAAAACCACAAAGCCAGGAGCTCCAGGGACACTCACCATGTGAAAGGCAGGACAAGTTGAGCACGATACAGTTAAAACCCTGCTCCCTCTACTTCTTTCTGCTTGGAACTCGTTGCCTCCCAATGCCTGATTTCTGACTCAAACTAGGGTTATGGTTATGGTTACACCTAATGTTAGGGTTTGAAAAATCCACAAAGCCAGGAGCTCCAGGGACACTCACCATTCGAAAGGCAGGCCAAGTTGAGCACGAAACAGTTAAAACCTTGCTCCCACTTCTTCATTCTTCTTGGAACTCAGCACAGCCCAATGCCTGATTTCTGGGTCAATCTAGGATTAGGGCTAGGGTTAGGGTTACGCCTAGGGTTAGGCTTGAGAAAACCACAAAGCCAGGAGCTCCAGGGACACTCACCATGTGAAAGGCAGGCCAAGATTACCGCAGCACAGCCAAAACCTTGCTCCCACTTCTTCGTTCTGCTTGGACCTCAGCACACCCCAGTGCCCGATTTCTGGCTCAATCTAGGGTTAGGGTTACGCCTAGGGTTAGGCTTGCGAAAACCACAAAGCCAGGAGCTCCAGGGACACTTACCATGCGAAAGGCAGGCCAAGCTTATCGCAGCACAGCCAAAACCTTGCTCCCACTTCTTCGTTCTTCTTGGAATCCTCCACAGCCAAATGCCAGATTTCTGGCTCAATCTGGGGTTAGGGTTAGGGTTAGGGTTACGCCTAGGGTTAGGGTTGAGAAAACCACAAAGCCAGGAGCTCCAGGGACACTCACCATGTCAAAGGCAGGCCATGTTGAGCACGATACAGTTAAAACCTTGCTCCCACTTCTTAATTCTTCTTAGAACTCGCCACAGCCCAATGCCTGATTTCTGGGTAAGTCTAGGGTTAGGGCTAGGGTTAGGGTTACGCCTAGGGTTAGGCTTGAGAAAACCACAAAGCCAGGAGCTCCAGGGATACTCACCGTGTGAAAGGCAGACCAAGTAGAGCACGATACAGTTAAAACCTTGCTCCCTCTACTTCTTTCTTCTTGGAACTCGTTCCTGCCCAATGCCCGATTTCTGACTCAAACTAGTTTTATGGTTATGGTTACACCTAATGTTAGGGTTTGAGAAATCCACAAAGCCAGGAGCTCCAGGGACACTCACCATTCGAAAGGCAGGCCAAGCTTACCGCAGCACAGCCAAAACCTTGCTCCCACTGCTTCATTCTTCTTGGAATCCTCCACAGCCAAATGCCAGATTTCTGGCTCAATCTAGGGTTAGGGTTAGGGTTAGGGTTACGCCTAGGGTTAGGCTTGAGAAAACCACAAAGCCAGGAGCTCCAGGGACACTCACCATGCGAAAGGCAGGCCAAGCTTATCGCAGCACAGCCAAAACCTTGCTCCCACTTCTTCATTCTTCTTGGAATCCTCCACAGCCAAATGCCAGATTTCTGGCTCAATCTGGGGTTAGGGTTAGCGTTACGCCTTGGGTTAGGGTTGAGAAAACCACAAAGCCAGGATCTCCAGGGACACTCACCATGCGAAAGGCAGGACAAGTTGAGCACGATACAGTTAAAACCTTGCTCCCACTTCTTCATTCTTCTTAGAACTCGCCACAGCCCTATGCCTGATTTCTGGCTCAAACTAGGATAAGGGTTAGGGTCAGGGTTACGCCTTCGTTTAGGATTGAGAAATCCACAAAGCCAGGAGCTCCAGGGATACTCACCATGCGAAAGGCAGACCAAGTTGAGCACGATACAGTTAAAAGCTTGCTCCCACTTCTTCATTCTTCTTGGAATCCTCCACAGCCAAATGCCAGATTTCTGGCTCAGTCTAGGGTTAGGGTTAGGGTTAGGGTTAGGGTTACGCCCAGGGTTAGGCTTGAGAAAACCACAAAGCCAGGAGCTCCAGGGATACTCAGCATGTGAAAGGCAGACCAAGTAGAGCACGATACAGTTAAAACCTTGCTCCCACTTCTTAATTCTTCTTGGAACTCGCCACAGCCCAGTGCCCGATTTCCAGATCAATCTAGGGTTTGGGTTACGCGTAGGGTTAGGCTTGAGAAAACCACAAAGCCCGGAGCTGCAGGGACACTCACCATGCGAAAGGAAGGCCAAGTTGAGCACGAAACAGTTAAAACCTTGCTCCCACTTCTTCATTCTTCTTGGAACTCAGCACAGCCCAATGCCTGATTTCTGGGTCAATCTAGGGTTAGGGCTAGGGTTAGGGTTACACCAAGGGTTAGGCTTGAGAAAACCACAAAGCCAGGAGCTCCAGGGACACTCACCATGTGAAAGGCAGGCCAAGATTACCGCAGCACAGCCAAAACCTTGCTCCCACTTCTTCGTTCTGCTTGGACCTCAGCACACCCCAGTGCCCGATTTCTGGCTCAATCTAGGGTTAGGGTTACGCCTAGGGTTAGGCTTGAGAAAACCACAAAGCCAGGAGCTCCAGGGATACTCACCATGCGAAAGGCAGGCCAAGTTGAGCAAGATACAGTTAAAACCCTGCTCCCTCTACTTCTTTCTTCTTGGAACTCGTTGCCGCCCAATGCCCGATTTCTGACTCAAACTAGGGTTATGGTTATGGTTACACCTAATGTTAGGGTTAGAGAAATCCACAAAGCCAGGAGCTCCAGGGACACTCACCATGCGAAAGGCAGGCCAAGCTTACCGCAGCACAGCCAAAACCTTGCTCCCACTTCTTCTTTCTGCTTGGAACTCGCCACCGCCCAATGCGCCATTTCTGACTCAAACTATGGTTATGGTTGCAGTTACGCCTAGGGTTAGCCTTGAGAAAACCACAAAGCCAGGAGCTCCAGGGACACTCACCATGTGAAAGGCAGGCCAAGTTGGGCACGATACTGTTAAAACCTTGCTCCCACTGCTTCATTCTTCTTGGAACCCGCCACAGCCAAATGCATTTTTCTAGCTCAATCTAGGGTTAGGGTTACGCCTAGGGTTAGGCTTGAGAAAACCACAAAGCCAGGAGCTCCAGGGACACTCACCATGCGAAAGGCAGGCCAAGCTTATCGCAGCACAGCCAAAACCTTGCTCCCACTTCTTCGTTCTTCTTGAAATCCTCCACAGCCAAATGCCAGATTTCTGGCTCAATCTGGGGTTAGTGTTAGGGTTAGGGTTACGCCTAGGGTTAGGCTTGAGAAAACCACAAAGCCAGGAGCTCCAGGGACACTCACCATGTGAAAGGCAGGCCAAGATTACCGCAGCACAGCCAAAACCTTGCTCCCATTTCTTCGTTCTGCTTGGACCTCAGCACACCCCAGTGCCCGATTTCTGGCTCAATCTAGGGTTAGGGTTACGCCTAGGGTTAGGCTTGAGAAAACCACAAAGCCAGGAGCTCCAGGGATACTAAGCATGTGAAAGGCAGACCAAGTAGAGCACGATACAGTTAAAACCTTGCTCCCACTTCTTAATTCTTCTTGGAATTCGCCACAGCCCTGTGCCAGATTTCCAGATCAATCTAGGGTTTGGGTTACGCCTAGGGTTAGGCTTGAGAAAACCACAAAGCCAGGAGCTCCAGGGACACTCACCATGGGAAAGGCAGGCCAAGCTTATCGCAGCACAGCCAAAACCTTGCTCCCACTTCTTCGTTCTTCTTGGAATCCTCCACAGCCAAATGCCAGATTTCTGGCTCAATCTGGGGTTAGGGTTAGGGTTAGGGTTACGCCTAGGGTTAGGGTTGAGAAAACCACAAAGCCAGGAGCTCCAGGGACACTCACCATGTCAAAGGCAGGCCATGTTGAGCACGATACAGTTAAAACCTTGCTCCCACTTCTTAATTCTTCTTAGAACTCGCCACAGCCCAATGCCTGATTTCTGGGTAAGTCTAGGGTTAGGGCTAGGGTTAGGGTTACGCCTAGGGTTAGGCTTGAGAAAACCACAAAGCCAGGAGCTCCAGGGATACTCACCGTGTGAAAGGCAGACCAAGTAGAGCACGATACAGTTAAAACCTTGCTCCCTCTACTTCTTTCTTCTTGGAACTCGTTCCTGCCCAATGCCCGATTTCTGACTCAAACTAGTTTTATGGTTATGGTTACACCTAATGTTAGGGTTTGAGAAATCCACAAAGCCAGGAGCTCCAGGGATACTCACCATGCGAAAGGCAGACCAAGTTGAGCACGATACAGTTAAAAGCTTGCTCCCACTTCTTCATTCTTCTTGCAATCCTCCAGAGCCAAATGCCAGATTTCTGGCTAAGTCTAGGGTTAGGGTTAGGGTTAGGGTTAGGGTTACGCCCAGGGTTAGGCTTGAGAAAACCACAAAGCCAGGAGCTCCAGGGACACTCACCATGCGAAAGGCAGGCCAAGCTTATCGCAGCACAGCCAAAACCTTGCTCCCACTTCTTCGTTCTTCTTGAAATCCTCCACAGCCAAATGCCAGATTTCTGGCTCAGTCTGGGGTTAGTGTTAGGGTTAGGGTTACGCCTAGGGTTAGGCTTGAGAAAACCACAAAGCCAGGAGCTCCAGGGACACTCACCATGTGAAAGGCAGGCCAAGATTACCGCAGCACAGCCAAAACCTTGCTCCCACTTCTTCGTTCTGCTTGGACCTCAGCACACCCCAGTGCCCGATTTCTGGCTCAATCTAGGGTTAGGGTTACGCCTAGGGTTAGGCTTGAGAAAACCACAAAGCCAGGAGCTCCAGGGGTACTAAGCATGTGAAAGGCAGACCAAGTAGAGCACGATACAGTTAAAACCTTGCTCCCACTTCTTAATTCTTCTTGGAATTCGCCACAGCCCTGTGCCCGATTTCCAGATCAATCTAGGGTTTGGGTTACGCCTAGGGTTAGGCTTGAGAAAACCACAAAGCCAGGAGCTCCAGGGACACTCACCATGGGAAAGGCAGGCCAAGCTTATCGCAGCACAGCCAAAACCTTGCTCCCACTTCTTCGTTCTTCTTGGAATCCTCCACAGCCAAATGCCAGATTTCTGGCTCAATCTGGGGTTAGGGTTAGGGTTAGGGTTACGCCTAGGGTTAGGGTTGAGAAAACCACAAAGCCAGGAGCTCCAGGGACACTCACCATGTCAAAGGCAGGCCATGTTGAGCACGATACAGTTAAAACCTTGCTCCTTCTACTTCTTTCTTCTTGGAACTCGTTCCTGCCCAATGCCCGATTTCTGACTCAAACTAGTTTTATGGTTATGGTTACACCTAATGTTAGGGTTTGAGAAATCCACAAAGCCAGGAGCTCCAGGGACACTCACCATTCGAAAGGCAGGCCAAGCTTACCGCAGCACAGACAAAACCTTGCTCCCACTGCTTCATTCTTCTTGGAATCCTCCACAGCCAAATGCCAGATTTCTGGCTCAATCTAGGGTTAGGGTTAGGGTTAGGGTTACGCCTAGGGTTAGGCTTGAGAAAACCACAAAGCCAGGAGCTCCAGGGACACTCACCATGCGAAAGGCAGGCCAAGCTTATCGCAGCACAGCCAAAACCTTGCTCCCACTTCTTCATTCTTCTTGGAATCCTCCACAGCCAAATGCCAGATTTCTGGCTCAATCTGGGGTTAGGGTTAGTGTTACGCCTTGGGTTAGGGTTGAGAAAACCACAAAGCCAGGATCTCCAGGGACACTCACCATGCGAAAGGCAGGCCAAGCTGAGCACGATACAGTTAAAACCTTGCTCCCACTTCTTCATTCTTCTTGGAACTCAGCACAGCCCAGTGCCCGATTTCTGGCTCAATGTAGGGTTATGGTTACGCCTAGGGTTAGGCTTGAGAAAACCACAAAGCCAGGAGCTCCAGGGATACTCACCATGTGAAAGGCAGGCCAAGTTGAGCACGATACAGTTAAAACCTTGCTCCCACTTCTTCATTCTTCTTAGAACTCGCCACAGCCCTATGCCTGATTTCTGGCTCAAACTAGGGTAAGGGTTAGGGTCAGTGTTACGCCTTCGTTTAGGATTGAGAAATCCACAAAGCCAGGAGCTCCAGGGATACTCACCATGCGAAAGGCAGACCAAGTTGAGCACGATACAGTTAAAAGCTTGCTCCCACTTCTTCATTCATCTTGGAATCCTCCACAGCCAAATGCCAGATTTCTGGCTCAGTCTAGGGTTAGGGTTAGGGTTAGGGTTAGGGTTACGCCCAGGGTTAGGCTTGAGAAAACCACAAAGCCAGGAGCTCCAGGGATACTCAGCATGTGAAAGGCAGACCAAGTAGAGCACGATACAGTTAAAACCTTGCTCCCACTTCTTAATTCTTCTTGGAACTCGCCACAGCCCAGTGCCCGATTTCCAGATCAATCTAGGGTTTGGGTTACGCGTAGGGTTAGGCTTGAGAAAACCACAAAGCCCGGAGCTGCAGGGACACTCACCATGCGAAAGGAAGGCCAAGTTGAGCACGAAACAGTTAAAACCTTGCTCCCACTTCTTCATTCTTCTTGGAACTCAGCACAGCCCAATGCCTGATTTCTGGGTCAATCTAGGGTTAGGGCTAGGGTTAGGGTTACACCAAGGGTTAGGCTTGAGAAAACCACAAAGCCAGGAGCTCCAGGGACACTCACCATGTGAAAGGCAGGCCAAGATTACCGCAGCACAGCCAAAACCTTGCTCCCACTTCTTCGTTCTGCTTGGACCTCAGCACACCCCAGTGCCCGATTTCTGGCTCAATCTAGGGTTAGGGTTACGCCTAGGGTTAGGCTTGAGAAAACCACAAAGCCAGGAGCTCCAGGGATACTCACCATGCGAAAGGCAGGCCAAGTTGAGCAAGATACAGTTAAAACCCTGCTCCCTCTACTTCTTTCTTCTTGGAACTCGTTGCCGCCCAATGCCCGATTTCTGACTCAAACTAGTTTTATGGTTATGGTTACACCTAATGTTAGGGTTTGAGAAATCCACAAAGCCAGGAGCTCCAGGGACACTCACCATGCGAAAGGCAGGCCAAGCTTACCGCAGCACAGCCAAAACCTTGCTCCCACTTCTTCATTCTTCTTGGAACTTGCCACAGCCAAACGCATTTTTCTAGCTCAATCTAGGGTTAGGGTTACGCCTAGGGTTAGGCTTGAGAAAACCACAAAGCCAGGAGCTCCAGGGACACTCACCATGCGAAAGGCAGGCCAAGCTTATCGCAGCACAGCCAAAACCTTGCTCCCAATTCTTCGTTCTTCTTGGAATCCTCCACAGCCAAATGCCAGATTTCTGGCTCAATTTGGGGTTAGGGTTAGGGTTAGGGTTACGCCTAGGGTTAGGCTTGAGAAAACCACAAAGCCAGGAGCTCCAGGGACACTCACCATGCGAAAGGCAGGCCAAGTTGGGCACGATACAGTTAAAACCTTGCTCCCTCTGCTTCGTTCTTCTTGGAATCTGCCACAGCCAAACGCCAACTTTCTAGCTCAGTCTAGTATTAGGGTTACGCCTAGGGTTAGGCTTGAGAAAACCACAAAGCTAGGAGCTCCAGGGACACTCACCATGTGATAGGCAGACCAAGTAGAGCACGATACAGTTAAAACCTTGCTCCCACTTCTTCTTTCTGCTTGGAACTCGCCACCGCCCAATGCGCCATTTCTGACTCAAACTATGGTTATGGTTGCAGTTACGCCTAGGGTTAGGCTTGAGAAAACCACAAAGCCAGGAGCTCCAGGGACACTCACCATGTGAAAGGCAGGCCAAGTTGGGCACGATACAGTTAAAACCTTGCTCCCACTGCTTCATTCTTCTTGGAACCCGCCACAGCCAAATGCATTTTTCTAGCTCAATCTAGGGTTAGGGTTACGCCTAGGGTTTGGCTTGCGAAAACCACAAAGCCAGGAGCTCCAGGGACACTCACCATGCGAAAGGCAGGCCAAGCTTATCGCAGCACAGCCAAAACCTTGCTCCCACTTCTTCATTCTTCTTGGAATCCTCCACCGCCAAATGCCACATTTCTGGCTCAGTCTAGGGTTAGGGTTAGGGTCAGTGTTTCGCCTTCGTTTAGGATTGAGAAATCCACAAAGCCAGGAGCTCCAGGGATACTAAGCATGTGAAAGGCAGACCAAGTAGAGCACGATACAGTTAAAACCTTGCTCCCACTTCTTAATTCTTCTTGGAACTCGCCACAGCCCTGTGCCCGATTTCCAGATCAATCTAGGCTTTGGGTTACGCCTAGGGTTAGGCTTGAGAAAACCACAAAGCCAGGAGCTCCAGGGACACTCACCATGTGAAAGGCAGGCCAAGCTTATCGCAGCACAGCCAAAACCTTGCTCCCACTTCTTCGTTCTTCTTGGAATCCTCCACAGCCAAATGCCAGATTTCTGGCTCAATCTGGGGTTAGGGTTAGGGTTAGGGTTACGCCTAGGGTTAGGCTTGAGAAAACCACAAAGCCAGGAGCTCCAGGGACACTCACCATGCGAAAGGCAGGCCAAGTTGGGCACGATACAGTTAAAACCTTGCTCCCTCTGCTTCGTTCTTCTTGGAATCTGCCACAGCCAAACGCCAACTTTCTAGCTCAGTCTAGTATTAGGGTTACGCCTAGGGTTAGGCTTGAGAAAACCACAAAGCTAGGAGCTCCAGGGACACTCACCATGTGATAGGCAGACCAAGTAGAGCACGATACAGTTAAAACCTTGCTCCCACTTCTTCTTTCTGCTTGGAACTCGCCACCGCCCAATGCGCCATTTCTGACTCAAACTATGGTTATGGTTGCAGTTACGCCTAGGGTTAGGCTTGAGAAAACCACAAAGCCAGGAGCTCCAGGGACACTCACCATGTGAAAGGCAGGCCAAGTTGGGCACGATACAGTTAAAACCTTGCTCCCACTGCTTCATTCTTCTTGGAACCCGCCACAGCCAAATGCATTTTTCTAGCTCAATCTAGGGTTAGGGTTACGCCTAGGGTTTGGCTTGCGAAAACCACAAAGCCAGGAGCTCCAGGGACACTCACCATGCGAAAGGCAGGCCAAGCTTATCGCAGCACAGCCAAAACCTTGCTCCCACTTCTTCATTCTTCTTGGAATCCTCCACCGCCAAATGCCACATTTCTGGCTCAGTCTAGGGTTAGGGTTAGGGTCAGTGTTTCGCCTTCGTTTAGGATTGAGAAATCCACAAAGCCAGGAGCTCCAGGGATACTAAGCATGTGAAAGGCAGACCAAGTAGAGCACGATACAGTTAAAACCTTGCTCCCACTTCTTAATTCTTCTTGGAACTCGCCACAGCCCTGTGCCCGATTTCCAGATCAATCTAGGCTTTGGGTTACGCCTAGGGTTAGGCTTGAGAAAACCACAAAGCCAGGAGCTCCAGGGACACTCACCATGTGAAAGGCAGGCCAAGCTTATCGCAGCACAGCCAAAACCTTGCTCCCACTTCTTCGTTCTTCTTGGAATCCTCCACAGCCAAATGCCAGATTTCTGGCTCAATCTGGGGTTAGGGTTAGGGTTAGGGTTACGCCTAGGGTTAGGCTTGAGAAAACCACAAAGCCAGGAGCTCCAGGGACACTCACCATTCGAAAGGCAGGCCAAGTTGAGCACGATACAGTTAAAACCTTGCTCCCACTTCTTCATTCTTCTTGGAACTCAGCACAGCCCAATGCCTGATTTCTGGGTCAATCTAGGATTAGGGCTAGGGTTAGGGTTACGCCTAGGGTTAGGCTTGAGAAAACCACAAAGCCAGGAGCTCCAGGGACACTCACCATGTGAAAGGCAGGCCAAGATTACCGCAGCACAGCCAAAACCTTGCTCCCACTTCTTCGTTCTGCTTGGACCTCAGCACACCCCAGTGCCCGATTTCTGGCTCAATCTAGGGTTAGGGTTACGCCTAGGGTTAGGCTTGCGAAAACCACAAAGCCAGGAGCTCCAGGGACACTTACCATGCGAAAGGCAGGCCAAGCTTATCGCAGCACAGCCAAAACCTTGCTCCCACTTCTTCGTTCTTCTTGGAATCCTCCACAGCCAAATGCCAGATTTCTGGCTCAATCTGGGGTTAGGGTTAGGGTTAGGGTTACGCCTAGGGTTAGGGTTGAGAAAACCACAAAGCCAGGAGCTCCAGGGACACTCACCATGTCAAAGGCAGGCCATGTTGAGCACGATACAGTTAAAACCTTGCTCCCACTTCTTAATTCTTCTTAGAACTCGCCACAGCCCAATGCCTGATTTCTGGGTAAGTCTAGGGTTAGGGCTAGGGTTAGGGTTACGCCTAGGGTTAGGCTTGAGAAAACCACAAAGCCAGGAGCTCCAGGGATACTCACCGTGTGAAAGGCAGACCAAGTAGAGCACGATACAGTTAAAACCTTGCTCCCTCTACTTCTTTCTTCTTGGAACTCGTTTCTGCCCAATGCCCGATTTCTGACTCAAACTAGTTTTATGGTTATGGTTACACCTAATGTTAGGGTTTGAGAAATCCACAAAGCCAGGAGCTCCAGGGATACTCACCATGCGAAAGGCAGACCAAGTTGAGCACAGTTAAAAGCTTGCTCCCACTTCTTCATTCTTCTTGCAATCCTCCAGAGCCAAATGCCAGATTTCTGGCTAAGTCTAGGGTTAGGGTTAGGGTTAGGGTTAGGGTTACGCCCAGGGTTAGGCTTGAGAAAACCACAAAGCCAGGAGCTCCAGGGACACTCACCATGCGAAAGGCAGGCCAAGCTTATCGCAGCACAGCCAAAACCTTGCTCCCACTTCTTCGTTCTTCTTGAAATCCTCCACAGCCAAATGCCAGATTTCTGGCTCAGTCTGGGGTTAGTGTTAGGGTTAGGGTTACGCCTAGGGTTAGGCTTGAGAAAACCACAAAGCCAGGAGCTCCAGGGACACTCACCATGTGAAAGGCAGGCCAAGATTACCGCAGCACAGCCAAAACCTTGCTCCCACTTCTTCGTTCTGCTTGGACCTCAGCACACCCCAGTGCCCGATTTCTGGCTCAATCTAGGGTTAGGGTTACGCCTAGGGTTAGGCTTGAGAAAACCACAAAGCCAGGAGCTCCAGGGGTACTAAGCATGTGAAAGGCAGACCAAGTAGAGCACGATACAGTTAAAACCTTGCTCCCACTTCTTAATTCTTCTTGGAATTCGCCACAGCCCTGTGCCCGATTTCCAGATCAATCTAGGGTTTGGGTTACGCCTAGGGTTAGGCTTGAGAAAACCACAAAGCCAGGAGCTCCAGGGACACTCACCATGGGAAAGGCAGGCCAAGCTTATCGCAGCACAGCCAAAACCTTGCTCCCACTTCTTCGTTCTTCTTGGAATCCTCCACAGCCAAATGCCAGATTTCTGGCTCAATCTGGGGTTAGGGTTAGGGTTAGGGTTACGCCTAGGGTTAGGGTTGAGAAAACCACAAAGCCAGGAGCTCCAGGGACACTCACCATGTCAAAGGCAGGCCATGTGGAGCACGATACAGTTAAAACCTTGCTCCTTCTACTTCTTTCTTCTTGGAACTCGTTCCTGCCCAATGCCCGATTTCTGACTCAAACTAGTTTTATGGTTATGGTTACACCTAATGTTAGGGTTTGAGAAATCCACAAAGCCAGGAGCTCCAGGGACACTCACCATTCGAAAGGCAGGCCAAGCTTACCGCAGCACAGACAAAACCTTGCTCCCACTGCTTCATTCTTCTTGGAATCCTCCACAGCCAAATGCCAGATTTCTGGCTCAATCTAGGGTTAGGGTTAGGGTTAGGGTTACGCCTAGGGTTAGGCTTGAGAAAACCACAAAGCCAGGAGCTCCAGGGACACTCACCATGCGAAAGGCAGGCCAAGCTTATCGCAGCACAGCCAAAACCTTGCTCCCACTTCTTCATTCTTCTTGGAATCCTCCACAGCCAAATGCCAGATTTCTGGCTCAATCTGGGGTTAGGGTTAGTGTTACGCCTTGGGTTAGGGTTGAGAAAACCACAAAGCCAGGATCTCCAGGGACACTCACCATGCGAAAGGCAGGCCAAGCTGAGCACGATACAGTTAAAACCTTGCTCCCACTTCTTCATTCTTCTTGGAACTCAGCACAGCCCAGTGCCCGATTTCTGGCTCAATGTAGGGTTATGGTTACGCCTAGGGTTAGGCTTGAGAAAACCACAAAGCCAGGAGCTCCAGGGATACTCACCATGTGAAAGGCAGGCCAAGTTGAGCACGATACAGTTAAAACCTTGCTCCCACTTCTTCATTCTATTTAGAACTCGCCACAGCTCAATGCCTGATTTCTGGCTCAAACTAGGGTAAGGGTTAGGGTCAGTGTTACGCCTTCGTTTAGGATTGAGAAATCCACAAAGCCAGGAGCTCCAGGGATACTCACCATGCGAAAGGCAGACCAAGTTGAGCACGATACAGTTAAAAGCTTGCTCCCACTTCTTCATTCATCTTGGAATCCTCCACAGCCAAATGCCAGATTTCTGGCTCAGTCTAGGGTTAGGGTTAGGGTTAGGGTTAGGGTTACGCCCAGGGTTAGGCTTGAGAAAACCACAAAGCCAGGAGCTCCAGGGATACTCAGCATGTGAAAGGCAGACCAAGTAGAGCACGATACAGTTAAAACCTTGCTCCCACTTCTTAATTCTTCTTGGAACTCGCCACAGCCCTGTGCCCGATTTCCAGATCAATCTAGGGTTTGGGTTACGCGTAGGGTTAGGCTTGAGAAAACCACAAAGCCCGGAGCTGCAGGGACACTCACCATGCGAAAGGAAGGCCAAGTTGAGCACGAAACAGTTAAAACCTTGCTCCCACTTCTTCATTCTTCTTGGAACTCAGCACAGCCCAATGCCTGATTTCTGGGTCAATCTAGGGTTAGGGCTAGGGTTAGGGTTACACCAAGGGTTAGGCTTGAGAAAACCACAAAGCCAGGAGCTCCAGGGACACTCACCATGTGAAAGGCAGGCCAAGATTACCGCAGCACAGCCAAAACCTTGCTCCCACTTCTTCGTTCTGCTTGGACCTCAGCACACCCCAGTGCCCGATTTCTGGCTCAATCTAGGGTTAGGGTTACGCCTAGGGTTAGGCTTGAGAAAACCACAAAGCCAGGAGCTCCAGGGATACTCACCATGCGAAAGGCAGGCCAAGTTGAGCAAGATACAGTTAAAACCCTGCTCCCTCTACTTCTTTCTTCTTGGAACTCGTTGCCGCCCAATGCCCGATTTCTGACTCAAACTAGTTTTATGGTTATGGTTACACATAATGTTAGGGTTTGAGAAATCCACAAAGCCAGGAGCTCCAGGGACACTCACCATGCGAAAGGCAGGCCAAGCTTACCGCAGCACAGCCAAAACCTTGCTCCCACTTCTTCATTCTGCTTGGAACTTGCCACAGCCAAACGCATTTTTCTAGCTCAATCTAGGGTTAGGGTTACGCCTAGGGTTAGGCTTGAGAAAACCACAAAGCCAGGAGCTCCAGGGACACTCACCATGCGAAAGGCAGGCCAAGCTTATCGCAGCACAGCCAAAACCTTGCTCCCAATTCTTCGTTCTTCTTGGAATCCTCCACAGCCAAATGCCAGATTTCTGGCTCAATTTGGGGTTAGGGTTAGGGTTAGGGTTACGCCTAGGGTTAGGCTTGAGAAAACCACAAAGCCAGGAGCTCCAGGGACACTCACCATGCGAAAGGCAGGCCAAGTTGGGCACGATACAGTTAAAACCTTGCTCCCTCTGCTTCGTTCTTCTTGGAACCTGCCACAGCCAAACGCCAACTTTCTAGCTCAGTCTAGTATTAGGGTTACGCCTAGGGTTAGGCTTGAGAAAACCACAAAGCTAGGAGCTCCAGGGACACTCACCATGTGATTGGCAGACCAAGTAGAGCACGATACAGTTAAAACCTTGCTCCCACTTCTTCTTTCTGCTTGGAACTCGCCACCGCCCAATGCCCCATTTCTGACTCAAACTATGGTTATGGTTGCAGTTACGCCTAGGGTTAGGCTTGAGAAAACCACAAAGCCAGGAGCTCCAGGGACACTCACCATGTGAAAGGCAGGCCAAGTTGGGCACGATACAGTTAAAACCTTGCTCCCACTGCTTCATTCTTCTTGGAACCCGCCACAGCCAAATACATTTTTCTAGCTCAATCTAGGGTTAGGGTTACGCCTAGGGTTTGGCTTGAGAAAACCACAAAGCCAGGAGCTCCAGGGACACTCACCATGCGAAAGGCAGGCCAAGCTTATCGCAGCACAGCCAAAACCTTGCTCCCACTTCTTCATACTTCTTGGAACTTGCCACAGCCAAATGCCCGATTTCTGGATCAATCTAGGGTTAGGGTTACGCCTAGGGTTAGGCTTGAGAGAACGACAAAGCCAGGAGCTCCAGGGACACTCACCATGTGAAAGGTAGGCCAAGTAGAGCACGATACAGTTAAAACCTTGCTCCCACTGCTTCATTCTTCTTGCAACCCGCCACAGCCATGCGCCAACTTTCTAGCTCAGTCTACGGTTAGGGTTATGCCTAGGGTTAGGCTTGAGAAAACCACAAAGCCAGGAGCTCCAGGGACACTCACCATGCGAAAGGCAGGCCAAGTTGGGCACGATACAGTTAAAACCTTGCTCCCACTTCTTCGTTCTTCTTGGAACCTGCCACAGCCAAACGCCAACTTTCTAGCTCAGTCTAGTATTAGGGTTACGCCTAGGGTTAGGCTTGAGAAAACCACAAAGCTAGGAGCTCCAGGGACACTCACCATGTGAGAGGCAGACCAAGTAGAGCACGATACAGTTAAAACCTTGCTCCCACTTCTTCTTTCTGCTTGGAACTCGCCACCGCCCAATGCCCCATTTCTGACTCAAACTATGGTTATTGTTGCTGTTACGCCTAGGGTTAGGCTTGAGAAAACCACCAAGCCAGGAGCTCCAGGGACACTCACCATGTGAAAGGCAGGCCAAGTTGGGCACGATACAGTTAAAACCTTGCTCCCACTGCTTCATTCTTCTTGGAACCCGCCACAGCCAAACGCATTTTTCTAGCTCAATCTAGGGTTAGGGTTACGCCTAGGGTTAGGCTTGAGAAAACCACAAAGCCAGGAGCTCCAGGGACACTCACCATGCGAAAGGCAGGCCAAGCTTATCGCAGCACAGCCAAAACCTTGCTCCCACTTCTTCGTTCTTCTTGGAATCCTCCACAGCCAAATGCCAGATTTCTGGCTCAATCTGGGGTTAGGGTTAGGGTTAGCGTTACGCCTTGGGTTAGGGTTGAGAAAACCACAAAGCCAGGAGCTCCAGGGATACTCACCATGCGAAAGTCAGGCCAAGTTGGGCACGATACAGTTAAAACCTTGCTCCCACTTCTTCATTCTTCTTGGAACTCAGCACAGCCCAGTGCCCGATTTCTGGCTCAATCTAGGGTTATGCTTACGCCTAGGGTTAGGCTTGAGAAAACCACAAAGCCAGGAGTTCCAGGGATACTCACCATGTGAAAAGCAGGACAAGATGAGCACGATACAGTTAAAACCTTGCTCCCACTGCTTCATTCTTCTTGGAACTCGCCGCAGCCCAATGCCTGGTTTCTGGCTCAAACTAGGGTAACGGTTAGGGTCAGTGTTGCGCCTTCGTTTAGGATTGAGAAATCCACAAAGCCAGGAGCTCCAAGTATACCCACCATGCGAAACGCAGGACAAGTTGAGCACGATACAGTTAAAACCTTGCTCCCACTTCTTAATTCTTCTTGGAACACGCCACAGCCCAGTGCCCGATTTCCAGATCAATCTAGGGTTAGGGTTAAGCCTAGGGTTAGGCTTGAGAAAACCACAAAGCCAGGAGCTCCAGGGACACTCACCATGCGAAAGGCAGGCCAAGCTTATCGCAGCACAACCAAAACCTTGCTCCCACTTCTTCGTTCTTCTTGGAATCCTCCACAGCCAAATGCCAGATTTATGGCTCAATCTGGGGTTAGTGTTAGGGTTAGGGTTACGCCTAGGGTTAGGCTTGAGAAAACCACAAAGCCAGGAGCTCCAGGGACACTCACCATGTGAAAGGCAGACCAAGTAGAGCACGATACAGTTAAAACCTTGCTCCCACTTCTTCTTTCTGCTTGGAACCTGCCGCCGCCCAATGCCCGATTTCTGACACAAACTATGGTTATGGTTACAGTTACACCTAGTGTTAGGGTTTGAGAAAACCACAAAGCCAGGAGCTCCAGGGATACTCACCATGTGAAAGGCAGGCCAAGCTTATCGCAGCATAGCCAAAACCTTGCTCCCACTTCTTCATTCTGCTTGGAACTCAGCACACCCCAGTGCCCGATTTCTGGCTCCAACTAGGGTTAGGGTTACGCCTAGGGTTAGGCTTGAGAAAACCACAAAGCCAGGAGCTCCAGGGATACTCACCGTGTGAAAGGCAGACCAAGTAGAGCACGATACAGTTAAAACCTTGCTCCCTCTACTTCTTTCTGCTTGGAACTCGTTCCTGCCCAATGCCCGATTTCTGACTCAAACTAGTTTTATGGTTATGGTTACACCTAATGTTAGGGTTTGAAAAATCCACAAAGCCAGGAGCTCCAGGGACACTCACCATTCGAAAGGCAGGCCAAGCTTACCGCGGCACAGCCAAAACCTTGCTCCCACTGCTTCATTCTTCTTGGAATCCTCCACAGCCAAATGCCAGATTTCTGGCTCAATCTAGGGTTAGGGTTAGGGTTAGGGTTACGCCTAGGGTTAGGCTTGAGAAAACCACAAAGCCAGGAGCTCCAGGGACACTCACCATGCGAAAGGCAGGCCAAGCTTACCGCAGCACAGCCAAAACCTTGCTCCCACTTCTTCATTCTGCTTGGAACTCAGCACACCCCAGTGCCCGATTTCTGGCTCAATCTAGGGTTAGGGTTATGCCTAGGGTTAGGCTTGAGAAAACCACAAAGCCAGGAGCTCCAGGGACACTCACCATGCGAAAGGCAGGCCAAGCTTATCGCAGCACAGCCAAAACCTTGCTCCCACTTCTTCATTCTTCTTGGAATCCTCCACAGCCAAATGCCAGATTTCTGGCTCAGTCTGGGGTTAGGGTTAGCGTTACGCCTTGGGTTAGGGTTGAGAAAACCACAAAGCCAGGAGCTCCAGGGACACTCACCATGCGAAAGGCAGGCCAAGCTGAGCACGATACAGTTAAAACCTTGCTCCCACTTCTTCATTCTTCTTGGAACTCAGCACAGCCCAGTGCCCCATTTCTGGCTCAATGTAGGGTTATGGTTACGCCTAGGGTTAGGCTTGAGAAAACCACAAAGCCAGGAGCTCCAGGGATACTCACCATGTGAAAGGCAGGACAAGTTGAGCACGATACAGTTAAAACCTTGCTCCCACTGCTTCATTCTTCTTAGAACTCGCCACAGCCCTATGCCTGATTTCTGGCTCAAACTAGGGTAAGGGTTAGGGTCAGTGTTACGCCTTCGTTTAGGATTGAGAAATCCACAAAGCCAGGAGCTCCAGGGATACTCACCATGCGAAAGGCAGACCAAGTTGAGCACGATACAGTTAAAAGCTTGCTCCCACTTCTTCATTCTTCTTGGAATCCTCCACAGCCAAATGCCAGATTTCTGGCTCAGTCTAGGGTTAGGGTTAGGGTTAGGGTTAGGGTTACGCCCAGGGTTAGGCTTGAGAAAACCACAAAGCCAGGAGCTCCAGGGATACTCAGCATGTGAAAGGCAGACCAAGTAGAGCACGATACAGTTAAAACCTTGCTCCCACTTCTTAATTCTTCTTGGAACTCGCCACAGCCCAGTGCCCGATTTCCAGATCAATCTAGGGTTTGGGTTACGCGTAGGGTTAGGCTTGAGAAAACCACAAAGCCCGGAGCTGCAGGGACACTCACCATGCGAAAGGAAGGCCAAGTTGAGCACGAAACAGTTAAAACCTTGCTCCCACTTCTTCATTCTTCTTGGAACTCAGCACAGCCCAATGCCTGATTTCTGGGTCAATCTAGGGTTAGGGCTAGGGTTAGGGTTACACCAAGGGTTAGGCTTGAGAAAACCACAAAGCCAGGAGCTCCAGGGACACTCACCATGTGAAAGGCAGGCCAAGATTACCGCAGCACAGCCAAAACCTTGCTCCCACTTCTTCGTTCTGCTTGGACCTCAGCACACCCCAGTGCCCGATTTCTGGCTCAATCTAGGGTTAGGGTTACGCCTAGGGTTAGGCTTGAGAAAACCACAAAGCCAGGAGCTCCAGGGACACTCACCATGTGAAAGGCAGGCCAAGTTGAGCACGATACAGTTAAAACCTTGCTCCCACTGCTTCATTCTTCTTGGAACCCGCCACAGCCAAATGCCCGATTTCCGGATCAAACTACGGTTAGGGTTACGCCTAGGGTTAGGCTTGAGAAAACCACAAAGCCAGGAGCTCCAGGGACACTCACCATGCGAAAGGCAGGCCAAGCTTATCGCAGCACAGCCAAAACCTTGCTCCCACTTCTTCATTCTTCTTGGAATCCTCCACCGCCAAATGCCACATTTCTGGCTCAATCTAGGGTTAGGGTTAGGGTCAGTGTTGCGCCTTCGTTTAGGATTGAGAAATCCACAAAGCCAGGAGCTCCAGGGATACTAAGCATGTGAAAGGCAGACCAAGTAGAGCACGATACAGTTAAAACCTTGCTCCCACTTCTTAATTCTTCTTGGAACTCGCCACAGCCCTGTGCCCGATTTCCAGATCAATCTAGGGTTTGGGTTACGCCTAGGGTTAGGCTTGAGAAAACCACAAAGCCAGGAGCTCCAGGGACACTCACCATGTGAAAGGCAGGCCAAGCTTATCGCAGCACAGCCAAAACCTTGCTCCCACTTCTTCGTTCTTCTTGGAATCCTCCACAGCCAAATGCCAGATTTCTGGCTCAATCTGGGGTTAGGGTTAGGGTTAGGGTTACGCCTAGGGTTAGGGTTGAGAAAACCACAAAGCCAGGAGCTCCAGGGACACTCACCATGTGAAAGGCAGGACAAGTTGAGCACGATACAGTTAAAACCCTGCTCCCTCTACTTCTTTCTGCTTGGAACTCGTTGCCTCCCAATGCCCGATTTCTGACTCAAACTAGGGTTATGGTTATGGTTACACCTAATGTTAGGGTTTGAAAAATCCACAAAGCCAGGAGCTCCAGGGACACTCACCATTCGAAAGGCAGGCCAAGTTGAGCACGATACAGTTAAAACCTTGCTCCCACTTCTTCATTCTTCTTGGAACTCAGCACAGCCCAATGCCTGATTTCTGGGTCAATCTAGGATTAGGGCTAGGGTTAGGGTTACGCCTAGGGTTAGGCTTGAGAAAACCACAAAGCCAGGAGCTCCAGGGACACTCACCATGTGAAAGGCAGGCCAAGATTACCGCAGCACAGCCAAAACCTTGCTCCCACTTCTTCGTTCTGCTTGCACCTCAGCACACCCCAGTGCCCGATTTCTGGCTCAATCTAGGGTTAGGGTTACGCCTAGGGTTAGGCTTGCGAAAACCACAAAGCCAGGAGCTCCAGGGACACTTACCATGCGAAAGGCAGGCCAAGCTTATCGCAGCACAGCCAAAACCTTGCTCCCACTTCTTCGTTCTTCTTGGAATCCTCCACAGCCAAATGCCAGATTTCTGGCTCAATCTGGGGTTAGGGTTAGGGTTAGGGTTACGCCTAGGGTTAGGGTTGAGAAAACCACAAAGCCAGGAGCTCCAGGGACACTCACCATGTCAAAGGCAGGCCATGTTGAGCACGATACAGTTAAAACCTTGCTCCCACTTCTTAATTCTTCTTAGAACTCGCCACAGCCCAATGCCTGATTTCTGGGTAAGTCTAGGGTTAGGGCTAGGGTTAGGGTTACGCCTAGGGTTAGGCTTGAGAAAACCACAAAGCCAGGAGCTCCAGGGATACTCACCGTGTGAAAGGCAGACCAAGTAGAGCACGATACAGTTAAAACCTTGCTCTCTCTACTTCTTTCTGCTTGGAACTCGTTCCTGCCCAATGCCCGATTTCTGACTCAAACTTGTTTTATGGTTATGGTTACACCTAATGTTAGGGTTTGAGAAATCCACAAAGCCAGGAGCTCCAGGGACACTCACCATTCGAAAGGCAGGCCAAGCTTACCGCAGCACAGCCAAAACCTTGCTCCCACTGCTTCATTCTTCTTGGAATCCTCCACAGCCAAATGCCAGATTTCTGGCTCAATCTAGGGTTAGGGTTAGGGTTAGGGTTACGCCTAGGGTTAGGCTTGAGAAAACCACAAAGCCAGGAGCTCCAGGGACACTCACCATGCGAAAGGCAGGCCAAGCTTACCGCAGCACAGCCAAAACCTTGCTCCCACTTCTTCATTCTGCTTGGAACTCAGCACACCAGGATGCCCGATTTCTGGCTCAATCTAGGGTTAGGGTTATGCCTAGGGTTAGGCTTGAGAAAACCACAAAGCCAGGAGCTCCAGGGACACTCACCATGCGAAAGGCAGGCCAAGCTTATCGCAGCACAGCCAAAACCTTGCTCCCACTTCTTCATTCTTCTTGGAATCCTCCACAGCCAAATGCCAGATTTCTGGCTCAATCTGGGGTTAGGGTTAGCGTTACGCCTTGGGTTAGGGTTGAGAAAACCACAAAGCCAGGAGCTC
This sequence comes from Cyanocitta stelleri, assembly GCA_026167965.1. NCBI lineage: Eukaryota > Metazoa > Chordata > Aves > Passeriformes > Corvidae > Cyanocitta > Cyanocitta stelleri. The sequence goes on along the minus strand of JANXIP010000040.1, from coordinate 6,506,496 downwards.
CAGGGACACTCACCATGCGAAAGGCAGGCCAAGCTGAGCACGATACAGTTAAAACCTTGCTCCCACTTCTTCATTCTTCTTGGAACTCAGCACAGCCCAGTGCCCCATTTCTGGCTCAATGTAGGGTTATGGTTACGCCTAGGGTTAGGCTTGAGAAAACCACAAAGCCAGGAGCTCCAGGGATACTCACCATGTGAAAGGCAGGACAAGTTGAGCACGATACAGTTAAAACCTTGCTCCCACTTCTTCATTCTTCTTAGAACTCGCCACAGCCCTATGCCTGATTTCTGGCTCAAACTAGGGTAAGGGTTAGGGTCAGTGTTACGCCTTCGTTTAGGATTGAGAAATCCACAAAGCCAGGAGCTCCAGGGATACTCACCATGCGAAAGGCAGACCAAGTTGAGCACGATACAGTTAAAACCTTGCTCCCAATTCTTAATTCTTCTTGGAACTCGCCACAGCCCAGTGCCCGATTTCCAGATCAATCTAGGGTTTGGGTTACGCGTAGGGTTAGGCTTGAGAAAACCACAAAGCCCGGAGCTGCAGGGACACTCACCATGCGAAAGGAAGGCCAAGTTGAGCACGAAACAGTTAAAACCTTGCTCCCACTTCTTCATTCTTCTTGGAACTCAGCACAGCCCAATGCCTGATTTCTGGGTCAATCTAGGGTTAGGGCTAGGGTTAGGGTTACGCCTAGGGTTAGGCTTGAGAAAACCACAAAGCCAGGAGCTCCAGGGACACTCACCATGCGAAAGGCAGGCCAAGATTACCGCAGCACAGCCAAAACCTTGCTCCCAATTCTTCGTTCTTCTTGGAATCCTCCACCGCCAAATGCCACATTTCTGGCTCAATCTAGGGTTAGGGTTAGGGTCAGTGTTGCGCCTTCGTTTAGGATTTAGAAATCCACAAAGCCAGGAGCTCCAGGGATACTAAGCATGTGAAAGGCAGACCATGCAGAGCACGATACAGTTAAAACCTTGCTCCCACTTCTTAATTCTTCTTGGAACTCGCCACAGCCCTGTGCCCGATTTCCAGATCAATCTAGGGTTTGGGTTACGCCTAGGGTTAGGCTTGAGAAAACCACAAAGCCAGGAGCTCCAGGGACACTCACCATGTGAAAGGCAGGCCAAGCTTATCGCAGCACAGCCAAAACCTTGCTCCCACTTCTTCGTTCTTCTTGGAATCCTCCACAGCCAAATGCCAGATTTCTGGCTCAATCTGGGGTTAGGGTTAGGGTTAGGGTTACGCCTAGGGTTAGGGTTGAGAAAACCACAAAGCCAGGAGCTCCAGGGACACTCACCATGTGAAAGGCAGGACAAGTTGAGCACGATACAGTTAAAACCCTGCTCCCTCTACTTCTTTCTGCTTGGAACTCGTTGCCTCCCAATGCCCGATTTCTGACTCAAACTAGGGTTATGGTTATGGTTACACCTAATGTTAGGGTTTGAAAAATCCACAAAGCCAGGAGCTCCAGGGACACTCACCATTCGAAAGGCAGGCCAAGTTGAGCACGAAACAGTTAAAACCTTGCTCCCACTTCTTCATTCTTCTTGGAACTCAGCACAGCCCAATGCCTGATTTCTGGGTCAATCTAGGATTAGGGCTAGGGTTAGGGTTACGCCTAGGGTTAGGCTTGAGAAAACCACAAAGCCAGGAGCTCCAGGGACACTCACCATGTGAAAGGCAGGCCAAGATTACCGCAGCACAGCCAAAACCTTGCTCCCACTTCTTCGTTCTGCTTGGACCTCAGCACACCCCAGTGCCCGATTTCTGGCTCAATCTAGGGTTAGGGTTACGCCTAGGGTTAGGCTTGCGAAAACCACAAAGCCAGGAGCTCCAGGGACACTTACCATGCGAAAGGCAGGCCAAGCTTATCGCAGCACAGCCAAAACCTTGCTCCCACTTCTTCGTTCTTCTTGGAATCCTCCACAGCCAAATGCCAGATTTCTGGCTCAATCTGGGGTTAGGGTTAGGGTTAGGGTTACGCCTAGGGTTAGGGTTGAGAAAACCACAAAGCCAGGAGCTCCAGGGACACTCACCATGTCAAAGGCAGGCCATGTTGAGCACGATACAGTTAAAACCTTGCTCCCACTTCTTAATTCTTCTTAGAACTCGCCACAGCCCAATGCCTGATTTCTGGGTAAGTCTAGGGTTAGGGCTAGGGTTAGGGTTACGCCTAGGGTTAGGCTTGAGAAAACCACAAAGCCAGGAGCTCCAGGGATACTCACCGTGTGAAAGGCAGACCAAGTAGAGCACGATACAGTTAAAACCTTGCTCCCTCTACTTCTTTCTTCTTGGAACTCGTTCCTGCCCAATGCCCGATTTCTGACTCAAACTAGTTTTATGGTTATGGTTACACCTAATGTTAGGGTTTGAGAAATCCACAAAGCCAGGAGCTCCAGGGACACTCACCATTCGAAAGGCAGGCCAAGCTTACCGCAGCACAGCCAAAACCTTGCTCCCACTGCTTCATTCTTCTTGGAATCCTCCACAGCCAAATGCCAGATTTCTGGCTCAATCTAGGGTTAGGGTTAGGGTTAGGGTTACGCCTAGGGTTAGGCTTGAGAAAACCACAAAGCCAGGAGCTCCAGGGACACTCACCATGCGAAAGGCAGGCCAAGCTTATCGCAGCACAGCCAAAACCTTGCTCCCACTTCTTCATTCTTCTTGGAATCCTCCACAGCCAAATGCCAGATTTCTGGCTCAATCTGGGGTTAGGGTTAGCGTTACGCCTTGGGTTAGGGTTGAGAAAACCACAAAGCCAGGATCTCCAGGGACACTCACCATGCGAAAGGCAGGACAAGTTGAGCACGATACAGTTAAAAGCTTGCTCCCACTTCTTCATTCTTCTTGGAATCCTCCACAGCCAAATGCCAGATTTCTGGCTCAGTCTAGGGTTAGGGTTAGGGTTAGGGTTAGGGTTACGCCCAGGGTTAGGCTTGAGAAAACCACAAAGCCAGGAGCTCCAGGGATACTCAGCATGTGAAAGGCAGACCAAGTAGAGCACGATACAGTTAAAACCTTGCTCCCACTTCTTAATTCTTCTTGGAACTCGCCACAGCCCAGTGCCCGATTTCCAGATCAATCTAGGGTTTGGGTTACGCGTAGGGTTAGGCTTGAGAAAACCACAAAGCCCGGAGCTGCAGGGACACTCACCATGCGAAAGGAAGGCCAAGTTGAGCACGAAACAGTTAAAACCTTGCTCCCACTTCTTCATTCTTCTTGGAACTCAGCACAGCCCAATGCCTGATTTCTGGGTCAATCTAGGGTTAGGGCTAGGGTTAGGGTTACACCAAGGGTTAGGCTTGAGAAAACCACAAAGCCAGGAGCTCCAGGGACACTCACCATGTGAAAGGCAGGCCAAGATTACCGCAGCACAGCCAAAACCTTGCTCCCACTTCTTCGTTCTGCTTGGACCTCAGCACACCCCAGTGCCCGATTTCTGGCTCAATCTAGGGTTAGGGTTACGCCTAGGGTTAGGCTTGAGAAAACCACAAAGCCAGGAGCTCCAGGGATACTCACCATGCGAAAGGCAGGCCAAGTTGAGCAAGATACAGTTAAAACCCTGCTCCCTCTACTTCTTTCTTCTTGGAACTCGTTGCCGCCCAATGCCCGATTTCTGACTCAAACTAGGGTTATGGTTATGGTTACACCTAATGTTAGGGTTTGAGAAATCCACAAAGCCAGGAGCTCCAGGGACACTCACCATGCGAAAGGCAGGCCAAGCTTACCGCAGCACAGCCAAAACCTTGCTCCCACTTCTTCTTTCTGCTTGGAACTCGCCACCGCCCAATGCGCCATTTCTGACTCAAACTATGGTTATGGTTGCAGTTACGCCTAGGGTTAGCCTTGAGAAAACCACAAAGCCAGGAGCTCCAGGGACACTCACCATGTGAAAGGCAGGCCAAGTTGGGCACGATACTGTTAAAACCTTGCTCCCACTGCTTCATTCTTCTTGGAACCCGCCACAGCCAAATGCATTTTTCTAGCTCAATCTAGGGTTAGGGTTACGCCTAGGGTTAGGCTTGAGAAAACCACAAAGCCAGGAGCTCCAGGGACACTCACCATGCGAAAGGCAGGCCAAGCTTATCGCAGCACAGCCAAAACCTTGCTCCCACTTCTTCGTTCTTCTTGAAATCCTCCACAGCCAAATGCCAGATTTCTGGCTCAATCTGGGGTTAGGGTTAGGGTTAGGGTTACGCCTAGGGTTAGGGTTGAGAAAACCACAAAGCCAGGAGCTCCAGGGACACTCACCATGTCAAAGGCAGGCCATGTTGAGCACGATACAGTTAAAACCTTGCTCCCACTTCTTAATTCTTCTTAGAACTCGCCACAGCCCAATGCCTGATTTCTGGGTAAGTCTAGGGTTAGGGCTAGGGTTAGGGTTACGCCTAGGGTTAGGCTTGAGAAAACCACAAAGCCAGGAGCTCCAGGGATACTCACCGTGTGAAAGGCAGACCAAGTAGAGCACGATACAGTTAAAACCTTGCTCTCTCTACTTCTTTCTGCTTGGAACTCGTTCCTGCCCAATGCCCGATTTCTGACTCAAACTTGTTTTATGGTTATGGTTACACCTAATGTTAGGGTTTGAGAAATCCACAAAGCCAGGAGCTCCAGGGACACTCACCATTCGAAAGGCAGGCCAAGCTTACCGCAGCACAGCCAAAACCTTGCTCCCACTGCTTCATTCTTCTTGGAATCCTCCACAGCCAAATGCCAGATTTCTGGCTCAATCTAGGGTTAGGGTTAGGGTTAGGGTTACGCCTAGGGTTAGGCTTGAGAAAACCACAAAGCCAGGAGCTCCAGGGACACTCACCATGCGAAAGGCAGGCCAAGCTTACCGCAGCACAGCCAAAACCTTGCTCCCACTTCTTCATTCTGCTTGGAACTCAGCACACGAGGATGCCCGATTTCTGGCTCAATCTAGGGTTAGGGTTATGCCTAGGGTTAGGCTTGAGAAAACCACAAAGCCAGGAGCTCCAGGGACACTCACCATGCGAAAGGCAGGCCAAGCTTATCGCAGCACAGCCAAAACCTTGCTCCCACTTCTTCATTCTTCTTGGAATCCTCCACAGCCAAATGCCAGATTTCTGGCTCAATCTGGGGTTAGGGTTAGCGTTACGCCTTGGGTTAGGGTTGAGAAAACCACAAAGCCAGGAGCTCCAGGGACACTCACCATGCGAAAGGCAGGCCAAGCTGAGCACGATACAGTTAAAACCTTGCTCCCACTTCTTCATTCTTCTTGGAACTCAGCACAGCCCAGTGCCCCATTTCTGGCTCAATGTAGGGTTATGGTTACGCCTAGGGTTAGGCTTGAGAAAACCACAAAGCCAGGAGCTCCAGGGATACTCACCATGTGAAAGGCAGGACAAGTTGAGCACGATACAGTTAAAACCTTGCTCCCACTTCTTCATTCTTCTTAGAACTCGCCACAGCCCTATGCCTGATTTCTGGCTCAAACTAGGGTAAGGGTTAGGGTCAGTGTTACGCCTTCGTTTAGGATTGAGAAATCCACAAAGCCAGGAGCTCCAGGGATACTCACCATGCGAAAGGCAGACCAAGTTGAGCACGATACAGTTAAAACCTTGCTCCCAATTCTTAATTCTTCTTGGAACTCGCCACAGCCCAGTGCCCGATTTCCAGATCAATCTAGGGTTTGGGTTACGCGTAGGGTTAGGCTTGAGAAAACCACAAAGCCCGGAGCTGCAGGGACACTCACCATGCGAAAGGAAGGCCAAGTTGAGCACGAAACAGTTAAAACCTTGCTCCCACTTCTTCATTCTTCTTGGAACTCAGCACAGCCCAATGCCTGATTTCTGGGTCAATCTAGGGTTAGGGCTAGGGTTAGGGTTACGCCTAGGGTTAGGCTTGAGAAAACCACAAAGCCAGGAGCTCCAGGGACACTCACCATGCGAAAGGCAGGCCAAGATTACCGCAGCACAGCCAAAACCTTGCTCCCAATTCTTCGTTCTTCTTGGAATCCTCCACCGCCAAATGCCACATTTCTGGCTCAATCTAGGGTTAGGGTTAGGGTCAGTGTTGCGCCTTCGTTTAGGATTGAGAAATCCACAAAGCCAGGAGCTCCAGGGATACTAAGCATGTGAAAGGCAGACCATGCAGAGCACGATACAGTTAAAACCTTGCTCCCACTTCTTAATTCTTCTTGGAACTCGCCACAGCCCTGTGCCCGATTTCCAGATCAATCTAGGGTTTGGGTTACGCCTAGGGTTAGGCTTGAGAAAACCACAAAGCCAGGAGCTCCAGGGACACTCACCATGTGAAAGGCAGGCCAAGCTTATCGCAGCACAGCCAAAACCTTGCTCCCACTTCTTCGTTCTTCTTGGAATCCTCCACAGCCAAATGCCAGATTTCTGGCTCAATCTGGGGTTAGGGTTAGGGTTAGGGTTACGCCTAGGGTTAGGGTTGAGAAAACCACAAAGCCAGGAGCTCCAGGGACACTCACCATGTGAAAGGCAGGACAAGTTGAGCACGATACAGTTAAAACCCTGCTCCCTCTACTTCTTTCTGCTTGGAACTCGTTGCCTCCCAATGCCCGATTTCTGACTCAAACTAGGGTTATGGTTATGGTTACACCTAATGTTAGGGTTTGAAAAATCCACAAAGCCAGGAGCTCCAGGGACACTCACCATTCGAAAGGCAGGCCAAGTTGAGCACGAAACAGTTAAAACCTTGCTCCCACTTCTTCATTCTTCTTGGAACTCAGCACAGCCCAATGCCTGATTTCTGGGTCAATCTAGGATTAGGGCTAGGGTTAGGGTTACGCCTAGGGTTAGGCTTGAGAAAACCACAAAGCCAGGAGCTCCAGGGACACTCACCATGTGAAAGGCAGGCCAAGATTACCGCAGCACAGCCAAAACCTTGCTCCCACTTCTTCGTTCTGCTTGGACCTCAGCACACCCCAGTGCCCGATTTCTGGCTCAATCTAGGGTTAGGGTTACGCCTAGGGTTAGGCTTGCGAAAACCACAAAGCCAGGAGCTCCAGGGACACTTACCATGCGAAAGGCAGGCCAAGCTTATCGCAGCACAGCCAAAACCTTGCTCCCACTTCTTCGTTCTTCTTGGAATCCTCCACAGCCAAATGCCAGATTTCTGGCTCAATCTGGGGTTAGGGTTAGGGTTAGGGTTACGCCTAGGGTTAGGGTTGAGAAAACCACAAAGCCAGGAGCTCCAGGGACACTCACCATGTCAAAGGCAGGCCATGTTGAGCACGATACAGTTAAAACCTTGCTCCCACTTCTTAATTCTTCTTAGAACTCGCCACAGCCCAATGCCTGATTTCTGGGTAAGTCTAGGGTTAGGGCTAGGGTTAGGGTTACGCCTAGGGTTAGGCTTGAGAAAACCACAAAGCCAGGAGCTCCAGGGATACTCACCGTGTGAAAGGCAGACCAAGTAGAGCACGATACAGTTAAAACCTTGCTCCCTCTACTTCTTTCTTCTTGGAACTCGTTCCTGCCCAATGCCCGATTTCTGACTCAAACTAGTTTTATGGTTATGGTTACACCTAATGTTAGGGTTTGAGAAATCCACAAAGCCAGGAGCTCCAGGGACACTCACCATTCGAAAGGCAGGCCAAGCTTACCGCAGCACAGCCAAAACCTTGCTCCCACTGCTTCATTCTTCTTGGAATCCTCCACAGCCAAATGCCAGATTTCTGGCTCAATCTAGGGTTAGGGTTAGGGTTAGGGTTACGCCTAGGGTTAGGCTTGAGAAAACCACAAAGCCAGGAGCTCCAGGGACACTCACCATGCGAAAGGCAGGCCAAGCTTATCGCAGCACAGCCAAAACCTTGCTCCCACTTCTTCATTCTTCTTGGAATCCTCCACAGCCAAATGCCAGATTTCTGGCTCAATCTGGGGTTAGGGTTAGCGTTACGCCTTGGGTTAGGGTTGAGAAAACCACAAAGCCAGGATCTCCAGGGACACTCACCATGCGAAAGGCAGGACAAGTTGAGCACGATACAGTTAAAACCTTGCTCCCACTTCTTCATTCTTCTTAGAACTCGCCACAGCCCTATGCCTGATTTCTGGCTCAAACTAGGATAAGGGTTAGGGTCAGGGTTACGCCTTCGTTTAGGATTGAGAAATCCACAAAGCCAGGAGCTCCAGGGATACTCACCATGCGAAAGGCAGACCAAGTTGAGCACGATACAGTTAAAAGCTTGCTCCCACTTCTTCATTCTTCTTGGAATCCTCCACAGCCAAATGCCAGATTTCTGGCTCAGTCTAGGGTTAGGGTTAGGGTTAGGGTTAGGGTTACGCCCAGGGTTAGGCTTGAGAAAACCACAAAGCCAGGAGCTCCAGGGATACTCAGCATGTGAAAGGCAGACCAAGTAGAGCACGATACAGTTAAAACCTTGCTCCCACTTCTTAATTCTTCTTGGAACTCGCCACAGCCCAGTGCCCGATTTCCAGATCAATCTAGGGTTTGGGTTACGCGTAGGGTTAGGCTTGAGAAAACCACAAAGCCCGGAGCTGCAGGGACACTCACCATGCGAAAGGAAGGCCAAGTTGAGCACGAAACAGTTAAAACCTTGCTCCCACTTCTTCATTCTTCTTGGAACTCAGCACAGCCCAATGCCTGATTTCTGGGTCAATCTAGGGTTAGGGCTAGGGTTAGGGTTACACCAAGGGTTAGGCTTGAGAAAACCACAAAGCCAGGAGCTCCAGGGACACTCACCATGTGAAAGGCAGGCCAAGATTACCGCAGCACAGCCAAAACCTTGCTCCCACTTCTTCGTTCTGCTTGGACCTCAGCACACCCCAGTGCCCGATTTCTGGCTCAATCTAGGGTTAGGGTTACGCCTAGGGTTAGGCTTGAGAAAACCACAAAGCCAGGAGCTCCAGGGATACTCACCATGCGAAAGGCAGGCCAAGTTGAGCAAGATACAGTTAAAACCCTGCTCCCTCTACTTCTTTCTTCTTGGAACTCGTTGCCGCCCAATGCCCGATTTCTGACTCAAACTAGGGTTATGGTTATGGTTACACCTAATGTTAGGGTTTGAGAAATCCACAAAGCCAGGAGCTCCAGGGACACTCACCATGCGAAAGGCAGGCCAAGCTTACCGCAGCACAGCCAAAACCTTGCTCCCACTTCTTCTTTCTGCTTGGAACTCGCCACCGCCCAATGCGCCATTTCTGACTCAAACTATGGTTATGGTTGCAGTTACGCCTAGGGTTAGCCTTGAGAAAACCACAAAGCCAGGAGCTCCAGGGACACTCACCATGTGAAAGGCAGGCCAAGTTGGGCACGATACTGTTAAAACCTTGCTCCCACTGCTTCATTCTTCTTGGAACCCGCCACAGCCAAATGCATTTTTCTAGCTCAATCTAGGGTTAGGGTTACGCCTAGGGTTAGGCTTGAGAAAACCACAAAGCCAGGAGCTCCAGGGACACTCACCATGCGAAAGGCAGGCCAAGCTTATCGCAGCACAGCCAAAACCTTGCTCCCACTTCTTCGTTCTTCTTGAAATCCTCCACAGCCAAATGCCAGATTTCTGGCTCAATCTGGGGTTAGTGTTAGGGTTAGGGTTACGCCTAGGGTTAGGCTTGAGAAAACCACAAAGCCAGGAGCTCCAGGGACACTCACCATGTGAAAGGCAGGCCAAGATTACCGCAGCACAGCCAAAACCTTGCTCCCATTTCTTCGTTCTGCTTGGACCTCAGCACACCCCAGTGCCCGATTTCTGGCTCAATCTAGGGTTAGGGTTACGCCTAGGGTTAGGCTTGAGAAAACCACAAAGCCAGGAGCTCCAGGGATACTAAGCATGTGAAAGGCAGACCAAGTAGAGCACGATACAGTTAAAACCTTGCTCCCACTTCTTAATTCTTCTTGGAATTCGCCACAGCCCTGTGCCAGATTTCCAGATCAATCTAGGGTTTGGGTTACGCCTAGGGTTAGGCTTGAGAAAACCACAAAGCCAGGAGCTCCAGGGACACTCACCATGGGAAAGGCAGGCCAAGCTTATCGCAGCACAGCCAAAACCTTGCTCCCACTTCTTCGTTCTTCTTGGAATCCTCCACAGCCAAATGCCAGATTTCTGGCTCAATCTGGGGTTAGGGTTAGGGTTAGGGTTACGCCTAGGGTTAGGGTTGAGAAAACCACAAAGCCAGGAGCTCCAGGGACACTCACCATGTCAAAGGCAGGCCATGTTGAGCACGATACAGTTAAAACCTTGCTCCCACTTCTTAATTCTTCTTAGAACTCGCCACAGCCCAATGCCTGATTTCTGGGTAAGTCTAGGGTTAGGGCTAGGGTTAGGGTTACGCCTAGGGTTAGGCTTGAGAAAACCACAAAGCCAGGAGCTCCAGGGATACTCACCGTGTGAAAGGCACACCAAGTAGAGCACGATACAGTTAAAACCTTGCTCCCTCTACTTCTTTCTTCTTGGAACTCGTTCCTGCCCAATGCCCGATTTCTGACTCAAACTAGTTTTATGCTTATGGTTACAACTAATGTTAGGGTTTGAGAAATCCACAAAGCCAGGAGCTCCAGGGACACTCACCATTCGAAAGGCAGGCCAAGCTTACCGCAGCACAGACAAAACCTTGCTCCCACTGCTTCATTCTTCTTGGAATCCTCCACAGCCAAATGCCAGATTTCTGGCTCAATCTAGGGTTAGGGTTAGGGTTAGGGTTACGCCTAGGGTTAGGCTTGAGAAAACCACAAAGCCAGGAGCTCCAGGGACACTCACCATGCGAAAGGCAGGCCAAGCTTATCGCAGCACAGCCAAAACCTTGCTCCCACTTCTTCATTCTTCTTGGAATCCTCCACAGCCAAATGCCAGATTTCCGGCTCAATCTGGGGTTAGGGTTAGCGTTACGCCTTGGGTTAGGGTTGAGAAAACCACAAAGCCAGGAGCTCCAGGGACACTCACCATGCGAAAGGCAGGCCAAGCTGAGCACGATACAGTTAAAACCTTGCTCCCACTTCTTCATTCTTCTTGGAACTCAGCACAGCCCAGTGCCCGATTTCTGGCTCAATGTAGGGTTATGGTTACGCCTAGGGTTAGGCTTGAGAAAACCACAAAGCCAGGAGCTCCAGGGATACTCACCATGTGAAAGGCAGGACAAGTTGAGCACGATACAGTTAAAACCTTGCTCCCACGTCTTCATTCTTCTTAGAACTCGCCACAGCCCTATGCCTGATTTCTGGCTCAAACTAGGGTAAGGGTTAGGGTCAGTGTTACGCCTTCGTTTAGGATTGAGAAATCCACAAAGCCAGGAGCTCCAGGGATACTCACCATGCGAAAGGCAGACCAAGTTGAGCACGATACAGTTAAAAGCTTGCTCCCACTTCTTCATTCATCTTGGAATCCTCCACAGCCAAATGCCAGATTTCTGGCTCAGTCTAGGGTTAGGGTTAGGGTTAGGGTTAGGGTTACGCCCAGGGTTAGGCTTGAGAAAACCACAAAGCCAGGAGCTCCAGGGATACTCAGCATGTGAAAGGCAGACCAAGTAGAGCACGATACAGTTAAAACCTTGCTCCCACTTCTTAATTCTTCTTGGAACTCGCCACAGCCCAGTGCCCGATTTCCAGATCAATCTAGGGTTTGGGTTACGCGTAGGGTTAGGCTTGAGAAAACCACAAAGCCCGGAGCTGCAGGGACACTCACCATGCGAAAGGAAGGCCAAGTTGAGCACGAAACAGTTAAAACCTTGCTCCCACTTCTTCATTCTTCTTGGAACTCAGCACAGCCCAATGCCTGATTTCTGGGTCAATCTAGGGTTAGGGCTAGGGTTAGGGTTACACCAAGGGTTAGGCTTGAGAAAACCACAAAGCCAGGAGCTCCAGGGACACTCACCATGTGAAAGGCAGGCCAAGATTACCGCAGCACAGCCAAAACCTTGCTCCCACTTCTTCGTTCTGCTTGGACCTCCGCACACCCCAGTGCCCGATTTCTGGCTCAATCTAGGGTTAGGGTTACGCCTAGGGTTAGGCTTGAGAAAACCACAAAGCCAGGAGCTCCAGGGATACTCACCATGCGAAAGGCAGGCCAAGTTGAGCAAGATACAGTTAAAACCCTGCTCCCTCTACTTCTTTCTTCTTGGAACTCGTTGCCGCCCAATGCCCGATTTCTGACTCAAACTAGTTTTATGGTTATGGTTACACCTAATGTTAGGGTTTGAGAAATCCACAAAGCCAGGAGCTCCAGGGACACTCACCATGCGAAAGGCAGGCCAAGCTTACCGCAGCACAGCCAAAACCTTGCTCCCACTTCTTCATTCTTCTTGGAACTTGCCACAGCCAAACGCATTTTTCTAGCTCAATCTAGGGTTAGGGTTACGCCTAGGGTTAGGCTTGAGAAAACCACAAAGCCAGGAGCTCCAGGGACACTCACCATGCGAAAGGCAGGCCAAGCTTATCGCAGCACAGCCAAAACCTTGCTCCCAATTCTTCGTTCTTCTTGGAATCCTCCACAGCCAAATGCCAGATTTCTGGCTCAATTTGGGGTTAGGGTTAGGGTTAGGGTTACGCCTAGGGTTAGGCTTGAGAAAACCACAAAGCCAGGAGCTCCAGGGACACTCACCATGCGAAAGGCAGGCCAAGTTGGGCACGATACAGTTAAAACCTTGCTCCCTCTGCTTCGTTCTTCTTGGAATCTGCCACAGCCAAACGCCAACTTTCTAGCTCAGTCTAGTATTAGGGTTACGCCTAGGGTTAGGCTTGAGAAAACCACAAAGCTAGGAGCTCCAGGGACACTCACCATGTGATAGGCAGACCAAGTAGAGCACGATACAGTTAAAACCTTGCTCCCACTTCTTCTTTCTGCTTGGAACTCGCCACCGCCCAATGCGCCATTTCTGACTCAAACTATGGTTATGGTTGCAGTTACGCCTAGGGTTAGGCTTGAGAAAACCACAAAGCCAGGAGCTCCAGGGACACTCACCATGTGAAAGGCAGGCCAAGTTGGGCACGATACAGTTAAAACCTTGCTCCCACTGCTTCATTCTTCTTGGAACCCGCCACAGCCAAATGCATTTTTCTAGCTCAATCTAGGGTTAGGGTTACGCCTAGGGTTTGGCTTGCGAAAACCACAAAGCCAGGAGCTCCAGGGACACTCACCATGCGAAAGGCAGGCCAAGCTTATCGCAGCACAGCCAAAACCTTGCTCCCACTTCTTCATTCTTCTTGGAATCCTCCACCGCCAAATGCCACATTTCTGGCTCAGTCTAGGGTTAGGGTTAGGGTCAGTGTTTCGCCTTCGTTTAGGATTGAGAAATCCACAAAGCCAGGAGCTCCAGGGATACTAAGCATGTGAAAGGCAGACCAAGTAGAGCACGATACAGTTAAAACCTTGCTCCCACTTCTTAATTCTTCTTGGAACTCGCCACAGCCCTGTGCCCGATTTCCAGATCAATCTAGGCTTTGGGTTACGCCTAGGGTTAGGCTTGAGAAAACCACAAAGCCAGGAGCTCCAGGGACACTCACCATGTGAAAGGCAGGCCAAGCTTATCGCAGCACAGCCAAAACCTTGCTCCCACTTCTTCGTTCTTCTTGGAATCCTCCACAGCCAAATGCCAGATTTCTGGCTCAATCTGGGGTTAGGGTTAGGGTTAGGGTTACGCCTAGGGTTAGGGTTGAGAAAACCACAAAGCCAGGAGCTCCAGGGACACTCACCATTCGAAAGGCAGGCCAAGTTGAGCACGATACAGTTAAAACCTTGCTCCCACTTCTTCATTCTTCTTGGAACTCAGCACAGCCCAATGCCTGATTTCTGGGTCAATCTAGGATTAGGGCTAGGGTTAGGGTTACGCCTAGGGTTAGGCTTGAGAAAACCACAAAGCCAGGAGCTCCAGGGACACTCACCATGTGAAAGGCAGGCCAAGATTACCGCAGCACAGCCAAAACCTTGCTCCCACTTCTTCGTTCTGCTTGGACCTCAGCACACCCCAGTGCCCGATTTCTGGCTCAATCTAGGGTTAGGGTTACGCCTAGGGTTAGGCTTGCGAAAACCACAAAGCCAGGAGCTCCAGGGACACTTACCATGCGAAAGGCAGGCCAAGCTTATCGCAGCACAGCCAAAACCTTGCTCCCACTTCTTCGTTCTTCTTGGAATCCTCCACAGCCAAATGCCAGATTTCTGGCTCAATCTGGGGTTAGGGTTAGGGTTAGGGTTACGCCTAGGGTTAGGGTTGAGAAAACCACAAAGCCAGGAGCTCCAGGGACACTCACCATGTCAAAGGCAGGCCATGTTGAGCACGATACAGTTAAAACCTTGCTCCCACTTCTTAATTCTTCTTAGAACTCGCCACAGCCCAATGCCTGATTTCTGGGTAAGTCTAGGGTTAGGGCTAGGGTTAGGGTTACGCCTAGGGTTAGGCTTGAGAAAACCACAAAGCCAGGAGCTCCAGGGATACTCACCGTGTGAAAGGCAGACCAAGTAGAGCACGATACAGTTAAAACCTTGCTCCCTCTACTTCTTTCTTCTTGGAACTCGTTCCTGCCCAATGCCCGATTTCTGACTCAAACTAGTTTTATGGTTATGGTTACACCTAATGTTAGGGTTTGAGAAATCCACAAAGCCAGGAGCTCCAGGGATACTCACCATTCGAAAGGCAGACCAAGTTGAGCACGATACAGTTAAAAGCTTGCTCCCACTTCTTCATTCTTCTTGCAATCCTCCAGAGCCAAATGCCAGATTTCTGGCTAAGTCTAGGGTTAGGGTTAGGGTTAGGGTTAGGGTTACGCCCAGGGTTAGGCTTGAGAAAACCACAAAGCCAGGAGCTCCAGGGACACTCACCATGCGAAAGGCAGGCCAAGCTTATCGCAGCACAGCCAAAACCTTGCTCCCACTTCTTCGTTCTTCTTGAAATCCTCCACAGCCAAATGCCAGATTTCTGGCTCAGTCTGGGGTTAGTGTTAGGGTTAGGGTTACGCCTAGGGTTAGGCTTGAGAAAACCACAAAGCCAGGAGCTCCAGGGACACTCACCATGTGAAAGGCAGGCCAAGATTACCGCAGCACAGCCAAAACCTTGCTCCCACTTCTTCGTTCTGCTTGGACCTCAGCACACCCCAGTGCCCGATTTCTGGCTCAATCTAGGGTTAGGGTTACGCCTAGGGTTAGGCTTGAGAAAACCACAAAGCCAGGAGCTCCAGGGGTACTAAGCATGTGAAAGGCAGACCAAGTAGAGCACGATACAGTTAAAACCTTGCTCCCACTTCTTAATTCTTCTTGGAATTCGCCACAGCCCTGTGCCCGATTTCCAGATCAATCTAGGGTTTGGGTTACGCCTAGGGTTAGGCTTGAGAAAACCACAAAGCCAGGAGCTCCAGGGACACTCACCATGGGAAAGGCAGGCCAAGCTTATCGCAGCACAGCCAAAACCTTGCTCCCACTTCTTCGTTCTTCTTGGAATCCTCCACAGCCAAATGCCAGATTTCTGGCTCAATCTGGGGTTAGGGTTAGGGTTAGGGTTACGCCTAGGGTTAGGGTTGAGAAAACCACAAAGCCAGGAGCTCCAGGGACACTCACCATGTCAAAGGCAGGCCATGTTGAGCACGATACAGTTAAAACCTTGCTCCTTCTACTTCTTTCTTCTTGGAACTCGTTCCTGCCCAATGCCCGATTTCTGACTCAAACTAGTTTTATGGTTATGGTTACACCTAATGTTAGGGTTTGAGAAATCCACAAAGCCAGGAGCTCCAGGGACACTCACCATTCGAAAGGCAGGCCAAGCTTACCGCAGCACAGACAAAACCTTGCTCCCACTGCTTCATTCTTCTTGGAATCCTCCACAGCCAAATGCCAGATTTCTGGCTCAATCTAGGGTTAGGGTTAGGGTTAGGGTTACGCCTAGGGTTAGGCTTGAGAAAACCACAAAGCCAGGAGCTCCAGGGACACTCACCATGCGAAAGGCAGGCCAAGCTTATCGCAGCACAGCCAAAACCTTGCTCCCACTTCTTCATTCTTCTTGGAATCCTCCACAGCCAAATGCCAGATTTCTGGCTCAATCTGGGGTTAGGGTTAGTGTTACGCCTTGGGTTAGGGTTGAGAAAACCACAAAGCCAGGATCTCCAGGGACACTCACCATGCGAAAGGCAGGCCAAGCTGAGCACGATACAGTTAAAACCTTGCTCCCACTTCTTCATTCTTCTTGGAACTCAGCACAGCCCAGTGCCCGATTTCTGGCTCAATGTAGGGTTATGGTTACGCCTAGGGTTAGGCTTGAGAAAACCACAAAGCCAGGAGCTCCAGGGATACTCACCATGTGAAAGGCAGGCCAAGTTGAGCACGATACAGTTAAAACCTTGCTCCCACTTCTTCATTCTTCTTAGAACTCGCCACAGCCCTATGCCTGATTTCTGGCTCAAACTAGGGTAAGGGTTAGGGTCAGTGTTACGCCTTCGTTTAGGATTGAGAAATCCACAAAGCCAGGAGCTCCAGGGATACTCACCATGCGAAAGGCAGACCAAGTTGAGCACGATACAGTTAAAAGCTTGCTCCCACTTCTTCATTCATCTTGGAATCCTCCACAGCCAAATGCCAGATTTCTGGCTCAGTCTAGGGTTAGGGTTAGGGTTAGGGTTAGGGTTACGCCCAGGGTTAGGCTTGAGAAAACCACAAAGCCAGGAGCTCCAGGGATACTCAGCATGTGAAAGGCAGACCAAGTAGAGCACGATACAGTTAAAACCTTGCTCCCACTTCTTAATTCTTCTTGGAACTCGCCACAGCCCAGTGCCCGATTTTCAGATCAATCTAGGGTTTGGGTTACGCGTAGGGTTAGGCTTGAGAAAACCACAAAGCCCGGAGCTGCAGGGACACTCACCATGCGAAAGGAAGGCCAAGTTGAGCACGAAACAGTTAAAACCTTGCTCCCACTTCTTCATTCTTCTTGGAACTCAGCACAGCCCAATGCCTGATTTCTGGGTCAATCTAGGGTTAGGGCTAGGGTTAGGGTTACACCAAGGGTTAGGCTTGAGAAAACCACAAAGCCAGGAGCTCCAGGGACACTCACCATGTGAAAGGCAGGCCAAGATTACCGCAGCACAGCCAAAACCTTGCTCCCACTTCTTCGTTCTGCTTGGACCTCAGCACACCCCAGTGCCCGATTTCTGGCTCAATCTAGGGTTAGGGTTACGCCTAGGGTTAGGCTTGAGAAAACCACAAAGCCAGGAGCTCCAGGGATACTCACCATGCGAAAGGCAGGCCAAGTTGAGCAAGATACAGTTAAAACCCTGCTCCCTCTACTTCTTTCTTCTTGGAACTCGTTGCCGCCCAATGCCCGATTTCTGACTCAAACTAGTTTTATGGTTATGGTTACACCTAATGTTAGGGTTTGAGAAATCCACAAAGCCAGGAGCTCCAGGGACACTCACCATGCGAAAGGCAGGCCAAGCTTACCGCAGCACAGCCAAAACCTTGCTCCCACTTCTTCATTCTTCTTGGAACTTGCCACAGCCAAACGCATTTTTCTAGCTCAATCTAGGGTTAGGGTTACGCCTAGGGTTAGGCTTGAGAAAACCACAAAGCCAGGAGCTCCAGGGACACTCACCATGCGAAAGGCAGGCCAAGCTTATCGCAGCACAGCCAAAACCTTGCTCCCAATTCTTCGTTCTTCTTGGAATCCTCCACAGCCAAATGCCAGATTTCTGGCTCAATTTGGGGTTAGGGTTAGGGTTAGGGTTACGCCTAGGGTTAGGCTTGAGAAAACCACAAAGCCAGGAGCTCCAGGGACACTCACCATGCGAAAGGCAGGCCAAGTTGGGCACGATACAGTTAAAACCTTGCTCCCTCTGCTTCGTTCTTCTTGGAATCTGCCACAGCCAAACGCCAACTTTCTAGCTCAGTCTAGTATTAGGGTTACGCCTAGGGTTAGGCTTGAGAAAACCACAAAGCTAGGAGCTCCAGGGACACTCACCATGTGATAGGCAGACCAAGTAGAGCACGATACAGTTAAAACCTTGCTCCCACTTCTTCTTTCTGCTTGGAACTCGCCACCGCCCAATGCGCCATTTCTGACTCAAACTATGGT
This sequence comes from Cyanocitta stelleri, assembly GCA_026167965.1. Classification (NCBI taxonomy): domain Eukaryota; kingdom Metazoa; phylum Chordata; class Aves; order Passeriformes; family Corvidae; genus Cyanocitta; species Cyanocitta stelleri. The sequence goes on along the minus strand of JANXIP010000040.1, from coordinate 6,488,503 downwards.
TATGGTTGCAGTTACGCCTAGGGTTAGGCTTGAGAAAACCACAAAGCCAGGAGCTCCAGGGACACTCACCATGTGAAAGGCAGGCCAAGTTGGGCACGATACAGTTAAAACCTTGCTCCCACTGCTTCATTCTTCTTGGAACCCGCCACAGCCAAATGCATTTTTCTAGCTCAATCTAGGGTTAGGGTTACGCCTAGGGTTTGGCTTGCGAAAACCACAAAGCCAGGAGCTCCAGGGACACTCACCATGCGAAAGGCAGGCCAAGCTTATCGCAGCACAGCCAAAACCTTGCTCCCACTTCTTCATTCTTCTTGGAATCCTCCACCGCCAAATGCCACATTTCTGGCTCAGTCTAGGGTTAGGGTTAGGGTCAGTGTTTCGCCTTCGTTTAGGATTGAGAAATCCACAAAGCCAGGAGCTCCAGGGATACTAAGCATGTGAAAGGCAGACCAAGTAGAGCACGATACAGTTAAAACCTTGCTCCCACTTCTTAATTCTTCTTGGAACTCGCCACAGCCCTGTGCCCGATTTCCAGATCAATCTAGGCTTTGGGTTACGCCTAGGGTTAGGCTTGAGAAAACCACAAAGCCAGGAGCTCCAGGGACACTCACCATGTGAAAGGCAGGCCAAGCTTATCGCAGCACAGCCAAAACCTTGCTCCCACTTCTTCGTTCTTCTTGGAATCCTCCACAGCCAAATGCCAGATTTCTGGCTCAATCTGGGGTTAGGGTTAGGGTTAGGGTTACGCCTAGGGTTAGGCTTGAGAAAACCACAAAGCCAGGAGCTCCAGGGACACTCACCATGCGAAAGGCAGGCCAAGTTGGGCACGATACAGTTAAAACCTTGCTCCCTCTGCTTCGTTCTTCTTGGAATCTGCCACAGCCAAACGCCAACTTTCTAGCTCAGTCTAGTATTAGGGTTACGCCTAGGGTTAGGCTTGAGAAAACCACAAAGCTAGGAGCTCCAGGGACACTCACCATGTGATAGGCAGACCAAGTAGAGCACGATACAGTTAAAACCTTGCTCCCACTTCTTCTTTCTGCTTGGAACTCGCCACCGCCCAATGCGCCATTTCTGACTCAAACTATGGTTATGGTTGCAGTTACGCCTAGGGTTAGGCTTGAGAAAACCACAAAGCCAGGAGCTCCAGGGACACTCACCATGTGAAAGGCAGGCCAAGTTGGGCACGATACAGTTAAAACCTTGCTCCCACTGCTTCATTCTTCTTGGAACCCGCCACAGCCAAATGCATTTTTCTAGCTCAATCTAGGGTTAGGGTTACGCCTAGGGTTTGGCTTGCGAAAACCACAAAGCCAGGAGCTCCAGGGACACTCACCATGCGAAAGGCAGGCCAAGCTTATCGCAGCACAGCCAAAACCTTGCTCCCACTTCTTCATTCTTCTTGGAATCCTCCACCGCCAAATGCCACATTTCTGGCTCAGTCTAGGGTTAGGGTTAGGGTCAGTGTTTCGCCTTCGTTTAGGATTGAGAAATCCACAAAGCCAGGAGCTCCAGGGATACTAAGCATGTGAAAGGCAGACCAAGTAGAGCACGATACAGTTAAAACCTTGCTCCCACTTCTTAATTCTTCTTGGAACTCGCCACAGCCCTGTGCCCGATTTCCAGATCAATCTAGGCTTTGGGTTACGCCTAGGGTTAGGCTTGAGAAAACCACAAAGCCAGGAGCTCCAGGGACACTCACCATGTGAAAGGCAGGCCAAGCTTATCGCAGCACAGCCAAAACCTTGCTCCCACTTCTTCGTTCTTCTTGGAATCCTCCACAGCCAAATGCCAGATTTCTGGCTCAATCTGGGGTTAGGGTTAGGGTTAGGGTTACGCCTAGGGTTAGGCTTGAGAAAACCACAAAGCCAGGAGCTCCAGGGACACTCACCATTCGAAAGGCAGGCCAAGTTGAGCACGATACAGTTAAAACCTTGCTCCCACTTCTTCATTCTTCTTGGAACTCAGCACAGCCCAATGCCTGATTTCTGGGTCAATCTAGGATTAGGGCTAGGGTTAGGGTTACGCCTAGGGTTAGGCTTGAGAAAACCACAAAGCCAGGAGCTCCAGGGACACTCACCATGTGAAAGGCAGGCCAAGATTACCGCAGCACAGCCAAAACCTTGCTCCCACTTCTTCGTTCTGCTTGGACCTCAGCACACCCCAGTGCCCGATTTCTGGCTCAATCTAGGGTTAGGGTTACGCCTAGGGTTAGGCTTGCGAAAACCACAAAGCCAGGAGCTCCAGGGACACTTACCATGCGAAAGGCAGGCCAAGCTTATCGCAGCACAGCCAAAACCTTGCTCCCACTTCTTCGTTCTTCTTGGAATCCTCCACAGCCAAATGCCAGATTTCTGGCTCAATCTGGGGTTAGGGTTAGGGTTAGGGTTACGCCTAGGGTTAGGGTTGAGAAAACCACAAAGCCAGGAGCTCCAGGGACACTCACCATGTCAAAGGCAGGCCATGTTGAGCACGATACAGTTAAAACCTTGCTCCCACTTCTTAATTCTTCTTAGAACTCGCCACAGCCCAATGCCTGATTTCTGGGTAAGTCTAGGGTTAGGGCTAGGGTTAGGGTTACGCCTAGGGTTAGGCTTGAGAAAACCACAAAGCCAGGAGCTCCAGGGATACTCACCGTGTGAAAGGCAGACCAAGTAGAGCACGATACAGTTAAAACCTTGCTCCCTCTACTTCTTTCTTCTTGGAACTCGTTTCTGCCCAATGCCCGATTTCTGACTCAAACTAGTTTTATGGTTATGGTTACACCTAATGTTAGGGTTTGAGAAATCCACAAAGCCAGGAGCTCCAGGGATACTCACCATGCGAAAGGCAGACCAAGTTGAGCACAGTTAAAAGCTTGCTCCCACTTCTTCATTCTTCTTGCAATCCTCCAGAGCCAAATGCCAGATTTCTGGCTAAGTCTAGGGTTAGGGTTAGGGTTAGGGTTAGGGTTACGCCCAGGGTTAGGCTTGAGAAAACCACAAAGCCAGGAGCTCCAGGGACACTCACCATGCGAAAGGCAGGCCAAGCTTATCGCAGCACAGCCAAAACCTTGCTCCCACTTCTTCGTTCTTCTTGAAATCCTCCACAGCCAAATGCCAGATTTCTGGCTCAGTCTGGGGTTAGTGTTAGGGTTAGGGTTACGCCTAGGGTTAGGCTTGAGAAAACCACAAAGCCAGGAGCTCCAGGGACACTCACCATGTGAAAGGCAGGCCAAGATTACCGCAGCACAGCCAAAACCTTGCTCCCACTTCTTCGTTCTGCTTGGACCTCAGCACACCCCAGTGCCCGATTTCTGGCTCAATCTAGGGTTAGGGTTACGCCTAGGGTTAGGCTTGAGAAAACCACAAAGCCAGGAGCTCCAGGGGTACTAAGCATGTGAAAGGCAGACCAAGTAGAGCACGATACAGTTAAAACCTTGCTCCCACTTCTTAATTCTTCTTGGAATTCGCCACAGCCCTGTGCCCGATTTCCAGATCAATCTAGGGTTTGGGTTACGCCTAGGGTTAGGCTTGAGAAAACCACAAAGCCAGGAGCTCCAGGGACACTCACCATGGGAAAGGCAGGCCAAGCTTATCGCAGCACAGCCAAAACCTTGCTCCCACTTCTTCGTTCTTCTTGGAATCCTCCACAGCCAAATGCCAGATTTCTGGCTCAATCTGGGGTTAGGGTTAGGGTTAGGGTTACGCCTAGGGTTAGGGTTGAGAAAACCACAAAGCCAGGAGCTCCAGGGACACTCACCATGTCAAAGGCAGGCCATGTGGAGCACGATACAGTTAAAACCTTGCTCCTTCTACTTCTTTCTTCTTGGAACTCGTTCCTGCCCAATGCCCGATTTCTGACTCAAACTAGTTTTATGGTTATGGTTACACCTAATGTTAGGGTTTGAGAAATCCACAAAGCCAGGAGCTCCAGGGACACTCACCATTCGAAAGGCAGGCCAAGCTTACCGCAGCACAGACAAAACCTTGCTCCCACTGCTTCATTCTTCTTGGAATCCTCCACAGCCAAATGCCAGATTTCTGGCTCAATCTAGGGTTAGGGTTAGGGTTAGGGTTACGCCTAGGGTTAGGCTTGAGAAAACCACAAAGCCAGGAGCTCCAGGGACACTCACCATGCGAAAGGCAGGCCAAGCTTATCGCAGCACAGCCAAAACCTTGCTCCCACTTCTTCATTCTTCTTGGAATCCTCCACAGCCAAATGCCAGATTTCTGGCTCAATCTGGGGTTAGGGTTAGTGTTACGCCTTGGGTTAGGGTTGAGAAAACCACAAAGCCAGGATCTCCAGGGACACTCACCATGCGAAAGGCAGGCCAAGCTGAGCACGATACAGTTAAAACCTTGCTCCCACTTCTTCATTCTTCTTGGAACTCAGCACTGCCCAGTGCCCGATTTCTGGCTCAATGTAGGGTTATGGTTACGCCTAGGGTTAGGCTTGAGAAAACCACAAAGCCAGGAGCTCCAGGGATACTCACCATGTGAAAGGCAGGCCAAGTTGAGCACGATACAGTTAAAACCTTGCTCCCACTTCTTCATTCTATTTAGAACTCGCCACAGCTCAATGCCTGATTTCTGGCTCAAACTAGGGTAAGGGTTAGGGTCAGTGTTACGCCTTCGTTTAGGATTGAGAAATCCACAAAGCCAGGAGCTCCAGGGATACTCACCATGCGAAAGGCAGACCAAGTTGAGCACGATACAGTTAAAAGCTTGCTCCCACTTCTTCATTCATCTTGGAATCCTCCACAGCCAAATGCCAGATTTCTGGCTCAGTCTAGGGTTAGGGTTAGGGTTAGGGTTAGGGTTACGCCCAGGGTTAGGCTTGAGAAAACCACAAAGCCAGGAGCTCCAGGGATACTCAGCATGTGAAAGGCAGACCAAGTAGAGCACGATACAGTTAAAACCTTGCTCCCACTTCTTAATTCTTCTTGGAACTCGCCACAGCCCTGTGCCCGATTTCCAGATCAATCTAGGGTTTGGGTTACGCGTAGGGTTAGGCTTGAGAAAACCACAAAGCCCGGAGCTGCAGGGACACTCACCATGCGAAAGGAAGGCCAAGTTGAGCACGAAACAGTTAAAACCTTGCTCCCACTTCTTCATTCTTCTTGGAACTCAGCACAGCCCAATGCCTGATTTCTGGGTCAATCTAGGGTTAGGGCTAGGGTTAGGGTTACACCAAGGGTTAGGCTTGAGAAAACCACAAAGCCAGGAGCTCCAGGGACACTCACCATGTGAAAGGCAGGCCAAGATTACCGCAGCACAGCCAAAACCTTGCTCCCACTTCTTCGTTCTGCTTGGACCTCAGCACACCCCAGTGCCCGATTTCTGGCTCAATCTAGGGTTAGGGTTACGCCTAGGGTTAGGCTTGAGAAAACCACAAAGCCAGGAGCTCCAGGGATACTCACCATGCGAAAGGCAGGCCAAGTTGAGCAAGATACAGTTAAAACCCTGCTCCCTCTACTTCTTTCTTCTTGGAACTCGTTGCCGCCCAATGCCCGATTTCTGACTCAAACTAGTTTTATGGTTATGGTTACACATAATGTTAGGGTTTGAGAAATCCACAAAGCCAGGAGCTCCAGGGACACTCACCATGCGAAAGGCAGGCCAAGCTTACCGCAGCACAGCCAAAACCTTGCTCCCACTTCTTCATTCTGCTTGGAACTTGCCACAGCCAAACGCATTTTTCTAGCTCAATCTAGGGTTAGGGTTACGCCTAGGGTTAGGCTTGAGAAAACCACAAAGCCAGGAGCTCCAGGGACACTCACCATGCGAAAGGCAGGCCAAGCTTATCGCAGCACAGCCAAAACCTTGCTCCCAATTCTTCGTTCTTCTTGGAATCCTCCACAGCCAAATGCCAGATTTCTGGCTCAATTTGGGGTTAGGGTTAGGGTTAGGGTTACGCCTAGGGTTAGGCTTGAGAAAACCACAAAGCCAGGAGCTCCAGGGACACTCACCATGCGAAAGGCAGGCCAAGTTGGGCACGATACAGTTAAAACCTTGCTCCCTCTGCTTCGTTCTTCTTGGAACCTGCCACAGCCAAACGCCAACTTTCTAGCTCAGTCTAGTATTAGGGTTACGCCTAGGGTTAGGCTTGAGAAAACCACAAAGCTAGGAGCTCCAGGGACACTCACCATGTGATTGGCAGACCAAGTAGAGCACGATACAGTTAAAACCTTGCTCCCACTTCTTCTTTCTGCTTGGAACTCGCCACCGCCCAATGCCCCATTTCTGACTCAAACTATGGTTATGGTTGCAGTTACGCCTAGGGTTAGGCTTGAGAAAACCACAAAGCCAGGAGCTCCAGGGACACTCACCATGTGAAAGGCAGGCCAAGTTGGGCACGATACAGTTAAAACCTTGCTCCCACTGCTTCATTCTTCTTGGAACCCGCCACAGCCAAATACATTTTTCTAGCTCAATCTAGGGTTAGGGTTACGCCTAGGGTTTGGCTTGAGAAAACCACAAAGCCAGGAGCTCCAGGGACACTCACCATGCGAAAGGCAGGCCAAGCTTATCGCAGCACAGCCAAAACCTTGCTCCCACTTCTTCATACTTCTTGGAACTTGCCACAGCCAAATGCCCGATTTCTGGATCAATCTAGGGTTAGGGTTACGCCTAGGGTTAGGCTTGAGAGAACGACAAAGCCAGGAGCTCCAGGGACACTCACCATGTGAAAGGTAGGCCAAGTAGAGCACGATACAGTTAAAACCTTGCTCCCACTGCTTCATTCTTCTTGCAACCCGCCACAGCCATGCGCCAACTTTCTAGCTCAGTCTACGGTTAGGGTTATGCCTAGGGTTAGGCTTGAGAAAACCACAAAGCCAGGAGCTCCAGGGACACTCACCATGCGAAAGGCAGGCCAAGTTGGGCACGATACAGTTAAAACCTTGCTCCCACTTCTTCGTTCTTCTTGGAACCTGCCACAGCCAAACGCCAACTTTCTAGCTCAGTCTAGTATTAGGGTTACGCCTAGGGTTAGGCTTGAGAAAACCACAAAGCTAGGAGCTCCAGGGACACTCACCATGTGAGAGGCAGACCAAGTAGAGCACGATACAGTTAAAACCTTGCTCCCACTTCTTCTTTCTGCTTGGAACTCGCCACCGCCCAATGCCCCATTTCTGACTCAAACTATGGTTATTGTTGCTGTTACGCCTAGGGTTAGGCTTGAGAAAACCACCAAGCCAGGAGCTCCAGGGACACTCACCATGTGAAAGGCAGGCCAAGTTGGGCACGATACAGTTAAAACCTTGCTCCCACTGCTTCATTCTTCTTGGAACCCGCCACAGCCAAACGCATTTTTCTAGCTCAATCTAGGGTTAGGGTTACGCCTAGGGTTAGGCTTGAGAAAACCACAAAGCCAGGAGCTCCAGGGACACTCACCATGCGAAAGGCAGGCCAAGCTTATCGCAGCACAGCCAAAACCTTGCTCCCACTTCTTCGTTCTTCTTGGAATCCTCCACAGCCAAATGCCAGATTTCTGGCTCAATCTGGGGTTAGGGTTAGGGTTAGCGTTACGCCTTGGGTTAGGGTTGAGAAAACCACAAAGCCAGGAGCTCCAGGGATACTCACCATGCGAAAGTCAGGCCAAGTTGGGCACGATACAGTTAAAACCTTGCTCCCACTTCTTCATTCTTCTTGGAACTCAGCACAGCCCAGTGCCCGATTTCTGGCTCAATCTAGGGTTATGCTTACGCCTAGGGTTAGGCTTGAGAAAACCACAAAGCCAGGAGTTCCAGGGATACTCACCATGTGAAAAGCAGGACAAGATGAGCACGATACAGTTAAAACCTTGCTCCCACTGCTTCATTCTTCTTGGAACTCGCCGCAGCCCAATGCCTGGTTTCTGGCTCAAACTAGGGTAACGGTTAGGGTCAGTGTTGCGCCTTCGTTTAGGATTGAGAAATCCACAAAGCCAGGAGCTCCAAGTATACCCACCATGCGAAACGCAGGACAAGTTGAGCACGATACAGTTAAAACCTTGCTCCCACTTCTTAATTCTTCTTGGAACACGCCACAGCCCAGTGCCCGATTTCCAGATCAATCTAGGGTTAGGGTTAAGCCTAGGGTTAGGCTTGAGAAAACCACAAAGCCAGGAGCTCCAGGGACACTCACCATGCGAAAGGCAGGCCAAGCTTATCGCAGCACAACCAAAACCTTGCTCCCACTTCTTCGTTCTTCTTGGAATCCTCCACAGCCAAATGCCAGATTTATGGCTCAATCTGGGGTTAGTGTTAGGGTTAGGGTTACGCCTAGGGTTAGGCTTGAGAAAACCACAAAGCCAGGAGCTCCAGGGACACTCACCATGTGAAAGGCAGACCAAGTAGAGCACGATACAGTTAAAACCTTGCTCCCACTTCTTCTTTCTGCTTGGAACCTGCCGCCGCCCAATGCCCGATTTCTGACACAAACTATGGTTATGGTTACAGTTACACCTAGTGTTAGGGTTTGAGAAAACCACAAAGCCAGGAGCTCCAGGGATACTCACCATGTGAAAGGCAGGCCAAGCTTATCGCAGCATAGCCAAAACCTTGCTCCCACTTCTTCATTCTGCTTGGAACTCAGCACACCCCAGTGCCCGATTTCTGGCTCCAACTAAAGTTAGGGTTACGCCTAGGGTTAGGCTTGAGAAAACCACAAAGCCAGGAGCTCCAGGGATACTCACCATGTGAAAGGCAGGCCAAGTTGAGCACGATACAGTTAAAACCCTGCTCCCTCTACTTCTTTCTGCTTGGAACTCGTTGCCTCCCAATGCCCGATTTCTGACTCAAACTAGGGTTATGGTTATGGTTACACCTAATGTTAGGGTTTGAAAAATCCACAAAGCCAGGAGCTCCAGGGACACTCACCATGCGAAAGGCAGGCCAAGCTTATCGCAGCACAGCCAAAACCTTGCTCCCACTTCTTCGTTCTTCTTGGAATCCTCCACAGCCAAATGCCAGATTTCTGGCTCAATCTGGGGTTAGGGTTAGGGTTAGGGTTACGCCTAGGGTTAGGCTTGAGAAAACCACAAAGCCAGGAGCTCCAGGGACACTCACCATGCGAAAGGCAGGCCAAGCTTATCGCAGCACAGCCAAAACCTTGCTCCCACTTCTTCGTTCTTCTTGGAATCCTCCACAGCCAAATGCCAGATTTATGGCTCAATCTCGGGTTAGGGTTAGGGTTAGGGTTACGCCTAGGGTTAGGCTTGAGAAAACCACAAAGCCAGGAGCTCCAGGGACACTCACCATGTGAAAGGCAGACCAAGTAGAGCACGATACAGTTAAAACCTTGCTCCCACTTCTTCTTTCTGCTTGGAACCTGCCGCCGCCCAATGCCCGATTTCTGACACAAACTATGGTTACGGTTACAGTTACACCTAGTGTTAGGGTTTGAGAAAACCACAAAGCCAGGATCTCCAGGGATACTCACCATGTGAAAGGCAGGCCAAGCTTATCGCAGCATAGCCAAAACCTTGCTCCCACTTCTTCATTCTTCTTGGAACTTGCCACAGCCAAATGGCCGATTTCCGGATGAATCTAGGGTTAGGGTTACGCCTAGGGTTAGGCTTGAGAAAACCACAAAGCCAGGAGCTCCAGGGACACTCACCATGTGATAGGCAGACCAAGTAGAGCACGAAACAGTTAAAACCTTGCTCCCACTTCTTCTTTCTGCTTGGAACTCGCCACCGCCCAATGCCCCATTTCTGACTCAAACTATGGTTATGGTTGCAGTTACGCCTAGGGTTAGGCTTGAGAAAACCACAAAGCCAGGAGCTCCAGGGACACTCACCATGTGAAAGGCAGGCCAAGTTGGGCACGATACAGTTAAAACCTTGCTCCCACTGCTTCATTCTTCTTGGAACCCGCCACAGCCAAACGCATTTTTCTAGCTCAATCTAGGGTTAGGGTTACGCCTAGGGTTTGGCTTGCGAAAACCACAAAGCCAGGAGCTCCAGGGACACTCACCATGCGAAAGGCAGGCCAAGCTTATCGCAGCACAGCCAAAACCTTGCTCCCACTTCTTCGTTCTTCTTGGAATCCTCCACAGCCAAATGCCAGATTTATGGCTCAATCTAGGGTTAGGGTTAGGGTTACGCCTAGGGTTAGGCTTGAGAAAACCACAAAGCCAGGAGCTCCAGGGACACTCACCATGTGAAAGGCAGGCCAAGTTGAGCACGATACAGTTAAAACCTTACTCCCACTTCTTCATTCTTCTTGGAACTCGCCACAGCCCAATGCCTGATTTGTGGTTCAAACTAGGGTTAGGGTTAGGGTCAGGGTTACGCCTTCGTTTAGGATTGAGAAATCCACAAAGCCAGGAGCTCCAGGGATACTCACCATGCGAAAGGCAGACCAAGATGAGCACGATACAGTTAAAACCTTGCTCCCACTTCTTCATTCTTCTTGGAACTCGCCACAGCTCAATGCCTGATTTCTGGCTCAAACTAGGGTTAGGGTTAGGGTCAGGGTTACGCCTTGGTTTTGGATTGAGAAATCCACAAAGCCAGGAGCTCCACGGATACTCACCATGCGAAAGGTAGGACAAGTTGAGCACGATACAGTTAAAACCTTGCTCCCACTTCTTCATTCTTCTTGGAACTCGCCACAGCCCAGTGCCCGATTTCCAGATCAATCTAGGGTTAGGGTTACGCCTAGGGTTAGGCTTGAGAAAACCACAAAGCCAGGAGCTCCAGGGACACTCACCATGTGAAAGGCAGGCCAAGTTGGGCACGATATAGTTAAAACCTTGCTCCCACTTCTTCTTTCTGCTTGGAACTCGCCGCCGCCCAATGCCCGATTTCTGACTCAAACTAGGGTTATGGTTACAGTTACACCTAGTGTTAGGCTTGAGAAAACCACAAAGCCAGGAGCTCCAGGGACACTCACCATGTGAAAGGCAGGCCAAGTTGGGCACGATACAGTTAAAACCTTGCTCCCACTGCTTCATTCTTCTTGGAACCCGCCACAGCCATGCGGCTTTCAGCCAACTCTCTAGCTCAATCTAGGGTTAGGGTTACGCCTAGGGTTAGGCTTGAGAAAACCACAAAGCCAGGAGCTCCAGGGACACTCACCATGCGAAAGGCAGGCCAAGCTTATCGCAGCACAGCCAAAACCTTGCTCCCACTTCTTCGTTCTTCTTGGAATCCTCCACCGCCAAATGCCAGATTTCTGGCTCAATCTGGGGTTAGGGTTAGGGTTAGGGTTAGGGTTATGCCTAGGGTTAGGCTTGAGAAAACCACAAAGCCAGGAGCTCCAGGGATACTCACCATGTGAAAGTCAGGCCAAGTTGAGCACGATACAGTTAAAACCCTGCTCCCTCTACTTCTTTCTGCTTGGAACTCGTTGCCTCCCAATGCCCGATTTCTGACTCAAACTAGGGTTATGGTTATGGTTACACCTAATGTTAGGGTTTGAAAAATCCACAAAGCCAGGAGCTCCAGGGACACTCACCATGCGAAAGGCAGGCCAAGCTTATCGCAGCACAGCCAAAACCTTGCTCCCACTTCTTCGTTCTTCTTGGAATCCTCCACAGCCAAATGCCAGATTTCTGGCTCAATCTGGGGTTAGGGTTAGGGTTAGGGTTACGCCTAGGGTTAGGCTTGAGAAAACCACAAAGCCAGGAGCTCCAGGGACACTCACCATGCGAAAGGCAGGCCAAGCTTATCGCAGCACAGCCAAAACCTTGCTCCCACTTCTTCGTTCTTCTTGGAATCCTCCACAGCCAAATGCCAGATTTCTGGCTCAATCTGGGGTTAGGGTTAGGGTTAGCGTTACGCCTTGGGTTAGGGTTGAGAAAACCACAAAGCCAGGAGCTCCAGGGATACTCACCATGCGAAAGTCAGGCCAAGTTGGGCACGATACAGTTAAAACCTTGCTCCCACTTCTTCATTCTTCTTGGAACTCAGCACAGCCCAGTGCCTGATTTCTGGCTCAATCTAGGGTTATGGTTACGCCTAGGGTTAGGCTTGAGAAAACCACAAAGCCAGGAGCTCCAGGGATACTCACCATGTGAAAAGCAGGACAAGATGAGCACGATACAGTTAAAACCTTGCTCCCACTGCTTCATTCTTCTTGGAACCCGCCACAGCCATGCGCCAACTTTATAGCTCAATCTAGGGTTAGGGTTACGCCTAGGGTTAGGCTTGAGAAAACCACAAAGCCAGGAGCTCCAGGGACACTCACCATGCGAAAGGCAGGCCAAGCTTATCGCAGCACAGCCAAAACCTTGCTCCCACTTCTTCGTTCTTCTTGGAATCCTCCACCGCCAAATGCCAGATTTCTGGCTCAATCTGGGGTTAGGGTTAGGGTTAGGGTTATGCCTAGGGTTAGGCTTGAGAAAACCACAAAGCCAGGAGCTCCAGGGATACTCACCATGTGAAAGGCAGGCCAAGTTGAGCACGATACAGTAAAAACCTTGCTCCCTCTACTTCTTTCTTCTTGGAACTCGTGGCCTCCCAATGCCCGATTTCTGACTCAAACTACGGTTATGGTTATGGTTACACCTAATGTTAGGGTTTGAAAAATCCACAAAGCCAGGAGCTCCAGGGACACTCACCATGCGAAAGGCAGGCCAAGCTTATCGCAGCACAGCCAAAACCTTGCTCCCACTTCTTCGTTCTTCTTGGAATCCTCCACAGCCAAATGCCAGATTTCTGGCTCAATCTGGGGTTTGGGTTAGGGTTAGCGTTACGCCTTGGGTTAGGGTTGAGAAAACCACAAAGCCAGGAGCTCCAGGGACACTCACCATGTGAAAGGCAGGCCAAGTTGGGCAGGATACAGTTAAAACCTTGCTCCCACTTCTTCATTCTTCTTGGAACTCGGCACAGCCCAGTGCCCCATTTCTGGCTCAATCTAGGGTTATGGTTACGCCTAGGGTTAGGCTTGAGAAAACCACAAAGCCAGGAGCTCCAGGGATACTCACCATGTGAAAGGCAGGACAAGTTGAGCACGATACAGTTAAAACCTTGCTCCCACTGCGTCGTTCTTCTTGGAACTCGCCACAGCCCACTGCCTGTTTTCTGGCTCAAACTAGGGTAAGGGTTAGGGTCAGTGTTGCGCCTTCGTTTAGGATTGAGAAATCCACAAAGCCAGGAGCTCCAGGGATACTCACCATGTGAAAGGCAGACCAAGTAGAGCACGATACAGTTAAAACCTTGCTCCCACTTCTTAATTCTTCTTGGAACTCGCCACAGCCCAGTGCCCGATTTCCAGATCAATCTAGTGTTAGGGTTACGCCTAAGGTTAGGCTTGAGAAAACCACAAAGCCAGGAGCTCCAGGGACACTCACCATGCGAAAGGCAGGCCAAGCTTATCGCAGCACAGCCAAAACCTTGCTCCCACTTCTTCGTTCTTCTTGGAATCCTCCACAGCCAAATGCCAGATTTATGGCTCAATCTAGGGTTAGGGTTAGGCTTACGCCTAGGGTTAGGCTTGAGAAAACCACAAAGCCAGGAGCTCCAGGGACACTCACCATGTGAAAGGCAGGCCAAGTTGAGCACGATACAGTTAAAACCTTACTCCCACTTCTTCGTTCTTCTTGGAACTCGCCACAGCCCAATGCCTGATTTGTGGTTCAAACTAGGGTTAGGGTTAGGGTCAGGGTTACGCCTTCGTTTAGGATTGAGAAATCCACAAAGCCAGGAGCTCCAGGGATACTCACCATGCGAAAGGCAGACCAAGATGAGCACGATACAGTTAAAACCTTGCTCCCACTTCTTCATTCTTCTTGGAACTCGCCACAGCTCAATGCCTGATTTCTGGCTCAAACTAGGGTTAGGGTTAGGGTCAGGGTTACGCCTTGGTTTTGGATTGAGAAATCCACAAAGCCAGGAGCTCCACGGATACTCACCATGCGAAAGGTAGGACAAGTTGAGCACGATACAGTTAAAACCTTGCTCCCCATTCTTCATTCTTCTTGGAACTCGCCACAGCCCAGTGCCCGATTTCCAGATCAATCTAGGGTTAGGGTTACGCCTAGGGTTAGGCTTGAGAAAACCACAAAGCCAGGAGCTCCAGGGACACTCACCATGTGAAAGGCAGGCCAAGTTGGGCACGATATAGTTAAAACCTTGCTCCCACTTCTTCTTTCTGCTTGGAACTCGCCGCCGCCCAATGCCCGATTTCTGACTCAAACTAGGGTTATGGTTACAGTTACACCTAGTGTTAGGCTTGAGAAAACCACAAAGCCAGGAGCTCCAGGGACACTCACCATGTGAAAGGCAGGCCAAGTTGGGCACGATACAGTTAAAACCTTGCTCCCACTGCTTCATTCTTCTTGGAACCCGCCACAGCCATGCGGCTTTCAGCCAAATTTCTAGCTCAATCTAGGGTTAGGGTTACGCCTAGGGTTAGGCTTGAGAAAACCACAAAGCCAGGAGCTCCAGGGACACTCACCATGCGAAAGGCAGGCCAAGCTTATCGCAGCACAGCCAAAACCTTGCTCCCACTTCTTCGTTCTTCTTGGAATCCTCCACCGCCAAATGCCAGATTTCTGGCTCAATCTGGGGTTAGGGTTAGGGTTAGGGTTAGGGTTATGCCTAGGGTTAGGCTTGAGAAAACCACAAAGCCAGGTGCTCCAGGGATACTCACCATGTGAAAGTCAGGCCAAGTTGAGCACGATACAGTTAAAACCCTGCTCCCTCTACTTCTTTCTGCTTGGAACTCGTTGCCTCCCAATGCCCGATTTCTGACTCAAACTAGGGTTATGGTTATGGTTACACCTAATGTTAGGGTTTGAAAAATCCACAAAGCCAGGAGCTCCAGGGACACTCACCATGCGAAAGGCAGGCCAAGCTTATCGCAGCACAGCCAAAACCTTGCTCCCACTTCTTCGTTCTTCTTGGAATCCTCCACAGCCAAATGCCACATTTCTGGCTCAATCTGGGGTTAGGGTTAGGGTTAGGGTTACGCCTAGGGTTAGGCTTGAGAAAACCACAAAGCCAGGAGCTCCAGGGACACTCACCATGCGAAAGGCAGGCCAAGCTTATCGCAGCACAGCCAAAACCTTGCTCCCACTTCTTCGTTCTTCTTGGAATCCTCCACAGCCAAATGCCAGATTTCTGGCTCAATCTGGGGTTAGGGTTAGGGTTAGCGTTACGCCTTGGGTTAGGGTTGAGAAAACCACAAAGCCAGGAGCTCCAGGGATACTCACCATGCGAAAGTCAGGCCAAGTTGGGCACGATACAGTTAAAACCTTGCTCCCACTTCTTCATTCTTCTTGGAACTCAGCACAGCCCAGTGCCTGATTTCTGGCTCAATCTAGGGTTATGGTTACGCCTAGGGTTAGGCTTGAGAAAACCACAAAGCCAGGAGCTCCAGGGATACTCACCATGTGAAAAGCAGGACAAGATGAGCACGATACAGTTAAAACCTTGCTCCCACTGCTTCATTCTTCTTGGAACCCGCCACAGCCATGCGCCAACTTTATAGCTCAATCTAGGGTTAGGGTTACGCCTAGGGTTAGGCTTGAGAAAACCACAAAGCCAGGAGCTCCAGGGACCCTCACCATGCGAAAGGCAGGCCAAGCTTATCGCAGCACAGCCAAAACCTTGCTCCCACTTCTTCGTTCTTCTTGGAATCCTCCACCGCCAAATGCCAGATTTCTGGCTCAGTCTGGGGTTAGGGTTAGGGTTAGGGTTAGGGTTATGCCTAGGGTTAGGCTTGAGAAAACCACAAAGCCAGGAGCTCCAGGGATACTCACCATGTGAAAGGCAGGCCAAGTTGAGCACGATACAGTAAAAACCTTGCTCCCTCTACTTCTTTCTTCTTGGAACTCGTGGCCTCCCAATGCCCGATTTCTGACTCAAACTAGGGTTATGGTTATGGTTACACCTAATGTTAGGGTTTGAAAAATCCACAAAGCCAGGAGCTCCAGGGACACTCACCATGCGAAAGGCAGGCCAAGCTTATCGCAGCACAGCCAAAACCTTGCTCCCACTTCTTCGTTCTTCTTGGAATCCTACACAGCCAAATGCCAGATTTCTGGCTCAATCTGGGGTTTGGGTTAGGGTTAGCGTTACGCCTTGGGTTAGGGTTGAGAAAACCACAAAGCCAGGAGCTCCAGGGATACTCACCATGCGAAAGTCAGGCCAAGTTGGGCACGATACAGTTAAAACCTTGCTCCCACTTCTTCATTCTTCTTGGAACTCAGCACAGCCCAGTGCCCGATTTCTGGCTCAATCTAGGGTTATGGTTACGCCTAGGGTTAGGCTTGAGAAAACCACAAAGCCAGGAGCTCCAGGGATACTCACCATGTGAAAAGCAGGACAAGATGAGCACGATACAGTTAAAACCTTGCTCCCACTGCTTCATTCTTCTTGGAACCCGCCACAGCCATGCGCCAACTTTCTAGCTCAATCTAGGGTTAGGGTTACGCCTAGGGTTAGGCTTGAGAAAACCACAAAGCCAGGAGCTCCAGGGACACTCACCATGCGAAAGGCAGGCCAAGCTTATCGCAGCACAGCCAAAACCTTGCTCCCACTTCTTCGTTCTTCTTGGAATCCTCCACAGCCAAATGCCAGATTTCTGGCTCAATCTGGGGTTAGGGTTAGGGTTAGGGTTATGCCTAGGTTTAGGCTTGAGAAAACCACAAAGCCAGGAGCTCCAGGGATACTCACCATGTGAAAGGCAGGCCAAGTTGAGCACGATACAGTAAAAACCTTGCTCCCTCTACTTCTTTCTTCTTGGAACTCGTTGCCTCCCAATGCCCGATTTCTGACTCAAACTAGGGTTATGGTTATGGTTACACCTAATGTTAGGGTTTGAAAAATCCACAAAGCCAGGAGCTCCAGGGACACTCACCATGCGAAAGGCAGGCCAAGCTTGTCGCAGCACAGCCAAAACCTTGCTCCCACTTCTTCGTTCTTCTTGGAATCCTCCACAGCCAAATGCCAGATTTCTGGCTAAATCTGGGGTTTGGGTTAGGGTTAGTGTTACGCCTTGGGTTAGGGTTGAGAAAACCACAAAGCCAGGAGCTCCAGGGACACTCACCATGTGAAAGGCAGGCCAAGTTGGGCAGGATACAGTTAAAACCTTGCTCCCACTTCTTCATTCTTCTTGGAACTCAGCACAGCCCAGTGCCCCATTTCTGGCTCAATCTAGGGTTATGGTTACGCCTAGGGTTAGGGTTGAGAAAACCACAAAGCCAGGAGCTCCAGGGATACTCACCATGTGAAAGGCAGGACAAGTTGAGCACGATACAGTTAAAACCTTGCTCCCACTGCTTCATTCTTCTTGGAACTCGCCACAGCCCACTGCCTGATTTCTGGCTCAAACTAGGGTAAGGGTTAGGGTCAGTGTTGCGCCTTCGTTTAGGATTGAGAAATCCACAAAGCCAGGAGCTCCAGGGATACTCACCATGTGAAAGGCAGACCAAGTAGAGCACGATACAGTTAAAACCTTGCTCCCACTTCTTAATTCTTCTTGGAACTCGCCACAGCCCAGTGCCCGATTTCCAGATCAATCTAGGGTTAGGGTTACGCCTAGGGTTAGGCTTGAGAAAACCACAAAGCCAGGAGCTCCAGGGACACTCACCATGCGAAAGGCAGGCCAAGCTTATCGCAGCACAGCCAAAACCTTGCTCCCACTTCTTCGTTCTTCTTGGAATCCTCCACAGCCAAATGCCAGATTTATGGCTCAATCTGGGGTTAGGCTTAGTGTTAGGGTTACGCCTAGGGTTAGGCTTGAGAAAACCACAAAGCCAGGAGCTCCAGGGACACTCACCATGTGAAAGGCAGACCAAGTAGAGCACGATACAGTTAAAACCTTGCTCCCACTTCTTCTTTCTGCTTGGAACCTGCCGCCGCCCAATGCCCGATTTCTGACACAAACTATGGTTATGGTTACAGTTACACCTAGTGTTAGGGTTTGAGAAAACCACAAAGCCAGGAGCTCCAGGGATACTCACCATGTGAAAGGCAGGCCAAGCTTATCGCAGCATAGCCAAAACCTTGCTCCCACTTCTTCATTCTTCTTGGAACTTGCCACAGCCAAATGGCCGATTTGTGGGTCAATCTAGGATTAGGGTTACGCCTAGGGTTAGGGTTGAGAAAACCACAAAGCCAGGAGCTCCAGGGACACTCACCATGCAAAAGGCCGGCCAAGTTGGGCACCATACAGTTAAAACCTTGCTCCCACTGCTTCGTTCTTCTTGGAACCTGCCACAGCCAAACGCCAACTTTCTAGCTCAGTCTAGTATTAGGGTTACGCCTAGGGTTAGGCTTGAGAAAACCACAAAGCTAGGAGCTCCAGGGACACTCACCATGTGATAGGCAGACCAAGTAGAGCACGAAACAGTTAAAACCTTGCTCCCACTTCTTCTTTCTGCTTGGAACTCGCCACCGCCCAATGCCCCATTTCTGACTCAAACTATGGTTATGGTTGCAGTTACGCCTAGGGTTAGGCTTGAGAAAACCACAAAGCCAGGAGCTCCAGGGACACTCACCATGTGAAAGGCAGGCCAAGTTGGGCACGATACAGTTAAAACCTTGCTCCCACTGCTTCATTCTTCTTGGAACCCGCCACAGCCAAACGCATTTTTCTAGCTCAATCTAGGGTTAGGGTTACGCCTAGGGTTTGGCTTGCGAAAACCACAAAGCCAAGAGCTCCAGGGACACTCACCATGCGAAAGGCAGGCCAAGCTTATCGCAGCACAGCCAAAACCTTGCTCCCACTTCTTCGTTCTTCTTGGAATCCTCCACAGCCAAATGCCAGATTTATGGCTCAATCTAGGGTTAGGGTTAGGGTTACGCCTAGGGTTAGGCTTGAGAAAACCACAAAGCCAGGAGCTCCAGGGATACTCACCATGCGAAAGGCAGACCAAGATGAGCACGATACAGTTATAACCTTGTTCCCACTTCTTCATTCTTCTTGGAAGTCAGCACAGCCCAGTGCCCGATTTCTGGCTCAATCTTGGGTTAGGGTTACGCCTAGGGTTAGGCTTGAGCAAACCACAAAGCCAGGAGCTCCAGAGACACTCACCATGCGAAAGGCAGACCGAGTTGAGCACGATACAGTTAAAACCTTGCTCCCAATTCTTCATTCTTCTTGGAACTCGCCACAGCCCAGTGCCCGATTTCCGGATCAATCTAGGGTTAGGGTTACGCCTAGGGTTAGGCTTGAGAAAACCACAAAGCCAGGAGCTCCAGGGACACTCACCATGTGAAAGGCAGGCCAAGTTGGGCACGATACAGTTAAAACCTTGCTCCCACTGCTTCATTCTTCTTGGAACCCGCCACAGCCATGCGCCAACTTTCTAGCTCAATCTAGGGTTAGGGTTACGCCTAGGGTTAGGCTTGAGAAAACCACAAAGCCAGGAGCTCCAGGGACACTCACCATGTGAAAGGCAGGACATGTTGAGCACGATACAGTTAAAACCTTGCTCCCACTTCTTCATTCTTCTTGGAACTCGCCACAGCTCAATGCCTGATTTCTGGCTCAAACTAGGGTTAGGGTTAGGGTCAGGGTTACGCCTTGGTTTTGGATTGAGAAATCCACAAAGCCAGGAGCTCCACGGATACTCACCATGCGAAAGGTAGGACAAGTTGAGCACGGTACAGTTAAAACCTTGCTCCCAATTCTTCATTCTTCTTGGAACTCGCCATAGCCCAGTGCCTGATTTCCAGATCAATCTAGGGTTAGGGTTACGCCTAGGGTTAGGCTTGAGAAAACCACAAAGCCAGGAGCTCCAGGGACACTCACCATGTGAAAGGCAGGCCAAGTTGGGCACGATATAGCCAAAACCTTGCTCCCACTTCTTCTTTCTGCTTGGAACTCGCCGCCGCCCAATGCCCGATTTCTGACTCAAACTAGGGTTATGGTTACAGTTACACCTAGTGTTAGGCTTGAGAAAACCACAAAGCCAGGAACTCCAGGGACACTCACCATGTGAAAGGCAGGACAAGTTGAGCACGATACAGTTAAAACCTTGCTCCCACTGCTTCATTCTTCTTGGAACTCGCCACAGCCCACTGCCTGATTTCTGGCTCAAACTAGGGTAAGGGTTAGGGTCAGTGTTGCGCCTTCGTTTAGGATTGAGAAATCCACAAAGCCAGGAGCTCCAGGGATACTCACCATGTGAAAGGCAGACCAAGTAGAGCACGATACAGTTAAAACCTTGCTCCCACTTCTTAATTCTTCTTGGAACTCGCCACAGCCCAGTGCCCGATTTCCAGATCAATCTAGGGTTAGGGTTACGCCTAGGGTTAGGCTTGAGAAAACCACAAAGCCAGGAGCTCCAGGGACACTCACCATGCGAAAGGCAGGCCAAGCTTATCGCAGCACAGCCAAAACCTTGCTCCCACTTCTTCGTTCTTCTTGGAATCCTCCACAGCCAAATGCCAGATTTATGGCTCAATCTGGGGTTAGGCTTAGTGTTAGGGTTACGCCTAGGGTTAGGCTTGAGAAAACCACAAAGCCAGGAGCTCCAGGGACACTCACCATGTGAAAGGCAGACCAAGTAGAGCACGATACAGTTAAAACCTTGCTCCCACTTCTTCTTTCTGCTTGGAACCTGCCGCCGCCCAATGCCCGATTTCTGACACAAACTATGGTTATGGTTACAGTTACACCTAGTGTTAGGGTTTGAGAAAACCACAAAGCCAGGAGCTCCAGGGATACTCACCATGTGAAAGGCAGGCCAAGCTTATCGCAGCATAGCCAAAACCTTGCTCCCACTTCTTCATTCTTCTTGGAACTTGCCACAGCCAAATGGCCGATTTGTGGGTCAATCTAGGATTAGGGTTACGCCTAGGGTTAGGGTTGAGAAAACCACAAAGCCAGGAGCTCCAGGGACACTCACCATGCAAAAGGCCGGCCAAGTTGGGCACCATACAGTTAAAACCTTGCTCCCACTGCTTCGTTCTTCTTGGAACCTGCCACAGCCAAACGCCAACTTTCTAGCTCAGTCTAGTATTAGGGTTACGCCTAGGGTTAGGCTTGAGAAAACCACAAAGCTAGGAGCTCCAGGGACACTCACCATGTGATAGGCAGACCAAGTAGAGCACGAAACAGTTAAAACCTTGCTCCCACTTCTTCTTTCTGCTTGGAACTCGCCACCGCCCAATGCCCCATTTCTGACTCAAACTATGGTTATGGTTGCAGTTACGCCTAGGGTTAGGCTTGAGAAAACCACAAAGCCAGGAGCTCCAGGGACACTCACCATGTGAAAGGCAGGCCAAGTTGGGCACGATACAGTTAAAACCTTGCTCCCACTGCTTCATTCTTCTTGGAACCCGCCACAGCCAAACGCATTTTTCTAGCTCAATCTAGGGTTAGGGTTACGCCTAGGGTTTGGCTTGCGAAAACCACAAAGCCAAGAGCTCCAGGGACACTCACCATGCGAAAGGCAGGCCAAGCTTATCGCAGCACAGCCAAAACCTTGCTCCCACTTCTTCGTTCTTCTTGGAATCCTCCACAGCCAAATGCCAGATTTATGGCTCAATCTAGGGTTAGGGTTAGGGTTACGCCTAGGGTTAGGCTTGAGAAAACCACAAAGCCAGGAGCTCCAGGGATACTCACCATGCGAAAGGCAGACCAAGATGAGCACGATACAGTTATAACCTTGTTCCCACTTCTTCATTCTTCTTGGAAGTCAGCACAGCCCAGTGCCCGATTTCTGGCTCAATCTTGGGTTAGGGTTACGCCTAGGGTTAGGCTTGAGCAAACCACAAAGCCAGGAGCTCCAGAGACACTCACCATGCGAAAGGCAGACCGAGTTGAGCACGATACAGTTAAAACCTTGCTCCCAATTCTTCATTCTTCTTGGAACTCGCCACAGCCCAGTGCCCGATTTCCGGATCAATCTAGGGTTAGGGTTACGCCTAGGGTTAGGCTTGAGAAAACCACAAAGCCAGGAGCTCCAGGGACACTCACCATGTGAAAGGCAGGCCAAGTTGGGCACGATACAGTTAAAACCTTGCTCCCACTGCTTCATTCTTCTTGGAACCCGCCACAGCCATGCGCCAACTTTCTAGCTCAATCTAGGGTTAGGGTTACGCCTAGGGTTAGGCTTGAGAAAACCACAAAGCCAGGAGCTCCAGGGACACTCACCATGTGAAAGGCAGGACATGTTGAGCACGATACAGTTAAAACCTTGCTCCCACTTCTTCATTCTTCTTGGAACTCGCCACAGCTCAATGCCTGATTTCTGGCTCAAACTAGGGTTAGGGTTAGGGTCAGGGTTACGCCTTGGTTTTGGATTGAGAAATCCACAAAGCCAGGAGCTCCACGGATACTCACCATGCGAAAGGTAGGACAAGTTGAGCACGGTACAGTTAAAACCTTGCTCCCAATTCTTCATTCTTCTTGGAACTCGCCATAGCCCAGTGCCTGATTTCCAGATCAATCTAGGGTTAGGGTTACGCCTAGGGTTAGGCTTGAGAAAACCACAAAGCCAGGAGCTCCAGGGACACTCACCATGTGAAAGGCAGGCCAAGTTGGGCACGATATAGCCAAAACCTTGCTCCCACTTCTTCTTTCTGCTTGGAACTCGCCGCCGCCCAATGCCCGATTTCTGACTCAAACTAGGGTTATGGTTACAGTTACACCTAGTGTTAGGCTTGAGAAAACCACAAAGCCAGGAACTCCAGGGACACTCACCATGTGAAAGGCAGGCCAAGTTGGGCACGATACAGTTAAAACCTTGCTCCCACTGCTTCATTCTTCTTGGAACCCGCCACAGCCATGCGGCTTTCAGCCAACTTTCTGGCTCAATCTAGGGTTAGGGTTACGCCTAGGGTTAGGCTTGAGAAAACCACAAAGCCAGGAGCTCCAGGGACACTCACCATGCGAAAGGCAGGCCAAGCTTATCGCAGCACAGCCAAAACCTTGCTCCCACTTCTTCATTCTTCTTGGAATCCTCCACCGCCAAATGCCAGATTTCTGGCTCAATCTGGGGTTAGGGTTAGGGTTAGGGTTAGGGTTAGGGTTAGGGTTAGGGTTAGGGTTAGGGTTATGCCTAGGGTTAGGCTTGAGAAAACCACAAAGCCAGGAGCTCCAGGGATACTCACCATGTGAAAGGCAGGCCAAGTTGAGCACGATACAGTTAAAACCCTGCTCCCTCTACTTCTTTCTGCTTGGAACTCGTTGCCTCCCAATGCCCGATTTCTGACTCAAACTAGGGTTATGGTTATGGTTACACCTAATGTTAGGGTTTGAAAAATCCACAAAGCCAGGAGCTCCAGGGACACTCACCATGCGAAAGGCAGGCCAAGCTTATCGCAGCACAGCCAAAACCTTGCTCCCACTTCTTCGTTCTTCTTGGAATCCTCCACCGCCAAATGCCAGATTTCTGGCTCAATCTGGGGTTAGGGTTAGGGTTACGCCTAGGGTTAGGCTTGAGAAAACCACAAAGCCAGGAGCTCCAGGGACACTCACCATGCGAAAGGCAGGCCAAGCTTATCGCAGCACAGCCAAAACCTTGCTCCCACTTCTTCGTTCTTCTTGGAATCCTCCACAGCCAAATGCCAGATTTCTGGCTCAATCTGGGGTTAGGGTTAGGGTTAGCGTTACGCCTTGGGTTAGGGTTGAGAAAACCACAAAGCCAGGAGCTCCAGGGATACTCACCATGCGAAAGTCAGGCCAAGTTGGGCACGATACAGTTAAAACCTTGCTCCCACTTCTTCATTCTTCTTGGAACTCAGCACAGCCCAGTGCCCGATTTCTGGCTCAATCTAGGGTTATGGTTACGCCTAGGGTTAGGCTTGAGAAAACCACAAAGCCAGGAGCTCCAGGGATACTCACCATGTGAAAAGCAGGACAAGATGAGCACGATACAGTTAAAACCTTGCTCCCACTGCTTCATTCTTCTTGGAACTCGCCGCAGCCCAATGCCTGATTTCTGGCTCAAACTAGGGTAACGGTTAGGGTCAGTGTTGCGCCTTCGTTTAGGATTGAGAAATCCACAAAGCCAGGAGCTCCAAGTATACCCACCATGCGAAAGGCAGGACAAGTTGAGCACGATACAGTTAAAACCTTGCTCCCACTTCTTAATTCTTCTTGGAACACGCCACAGCCCAGTGCCCGATTTCCAGATCAATCTAGGGTTAGGGTTAAGCCTAGGGTTAGGCTTGAGAAAACCACAAAGCCAGGAGCTCCAGGGACACTCACCATGCGAAAGGCAGGCCAAGCTTATCGCAGCACAGCCAAAACCTTGCTCCCACTTCTTCGTTCTTCTTGGAATCCTCCACAGCCAAATGCCAGATTTCTGGCTCAATCTGGGGTTAGTGTTAGGGTTAGGGTTACGCCTAGGGTTAGGCTTGAGAAAACCACAAAGCCAGGAGCTCCAGGGATACTCACCATGCGAAAGTCAGGCCAAGTTGAGCACGATACAGTTAAAACCCTGCTCCCTCTACTTCTTTCTGCTTGGAACTCGCTGCCTCCCAATGCCCGATTTCTGACTCAAACTAGGGTTATGGTTATGGTTACACCTAATGTTAGGGTTTGAGAAATCCACAAAGCCAGGAGCTCCAGGGACACTCACCATGCGAAAGGCAGACCAAGTTGAGCACGATACAGTTAAAACCTTGCTCCCACTTCTTCATTCTTCTTGGAACTCAGCACAGCCCAATACCTGATTTCTGGGTCAATCTAGGATTAGGGCTAGGGTTAGGGTTAGGCCTAGGGTTAGGCTTGAGAAAACCACAAAGCCAGGAGCTCCAGGGACACTCACCATGCGAAAGGCAGGCCAAGCTTATCGCAGCACAACCAAAACCTTGCTCCCTCTTCTTCGTTCTTCTTGGAATCCTCCACAGCCAAATGCCAGATTTATGGCTCAATCTGGGGTTAGTGTTAGGGTTAGGGTTACGCCTAGGGTTAGGCTTGCGAAAACCACAAAGCCAGGAGCTCCAGGGACACTCACCATGTGAAAGGCAGACCAAGTAGAGCACGATACAGTTAAAACCTTGCTCCCACTTCTTCTTTCTGCTTGGAACCTGCCGCCGCCCAATGCCCGATTTCTGACACAAACTATGGTTATGGTTACAGTTACACCTAGTGTTAGGGTTTGAGAAAACCACAAAGCCAGGAGCTCCAGGGATTCTCACCATGTGAAAGGCAGGCCAAGCTTATCGCAGCATAGCCAAAACCTTGCTCCCACTTCTTCATTCTTCTTGGAACTTGCCACAGCCAAATGGCCGATTTCCGGATCAATCTAGGGTTAGGGATATGCCTAGGGTTAGGCTTGAGAAAACCACAAAGCCAGGAGCTCCAGGGACACTCACCATGTGAAAGGCAGGCCAAGTTGGGCACAATACAGTTAAAACCTTGCTCCCACTGCTTCGTTCTTCTTGGATCCTGCCACAGCCAAACGCCAACTTTCTAGCTCAGTCTAGTATTAGGGTTACGCCTAGTGTTAGGGCTTGAGAAAACCACAAAGCTAGGAGCTCCAGGGACACTCACCATGTGATAGGCAGACCAAGAAGAGCACGAAACAGTTAAAACCTTGCTCCCACTTCTTCTTTCTGCTTGGAACTCGCCACCGCCCAATGCCCCATTTCTGACTCAAACTATGGTTATGGTTGCAGTTACGCCTAGGGTTAGGCTTGAGAAAACCACAAAGCCAGGAGCTCCAGGGACACTCACCATGTGAAAGGCAGGCCAAGTTGGGCACGATACAGTTAAAACCTTGCTCCCACTGCTTCATTCTTCTTGGAACCCGCCACAGCCAAACGCATTTTTCTAGCTCAATCTAGGGTTAGGGTTACGCCTAGGGTTTGGCTTGCGAAAACCACAAAGCCAGGAGCTCCAGGGACACTCACCATGCGAAAGGCAGGCCAAGCTTATCGCAGCACAGCCAAAACCTTGCTCCCACTTCTTCGTTCTTCTTGGAATCCTCCACAGCCAAATGCCAGATTTATGCCTCAATCTAGGGTTAGGGTTAGGGTTACGCCTAGGGTTAGGCTTGAGAAAACCACAAAGCCAGGAGCTCCAGGGACACTCACCATGTGAAAGGCAGGCCAAGTTGAGCACGATACAGTTAAAACCCTGCTCCCACTTCTTCATTCTTCTTGGAACTCGCCACAGCCCAATGCCTGATTTGTGGTTCAAACTAGGGTTAGGGTTAGGGTCAGGGTTACGCCTTCGTTTAGGATTGAGAAATCCACAAAGCCAGGAGCTCCAGGGATACTCACCATGCGAAAGGCAGACCAAGATGAGCACGATACAGTTATAACCTTGTTCCCACTTCTTCATTCTTCTTGGAACTCAGCACAGCCCAGTGCCCGATTTCTGGCTCAATCTTGGGTTAGGGTTACGTCTTCGGGTTAGGCTTGAGAAAACCACAAAGCCAGGAGCTCCAGAGACACTCACCATGCGAAAGGCAGACCGAGTTGAGCACGATACAGTTAAAACCTTGCTCCCAATTCTTCATTCTTCTTGGAACTCGCCACAGCCCAGTGCCCGATTTCCGGATCAATCTAGGGTTAGGGTTACGCCTAGGGTTAGGCTTGAGAAAACCACAAAGCCAGGAGCTCCAGGGACACTCACCATGTGAAAGGCAGGCCAAGTTGGGCACGATACAGTTAAAACCTTGCTCCCACTGCTTCATTCTTCTTGGAACCCGCCACAGCCATGCGCCAACTTTCTAGCTCAATCTAGGGTTAGGGTTACACCTAGTGTTAGGCTTGAGAAAACCACAAAGCCAGGAGCTCCAGGGACACTCACCATGTGAAAGGCAGGACATGTTGAGCACGATACAGTTAAAACCTTGCTCCCACTTCTTCATTCTTCTTGGAACTCGCCACAGCTCAATGCCTGATTTCTGGCTCAAACTAGGGTTAGGGTTAGGGTCAGGGTTACGCCTTGGTTTTGGATTGAGAAATCCACAAAGCCAGGAGCTCCACGGATACTCACCATGCGAAAGGTAGGACAAGTTGAGCACGATACAGTTAAAACCTTGCTCCCAATTCTTCATTCTTCTTGGAACTCGCCACAGCCCAGTGCCCGATTTCCAGATCAATCTAGGGTTAGGGTTACGCCTAGGGTTAGGCTTGAGAAAACCACAAAGCCACGAGCTCCAGGGACACTCACCATGTGAAAGGCAGGCCAAGTTGGGCACGATATAGTTAAAACCTTGCTCCCACTTCTTCTTTCTGCTTGGAACTCGCCGCCGCCCAATGCCCGATTTCTGACTCAAACTAGGGTTATGGTTACAGTTACACCTAGTGTTAGGCTTGAGAAAACCACAAAGCCAGGAGCTCCAGGGACACTCACCATGTGAAAGGCAGGCCAAGTTGGGCACGATACAGTTAAAACCTTGCTCCCACTGCTTCATTCTTCTTGGAACCCGCCACAGACATGCGGCTTTCAGCCAACTTTCTGGCTCAATCTAGGGTTAGGGTTACGCCTAGGGTTAGGCTTGAGAAAACCACAAAGCCAGGAGCTCCAGGGACACTCACCATGCGAAAGGCAGGCCAAGCTTATCGCAGCACAGCCAAAACCTTGCTCCCACTTCTTCGTTCTTCTTGGAATCCTCCACCGCCAAATGCCAGATTTCTGGCTCAATCTGGGGTTAGGGTTAGGGTTAGGGTTAGGGTTATGCCTAGGGTTAGGCTTGAGAAAACCACAAAGCCAGGAGCTCCAGGGATACTCACCATGTGAAAGGCAGGCCAAGTTGAGCACGATACAGTTAAAACCCTGCTCCCTCTACTTCTTTCTGCTTGGAACTCGTTGCCTCCCAATGCCCGATTTCTGACTCAAACTAGGGTTATGGTTATGGTTACACCTAATGTTAGGGTTTGAAAAATCCACAAAGCCAGGAGCTCCAGGGACACTCACCATGCGAAAGGCAGGCCAAGCTTATCGCAGCACAGCCAAAACCTTGCTCCCACTTCTTCGTTCTTCTTGGAATCCTCCACAGCCAAATGCCAGATTTCTGGCTCAATCTGGGGTTAGGGTTAGGGTTAGGGTTACGCCTAGGGTTAGGCTTGAGAAAACCACAAAGCCAGGAGCTCCAGGGACACTCACCATGCGAAAGGCAGGCCAAGCTTATCGCAGCACAGCCAAAACCTTGCTCCCACTTCTTCGTTCTTCTTGGAATCCTCCACAGCCAAATGCCAGATTTCTGGCTCAATCTGGGGTTAGGGTTAGGGTTAGCGTTACGCCTTGGGTTAGGGTTGAGAAAACCACAAAGCCAGGAGCTCCAGGGATACTCACCATGCGAAAGTCAGGCCAAGTTGGGCACGATACAGTTAAAACCTTGCTCCCACTTCTTCATTCTTCTTGGAACTCAGCACAGCCCAGGGCCCGATTTCTGGCTCAATCTAGGGTTATGGTTTCGCCTAGGGTTAGGCTTGAGAAAACCACAAAGCCAGGAGCTCCAGGGATACTCACCATGTGAAAAGCAGGACAAGATGAGCACGATACAGTTAAAACCTTGCTCCCACTGCTTCATTCTTCTTGGAACTCGCCGCAGCCCAATGCCTGATTTCTGGCTCAAACTAGGGTAACGGTTAGGGTCAGTGTTGCGCCTTCGTTTAGGATTGAGAAATCCACAAAGCCAGGAGCTCCAAGTATACCCACCATGCGAAAGGCAGGACAAGTTGAGCACGATACAGTTAAAACCTTGCTCCCACTTCTTAATTCTTCTTGGAACACGCCACAGCCCAGTGCCCGATTTCCAGATCAATCTAGGGTTAGGGTTAAGCCTAGGGTTAGGCTTGAGAAAACCACAAAGCCAGGAGCTCCAGGGACACTCACCATGCGAAAGGCAGGCCAAGCTTATCGCAGCACAGCCAAAACCTTGCTCCCACTTCTTCGTTCTTCTTGGAATCCTCCACAGCCAAATGCCAGATTTCTGGCTCAATCTGGGGTTAGGGTTAGGGTTAGGGTTACGCCTAGGGTTAGGCTTGAGAAAACCACAAAGCCAGGAGCTCCAGGGATACTCACCATGCGAAAGTCAGGCCAAGTTGAGCACGATACAGTTAAAACCCTGCTCCCTCTACTTCTTTCTGCTTGGAACTCGCTGCCTCCCAATGCCCGATTTCTGACTCAAACTAGGGTTATGGTTATGGTTACACCTAATGTTAGGGTTTGAGAAATCCACAAAGCCAGGAGCTCCAGGGACACTCACCATGCGAAAGGCAGACCAAGTTGAGCACGATACAGTTAAAACCTTGCTCCCACTTCTTCATTCTTCTTGGAACTCAGCACAGCCCAATACCTGATTTCTGGGTCAATCTAGGATTAGGGCTAGGGTTAGGGTTACGCCTAGGGTTAGGCTTGAGAAAACCACAAAGCCAGGAGCTCCAGGGACACTCACCATGCGAAAGGCAGGCCAAGCTTATCGCAGCACAACCAAAACCTTGCTCCCACTTCTTCGTTCTTCTTGGAATCCTCCACAGCCAAATGCCAGATTTATGGCTCAATCTGGGGTTAGTGTTAGGGTTAGGGTTACGCCTAGGGTTAGGCTTGAGAAAACCACAAAGCCAGGAGCTCCAGGGACACTCACCATGTGAAAGGCAGACCAAGTAGAGCACGATACAGTTAAAACCTTGCTCCCACTTCTTCTTTCTGCTTGGAACCTGCCGCCGCCCAATGCCCGATTTCTGACACAAACTATGGTTATGGTTACAGTTACACCTAGTGTTAGGGTTTGAGAAAACCACAAAGCCAGGAGCTCCAGGGATACTCACCATGTGAAAGGCAGGCCAAGCTTATCGCAGCATAGCCAAAACCTTGCTCCCACTTCTTCATTCTTCTTGGAACTTGCCACAGCCAAATGGCCGATTTCCGGATCAATCTAGGGTTAGGGATACGCCTAGGGTTAGGCTTGAGAAAACCACAAAGCCAGGAGCTCCAGGGACACTCACCATGCGAAAGGCAGGCCAAGTTGGGCACAATACAGTTAAAACCTTGCTCCCACTGCTTCGTTCTTCTTGGATCCTGCCACAGCCAAACGCCAACTTTCTAGCTCAGTCTAGTATTAGGGTTACGCCTAGTGTTAGGGCTTGAGAAAACCACAAAGCTAGGAGCTCCAGGGACACTCACCATGTGATAGGCAGACCAAGAAGAGCACGAAACAGTTAAAACCTTGCTCCCACTTCTTCTTTCTGCTTGGAACTCGCCACCGCCCAATGCCCCATTTCTGACTCAAACTATGGTTATGGTTGCAGTTACGCCTAGGGTTAGGCTTGAGAAAACCACAAAGCCAGGAGCTCCAGGGACACTCACCATGTGAAAGGCAGGCCAAGTTGGGCACGATACAGTTAAAACCTTGCTCCCACTGCTTCATTCTTCTTGGAACCTGCCACAGCCAAACGCATTTTTCTAGCTCAATCTAGGGTTAGGGTTACGCCTAGGGTTTGGCTTGAGAAAACCACAAAGCCAGGAGCTCCAGGGACACTCACCATGCGAAAGGCAGGCCAAGCTTATCGCAGCACAGCCAAAACCTTGCTCCCACTTCTTCGTTCTTCTTGGAATCCTCCACAGCCAAATGCCAGATTTATGGCTCAATCTAGGGTTAGGGTTAGGGTTACGCCTAGGGTTAGGCTTGAGAAAACCACAAAGCCAGGAGCTCCAGGGACACTCACCATGTTAAAGGCAGGCCAAGTTGGGCACGATACAGTTAAAACCTTGCTCCCACTGCTTCATTCTTCTTGGAACCCGCCACAGCCATGCGCCAACTTTCTAGCTCAATCTAGGGTTAGGGTTACACCTAGTGTTAGGCTTGAGAAAACCACAAAGCCAGGAGCTCCAGGGACACTCACCATGTGAAAGGCAGGACATGTTGAGCACGATACAGTTAAAACCTTGCTCCCACTTCTTCATTCTTCTTGGAACTCGCCACAGCTCAATGCCTGATTTCTGGCTCAAACTAGGGTTAGGGTTAGGGTCAGGGTTACGCCTTGGTTTTGGATTGAGAAATCCACAAAGCCAGGAGCTCCACGGATACTCACCATGCGAAAGGTAGGACAAGTTGAGCACGATACAGTTAAAACCTTGCTCCCAATTCTTCATTCTTCTTGGAACTCGCCACAGCCCAGTGCCCGATTTCCAGATCAATCTAGGGTTAGGGTTACGCCTAGGGTTAGGCTTGAGAAAACCACAAAGCCACGAGCTCCAGGGACACTCATCATGTGAAAGGCAGGCCAAGTTGGGCACGATATAGTTAAAACCTTGCTCCCACTTCTTCTTTCTGCTTGGAACTCGCCGCCGCCCAATGCCCGATTTCTGACTCAAACTAGGGTTATGGTTACAGTTACACCTAGTGTTAGGCTTGAGAAAACCACAAAGCCAGGAGCTCCAGGGACACTCACCATGTGAAAGGCAGGCCAAGTTGGGCACGATACAGTTAAAACCTTGCTCCCACTGCTTCATTCTTCTTGGAACCCGCCACAGCCATGCGGCTTTCAGCCAACTTTCTGGCTCAATCTAGGGTTAGGGTTACGCCTAGGGTTAGGCTTGAGAAAACCACAAAGCCAGGAGCTCCAGGGACACTCACCATGCGAAAGGCAGGCCAAGCTTATCGCAGCACAGCCAAAACCTTGCTCCCACTTCTTCGTTCTTCTTGGAATCCTCCACCGCCAAATGCCAGATTTCTGGCTCAATCTGGGGTTAGGGTTAGGGTTAGGGTTAGGGTTATGCCTAGGGTTAGGCTTGAGAAAACCACAAAGCCAGGAGCTCCAGGGATACTCACCATGTGAAAGGCAGGCCAAGTTGAGCACGATACAGTTAAAACCCTGCTCCCTCTACTTCTTTCTGCTTGGAACTCGTTGCCTCCCAATGCCCGATTTCTGACTCAAACTAGGGTTATGGTTATGGTTACACCTAATGTTAGGGTTTGAAAAATCCACAAAGCCAGGAGCTCCAGGGACACTCACCATGCGAAAGGCAGGCCAAGCTTATCGCAGCACAGCCAAAACCTTGCTCCCACTTCTTCGTTCTTCTTGGAATCCTCCACAGCCAAATGCCAGATTTCTGGCTCAATCTGGGGTTAGGGTTAGGGTTAGGGTTACGCCTAGGGTTAGGCTTGAGAAAACCACAAAGCCAGGAGCTCCAGGGACACTCACCATGCGAAAGGCAGGCCAAGCTTATCGCAGCACAGCCAAAACCTTGCTCCCACTTCTTCGTTCTTCTTGGAATCCTCCACAGCCAAATGCCAGATTTCTGGCTCAATCTGGGGTTAGGGTTAGGGTTAGCGTTACGCCTTGGGTTAGGGTTGAGAAAACCACAAAGCCAGGAGCTCCAGGGATACTCACCATGCGAAAGTCAGGCCAAGTTGGGCACGATACAGTTAAAACCTTGCTCCCACTTCTTCATTCTTCTTGGAACTCAGCACAGCCCAGGGCCCGATTTCTGGCTCAATCTAGGGTTATGGTTACGCCTAGGGTTAGGCTTGAGAAAACCACAAAGCCAGGAGCTCCAGGGATACTCACCATGTGAAAAGCAGGACAAGATGAGCACGATACAGTTAAAACCTTGCTCCCACTGCTTCATTCTTCTTGGAACTCGCCGCAGCCCAATGCCTGATTTCTGGCTCAAACTAGGGTAACGGTTAGGGTCAGTGTTGCGCCTTCGTTTAGGATTGAGAAATCCACAAAGCCAGGAGCTCCAAGTATACCCACCATGCGAAAGGCAGGACAAGTTGAGCACGATACAGTTAAAACCTTGCTCCCACTTCTTAATTCTTCTTGGAACACGCCACAGCCCAGTGCCCGATTTCCAGATCAATCTAGGGTTAGGGTTAAGCCTAGGGTTAGGCTTGAGAAAACCACAAAGCCAGGAGCTCCAGGGACACTCACCATGCGAAAGGCAGGCCAAGCTTATCGCAGCACAGCCAAAACCTTGCTCCCACTTCTTCGTTCTTCTTGGAATCCTCCACAGCCAAATGCCAGATTTCTGGCTCAATCTGGGGTTAGTGTTAGGGTTAGGGTTACGCCTAGGGTTAGGCTTGAGAAAACCACAAAGCCAGGAGCTCCAGGGATACTCACCATGCGAAAGTCAGGCCAAGTTGAGCACGATACAGTTAAAACCCTGCTCCCTCTACTTCTTTCTGCTTGGAACTCGCTGCCTCCCAATGCCCGATTTCTGACTCAAACTAGGGTTATGGTTATGGTTACACCTAATGTTAGGGTTTGAGAAATCCACAAAGCCAGGAGCTCCAGGGACACTCACCATGCGAAAGGCAGACCAAGTTGAGCACGATACAGTTAAAACCTTGCTCCCACTTCTTCATTCTTCTTGGAACTCAGCACAGCCCAATACCTGATTTCTGGGTCAATCTAGGATTAGGGCTAGGGTTAGGGTTACGCCTAGGGTTAGGCTTGAGAAAACCACAAAGCCAGGAGCTCCAGGGACACTCACCATGCGAAAGGCAGGCCAAGCTTATCGCAGCACAACCAAAACCTTGCTCCCACTTCTTCGTTCTTCTTGGAATCCTCCACAGCCAAATGCCAGATTTATGGCTCAATCTGGGGTTAGTGTTAGGGTTAGGGTTACGCCTAGGGTTAGGCTTGAGAAAACCACAAAGCCAGGAGCTCCAGGGACACTCACCATGTGAAAGGCAGACCAAGTAGAGCACGATACAGTTAAAACCTTGCTCCCACTTCTTCTTTCTGCTTGGAACCTGCCGCCGCCCAATGCCCGATTTCTGACACAAACTATGGTTATGGTTACAGTTACACCTAGTGTTAGGGTTTGAGAAAACCACAAAGCCAGGAGCTCCAGGGATACTCACCATGTGAAAGGCAGGCCAAGCTTATCGCAGCATAGCCAAAACCTTGCTCCCACTTCTTCATTCTTCTTGGAACTTGCCACAGCCAAATGGCCGATTTCCGGATCAATCTAGGGTTAGGGATATGCCTAGGGTTAGGCTTGAGAAAACCACAAAGCCAGGAGCTCCAGGGACACTCACCATGTGAAAGGCAGGCCAAGTTGGGCACAATACAGTTAAAACCTTGCTCCCACTGCTTCGTTCTTCTTGGATCCTGCCACAGCCAAACGCCAACTTTCTAGCTCAGTCTAGTATTAGGGTTACGCCTAGTGTTAGGGCTTGAGAAAACCACAAAGCTAGGAGCTCCAGGGACACTCACCATGTGATAGGCAGACCAAGAAGAGCACGAAACAGTTAAAACCTTGCTCCCACTTCTTCTTTCTGCTTGGAACTCGCCACCGCCCAATGCCCCATTTCTGACTCAAACTATGGTTATGGTTGCAGTTACGCCTAGGGTTAGGCTTGAGAAAACCACAAAGCCAGGAGCTCCAGGGACACTCACCATGTGAAAGGCAGGCCAAGTTGGGCACGATACAGTTAAAACCTTGCTCCCACTGCTTCATTCTTCTTGGAACCTGCCACAGCCAAACGCATTTTTCTAGCTCAATCTAGGGTTAGGGTTACGCCTAGGGTTTGGCTTGAGAAAACCACAAAGCCAGGAGCTCCAGGGACACTCACCATGCGAAAGGCAGGCCAAGCTTATCGCAGCACAGCCAAAACCTTGCTCCCACTTCTTCGTTCTTCTTGGAATCCTCCACAGCCAAATGCCAGATTTATGGCTCAATCTAGGGTTAGGGTTAGGGTTACGCCTAGGGTTAGGCTTGAGAAAACCACAAAGCCAGGAGCTCCAGGGACACTCACCATGTGAAAGGCAGGCCAAGTTGAGCACGATACAGTTAAAACCCTGCTCCCACTTCTTCATTCTTCTTGGAACTCGCCACAGCCCAATGCCTGATTTGTGGTTCAAACTAGGGTTAGGGTTAGGGTCAGGGTTACGCCTTCGTTTAGGATTGAGAAATCCACAAAGCCAGGAGCTCCAGGGATACTCACCATGCGAAAGGCAGACCAAGATGAGCATGATACAGTTATAACCTTGTTCCCACTTCTTCATTCTTCTTGGAACTCAGCACAGCCCAGTGCCCGATTTCTGGCTCAATCTTGGGTTAGGGTTACGCCTAGGGTTAGGCTTGAGAAAACCACAAAGCCAGGAGCTCCAGAGACACTCACCATGCGAAAGGCAGACCGAGTTGAGCACGATACAGTTAAAACCTTGCTCCCAATTCTTCATTCTTCTTGGAACTCGCCACAGCCCAGTGCCCGATTTCCGGATCAATCTAGGGTTAGGGTTACGCCTAGGGTTAGGCTTGAGAAAACCACAAAGCCAAGAGCTCCAGGGACACTCACCATGTGAAAGGCAGGCCAAGCAGAGCACGATACAGTTAAAACCTTGCTCCCACTGCTTCATTCTTCTTGGAACCCGCCACAGCCATGCTGCAACTTTCTAGCTCAATCTAGGGTTAGGGTTACGCCTAGGGTTAGGCTTGAGAAAACCACAAAGCCAGGAGCTCCAGGGACACTCACCATGTGAAAGGCAGGACATGTTGAGCACGATACAGTTAAAACCTTGCTCCCACTTCTTCATTCTTCTTGGAACTCGCCACAGCTCAATGCCTGATTTCTGGCTCAAACTAGGGTTAGGGTTAGGGTCAGGGTTACGCCTTGGTTTTGGATTGAGAAATCCACAAAGCCAGGAGCTCCACGGATACTCACCATGCGAAAGGTAGGACAAGTTGAGCACGATACAGTAAAAACCTTGCTCCCAATTCTTCATTCTTCTTGGAACTCGCCACAGCCCAGTGCCCGATTTCCAGATCAATCTAGGGTTAGGGTTACGCCTAGGGTTAGGCTTGAGAAAACCACAAAGCCAGGAGCTCCAGGGACACTCACCATGTGAAAGGCAGGCCAAGTTGGGCACGATATAGTTAAAACCTTGCTCCCACTTCTTCTTTCTGCTTGGAACTCGCCGCCGCCCAATGCCCGATTTCTGACTCAAACTAGGGTTATGGTTACAGTTACACCTAGTGTTAGGCTTGAGAAAACCACAAAGCCAGGAGCTCCAGGGACACTCACCATGTGAAAGGCAGGCCAAGTTGGGCACGATACAGTTAAAACCTTGCTCCCACTGCTTCATTCTTCTTGGAACCTGCCACAGCCATGCGGCTTTCAGCCAACTTTCTGGCTCAATCTAGGGTTAGGGTTACGCCTAGGGTTAGGCTTGAGAAAACCACAAAGCCAGGAGCTCCAGGGACACTCACCATGCGAAAGGCAGGCCAAGCTTATCGCAGCACAGCCAAAACC
Organism: Cyanocitta stelleri; assembly: GCA_026167965.1. Classification (NCBI taxonomy): domain Eukaryota; kingdom Metazoa; phylum Chordata; class Aves; order Passeriformes; family Corvidae; genus Cyanocitta; species Cyanocitta stelleri. Next base: position 6,452,465 of record JANXIP010000040.1, on the reverse strand, counting down.
TTGCTCCCACTTCTTCGTTCTTCTTGGAATCCTCCACAGCCAAATGCCAGATTTCTGGCTCAATCTGGGGTTAGGGTTAGGGTTATGCCTAGGGTTAGGCTTGAGAAAACCACAAAGCCAGGAGCTCCAGGGATACACACCATGTGAAAGGCAGGCCAAGTTGAGCACGATACAGTTAAAACCCTGCTCCCTCTACTTCTTTCTGCTTGGAACTCGTTGCCTCCCAATGCCCGATTTCTGACTCAAACTAGGGTTATGGTTATGGTTACACCTAATGTTAGGGTTTGAAAAATCCACAAAGCCAGGAGCTCCAGGGACACTCACCATGTGAAAGGCAGGCCAAGCTTATCGCAGCACAGCCAAAACCTTGCTCCCACTTCTTCGTTCTTCTTGGAATCCTCCACAGCCAAATGCCAGATTTCTGGCTCAATCTGGGGTTAGGGTTAGGGTTAGGGTTACGCCTAGGGTTAGGCTTGAGAAAACCACAAAGCCAGGAGCTCCAGGGACACTCACCATGCGAAAGGCAGGCCAAGCTTATCGCAGCACAGCCAAAACCTTGCTCCCACTTCTTCGTTCTTCTTGGAATCCTCCACAGCCAAATGCCAGATTTCTGGCTCAATCTGGGGTTAGGGTTAGGGTTAGCGTTACGCCTTGGGTTAGGGTTGAGAAAACCACAAAGCCAGGAGCTCCAGGGATACTCACCATGCGAAAGTCAGGCCAAGTTGGGCACGATACAGTTAAAACCTTGCTCCCACTTCTTCATTCTTCTTGGAACTCAGCACAGCCCAGTGCCCGATTTCTGGCTCAATCTAGGGTTATGGTTACGCCTAGGGTTAGGCTTGAGAAAACCACAAAGCCAGGAGCTCCAGGGATACTCACCATGTGAAAAGCAGGACAAGATGAGCACGATACAGTTAAAACCTTGCTCCCACTGCTTCATTCTTCTTGGAACTCGCCGCAGCCCAATGCCTGATTTCTGGCTCAAACTAGGGTAACGGTTAGGGTCAGTGTTGCGCCTTCGTTTAGGATTGAGAAATCCTCAAAGCCAGGAGCTCCAAGTATACCCACCATGCGAAAGGCAGGACAAGTTGAGCACGATACAGTTAAAACCTTGCTCCCACTTCTTAATTCTTCTTGGAGCACGCCACAGCCCAGTGCCCGATTTCCAGATCAATCTAGGGTTAGGGTTAAGCCTAGGGTTAGGCTTGAGAAAACCACAAAGCCAGGAGCTCCAGGGACACTCACCATGCGAAAGGCAGGCCAAGCTTATCGCAGCACAGCCAAAACCTTGCTCCCACTTCTTCGTTCTTCTTGGAATCCTCCACAGCCAAATGCCAGATTTCTGGCTCAATCTGGGGTTAGTGTTAGGGTTAGGGTTACGCCTAGGGTTAGGCTTGAGAAAACCACAAAGCCAGGAGCTCCAGGGATACTCACCATGCGAAAGTCTGGCCAAGTTGAGCACGATACAGTTAAAACCCTGCTCCCTCTACTTCTTTCTGCTTGGAACTCGCTGCCTCCCAATGCCCGATTTCTGACTCAAACTAGGGTTATGGTTATGGTTACACCTAATGTTAGGGTTTGAGAAATCCACAAAGCCAGGAGCTCCAGGGACACTCACCATGCGAAAGGCAGACCAAGTTGAGCACGATACAGTTAAAACCTTGCTCCCACTTCTTCATTCTTCTTGGAACTCAGCACAGCCCAATACCTGATTTCTGGGTCAATCTAGGATTAGGGCTAGGGTTAGGGTTACGCCTAGGGTTAGGCTTGAGAAAACCACAAAGCCAGGAGCTCCAGGGACACTCACCATGCGAAAGGCAGGCCAAGCTTATCGCAGCACAACCAAAACCTTGCTCCCACTTCTTCGTTCTTCTTGGAATCCTCCACAGCCAAATGCCAGATTTATGGCTCAATCTGGGGTTAGTGTTAGGGTTAGGGTTACGCCTAGGGTTAGGCTTGAGAAAACCACAAAGCCAGGAGCTCCAGGGACACTCACCATGTGAAAGGCAGACCAAGTAGAGCACGATACAGTTAAAACCTTGCTCCCACTTCTTCTTTCTGCTTGGAACCTGCCGCCGCCCAATGCCCGATTTCTGACACAAACTATGGTTATGGTTACAGTTACACCTAGTGTTAGGGTTTGAGAAAACCACAAAGCCAGGAGCTCCAGGGATACTCACCATGTGAAAGGCAGGCCAAGCTTATCGCAGCATAGCCAAAACCTTGCTCCCACTTCTTCATTCTTCTTGGAACTTGCCACAGCCAAATGGCCGATTTCCGGATCAATCTAGGGTTAGGGTTACGCCTAGGGTTAGGCTTGAGAAAACCACAAAGCCAGGAGCTCCAGGGACACTCACCATGCGAAAGGCAGGCCAAGTTGGGCACAATACAGTTAAAACCTTGCTCCCACTGCTTCGTTCTTCTTGGATCCTGCCACAGCCAAACGCCAACTTTCTAGCTCAGTCTAGTATTAGGGTTACGCCTAGTGTTAGGGCTTGAGAAAACCACAAAGCTAGGAGCTCCAGGGACACTCACCATGTGATAGGCAGACCAAGTAGAGCACGAAACAGTTAAAACCTTGCTCCCACTACTTCTTTCTGCTTGGAACTCGCCACCGCCCAATGCCCCTTTTCTGACTCAAACTATGGTTATGGTTGCAGTTACGCCTAGGGTTAGGCTTGAGAAAACCACAAAGCCAGGAGCTCCAGGGACACTCACCATGTGAAAGGCAGGCCAAGTTGGGCACGATACAGTTAAAACCTTGCTCCCACTGCTTCATTCTTCTTGGAACACGCCACAGCCAAACGCATTTTTCTAGCTCAATCTAGAGTTAGGGTTACGCCTAGGGTTCGGCTTGAGAAAACCACAAAGCCAGGAGCTCCAGGGACACTCACCATGCGAAAGGCAGGCCAAGCTTATCGCAGCACAGCCAAAACCTTGCTCCCACTTCTTCGTTCTTCTTGGAATCCTCCACAGCCAAATGCCAGATTTATGGCTCAATCTAGGGTTAGGGTTAGGGTTACGCCTAGGGTTAGGCTTGAGAAAACCACAAAGCCAGGAGCTCCAGGGACACTCACCATGTGAAAGGCAGGCCAAGTTGAGCACGATACAGTTAAAACCCTGCTCCCACTTCTTCATTCTTCTTGGAACTCGCCACAGCCCAATGCCTGATTTGTGGTTCAAACTAGGGTTAGGGTTAGGGTCAGGGTTACGCCTTCGTTTAGGATTGAGAAATCCACAAAGCCAGGAGCTCCAGGGATACTCACCATGCGAAAGGCAGACCAAGATGAGCACGATACAGTTATAACCTTGTTCCCACTTCTTCATTCTTCTTGGAACTCAGCACAGCCCAGTGCCCGATTTCTGGCTCAATCTTGGGTTAGGGTTATGCCTAGGGTTAGGCTTGAGAAAACCGCAAAGCCAGGAGCTCCAGAGACACTCACCATGCGAAAGGCAGACCGAGTTGGGCACGATACAGTTAAAACCCTGCTCCCACTTCTTCATTCTTCTTGGAACTCGCCACAGCTCAATGCCTGATTTCTGGCTCAAACTAGGGTTAGGGTTAGGGTCAGGGTTACGCCTTGGTTTTGGATTGAGAAATCCACAAAGCCAGGAGCTCCACGGATACTCACCATGCGAAAGGTAGGACAAGTTGAGCACGATACAGTAAAAACCTTGCTCCCAATTCTTCTTCTTGGAACTCGCCACAGCCCAGTGCCCGATTTCCAGATCAATCTAGGGTTAGGGTTACACCTAGGGTTAGGCTTGAGAAAACCACAAAGCCAGGAGCTCCAGGGACACTCACCATGTGAAAGGCAGGCCAAGTTGGGCACGATATAGTTAAAACCTTGCTCCCACTTCTTCTTTCTGCTTGGAACTCGCCGCCGCCCAATGCCCGATTTCTGACTCAAACTAGGGTTATGGTTACAGTTACACCTAGTGTTAGGCTTGAGAAAACCACAAAGCCAGGAGCTCCAGGGACACTCACCATGTGAAAGGCAGGCCAAGTTGGGCACGATACAGTTAAAACCTTGCTCCCACTGCTTCATTCTTCTTGGAACCTGCCACAGCCATGCGGCTTTCAGCCAACTTTCTGGCTCAATCTAGGGTTAGGGTTACGCCTAGGGTTAGGCTTGAGAAAACCACAAAGCCAGGAGCTCCAGGGACACTCACCATGCGAAAGGCAGGCCAAGCTTATCGCAGCACAGCCAAAACCTTGCTCCCACTTCTTCGTTGTTCTTGGAATCCTCCACAGCCAAATGCCAGATTTCTGGCTCAATCTGGGGTTAGGGTTAGGGTTAGGGTTAGGGTTATGCCTAGGGTTAGGCTTGAGAAAACCACAAAGCCAGGAGCTCCAGGGATACTCACCATGCGAAAGGCAGACCAAGATGAGCATGATACAGTTATAACCTTGTTCCCACTTCTTCATTCTTCTTGGAACTCAGCACAGCCCAGTGCCCGATTTCTGGCTCAATCTTGGGTTAGGGTTACGCCTAGGGTTAGGCTTGAGAAAACCACAAAGCCAGGAGCTCCAGGGACACTCACCATGCGAAAGGCAGGCCAAGCTTATCGCAGCACAGCCAAAACCTTGCTCCCACTTCTTCGTTCTTCTTGGAATCCTCCACAGCCAAATGCCAGATTTATGGCTCAATCTGGGGTTAGTGTTAGGGTTAGGGTTACGCCTAGGGTTAGGCTTGAGAAAACCACAAAGCCAGGAGCTCCAGGGACACTCACCATGTGAAAGGCAGACCAAGTAGAGCACGATACAGTTAAAACCTTGCTCCCACTTCTTCTTTCTGCTTGGAACCTGCCGCCGCCCAATGCCCGATTTCTGACACAAACTATGGTTATGGTTACAGTTACACCTAGTGTTAGGGTTTGAGAAAACCACAAAGCCAGGAGCTCCAGGGATACTCACCATGTGAAAGGCAGGCCAAGCTTATCGCAGCATAGCCAAAACCTTGCTCCCACTTCTTCATTCTTCTTGGAACTTGCCACAGCCAAATGGCCGATTTCCGGATCAATCTAGGGTTAGGGTTACGCCTAGGGTTAGGCTTGAGAAAACCACAAAGCCAGGAGCTCCAGGGACACTCACCATGCGAAAGGCAGGCCAAGTTGGGCACAATACAGTTAAAACCTTGCTCCCACTGCTTCGTTCTTCTTGGATCCTGCCACAGCCAAACGCCAACTTTCTAGCTCAGTCTAGTATTAGGGTTACGCCTAGTGTTAGGGCTTGAGAAAACCACAAAGCTAGGAGCTCCAGGGACACTCACCATGTGATAGGCAGACCAAGTAGAGCACGAAACAGTTAAAACCTTGCTCCCACTACTTCTTTCTGCTTGGAACTCGCCACCGCCCAATGCCCCTTTTCTGACTCAAACTATGGTTATGGTTGCAGTTACGCCTAGGGTTAGGCTTGAGAAAACCACAAAGCCAGGAGCTCCAGGGACACTCACCATGTGAAAGGCAGGCCAAGTTGGGCACGATACAGTTAAAACCTTGCTCCCACTGCTTCATTCTTCTTGGAACCCGCCACAGCCAAACGCATTTTTCTAGCTCAATCTAGGGTTAGGGTTACGCCTAGGGTTCGGCTTGAGAAAACCACAAAGCCAGGAGCTCCAGGGACACTCACCATGCGAAAGGCAGGCCAAGCTTATCGCAGCACAGCCAAAACCTTGCTCCCACTTCTTCGTTCTTCTTGGAATCCTCCACAGCCAAATGCCAGATTTATGGCTCAATCTAGGGTTAGGGTTAGGGTTACGCCTAGGGTTAGGCTTGAGAAAACCACAAAGCCAGGAGCTCCAGGGACACTCACCATGTGAAAGGCAGGCCAAGTTGAGCACGATACAGTTAAAACCCTGCTCCCACTTCTTCATTCTTCTTGGAACTCGCCACAGCCCAATGCCTGATTTGTGGTTCAAACTAGGGTAAGGGTTAGGGTCACGGTTACGCCTTCGTTTAGGATTGAGAAATCCACAAAGCCAGGAGCTCCAGGGATACTCACCATGCGAAAGGCAGACAAAGATGAGCACGATACAGTTATAACCTTGTTCCCACTTCTTCATTCTTCTTGGAACTCAGCACAGCCCAGTGCCCGATTTCTGGCTCAATCTTGGGTTAGGGTTATGCCTAGGGTTAGGCTTGAGAAAACCGCAAAGCCAGGAGCTCCAGAGACACTCACCATGCGAAAGGCAGACCGAGTTGGGCACGATACAGTTAAAACCCTGCTCCCACTTCTTCATTCTTCTTGGAACTCGCCACAGCTCAATGCCTGATTTCTGGCTCAAACTAGGGTTAGGGTTAGGGTCAGGGTTACGCCTTGGTTTTGGATTGAGAAATCCACAAAGCCAGGAGCTCCACGGATACTCACCATGCGAAAGGTAGGACAAGTTGAGCACGATACAGTAAAAACCTTGCTCCCAATTCTTCATCTTGGAACTCGCCACAGCCCAGTGCCCGATTTCCAGATCAATCTAGGGTTAGGGTTACACCTAGGGTTAGGCTTGAGAAAACCACAAAGCCAGGAGCTCCAGGGACACTCACCATGTGAAAGGCAGGCCAAGTTGGGCACGATATAGTTAAAACCTTGCTCCCACTTCTTCTTTCTGCTTGGAACTCGCCGCCGCCCAATGCCCGATTTCTGACTCAAACTAGGGTTATGGTTACAGTTACACCTAGTGTTAGGCTTGAGAAAACCACAAAGCCAGGAGCTCCAGGGACACTCACCATGTGAAAGGCAGGCCAAGTTGGGCACGATACAGTTAAAACCTTGCTCCCACTGCTTCATTCTTCTTGGAACCTGCCACAGCCATGCGGCTTTCAGCCAACTTTCTGGCTCAATCTAGGGTTAGGGTTACGCCTAGGGTTAGGCTTGAGAAAACCACAAAGCCAGGAGCTCCAGGGACACTCACCATGCGAAAGGCAGGCCAAGCTTATCGCAGCACAGCCAAAACCTTGCTCCCACTTCTTCGTTGTTCTTGGAATCCTCCACAGCCAAATGCCAGATTTCTGGCTCAATCTGGGGTTAGGGTTAGGGTTAGGGTTAGGGTTATGCCTAGGGTTAGGCTTGAGAAAACCACAAAGCCAGGAGCTCCAGGGATACTCACCATGTGAAAGGCAGGCCAAGTTGAGCACGATACAGTTAAAACCCTGCTCCCTCTACTTCTTTCTGCTTGGAACTCGTTGCCTCCCAATGCCCGATTTCTGACTCAAACTAGGGTTATGGTTATGGTTACACCTAATGTTAGGGTTTGAAAAATCCACAAAGCCAGGAGCTCCAGGGACACTCACCATGCGAAAGGCAGGCCAAGCTTATCGCAGCACAGCCAAAACCTTGCTCCCACTTCTTCGTTCTTCTTGGAATCCTCCACAGCCAAATGCCAGATTTATGGCTCAATCTAGGGTTAGGGTTAGGGTTACGCCTAGGGTTAGGCTTGAGAAAACCACAAAGCCAGGAGCTCCAGGGACACTCACCATGTGAAAGGCAGGCCAAGTTGAGCACGATACAGTTAAAACCCTGCTCCCACTTCTTCATTCTTCTTGGAACTCGCCACAGCCCAATGCCTGATTTGTGGTTCAAACTAGGGTTAGGGTTAGGGTCAGGGTTACGCCTTCGTTTAGGATTGAGAAATCCACAAAGCCAGGAGCTCCAGGGATACTCACCATGCGAAAGGCAGACCAAGATGAGCATGATACAGTTATAACCTTGTTCCCACTTCTTCATTCTTCTTGGAACTCAGCACAGCCCAGTGCCCGATTTCTGGCTCAATCTTGGGTTAGGGTTACGCCTAGGGTTAGGCTTGAGAAAACCACAAAGCCAGGAGCTCCAGAGACACTCACCATGCGAAAGGCAGACCGAGTTGAGCACGATACAGTTAAAACCATGCTCCCAATTCTTCATTCTTCTTGGAACTCGCCACAGCCCAGTGCCCGATTTCCGGATCAATCTAGGGTTAGGGTTACGCCTAGGGTTAGGCTTGAGAAAACCACAAAGCCAAGAGCTCCAGGGACACTCACCATGTGAAAGGCAGGCCAAGTAGAGCACGATACAGTTAAAACCTTGCTCCCACTGCTTCATTCTTCTTGGAACCCGCCACAGCCATGCGCCAACTTTCTAGCTCAATCTAGGGTTAGGGTTACGCCTAGGGTTAGGCTTGAGAAAACCACAAAGCCAGGAGCTCCAGGGACACTCACCATGTGAAAGGCAGGACATGTTGAGCACGATACAGTTAAAACCTTGCTCCCACTTCTTCATTCTTCTTGGAACTCGCCACAGCTCAATGCCTGATTTCTGGCTCAAACTAGGGTTAGGGTTAGGGTCAGGGTTACGCCTTGGTTTTGGATTGAGAAATCCACAAAGCCAGGAGCTCCACGGATACTCACCATGCGAAAGGTAGGACAAGTTGAGCACGATACAGTAAAAACCTTGCTCCCAATTCTTCATTCTTCTTGGAACTCGCCACAGCCCAGTGCCCGATTTCCAGATCAATCTAGGGTTAGGGTTACGCCTAGGGTTAGGCTTGAGAAAACCACAAAGCCAGGAGCTCCAGGGACACTCACCATGTGAAAGGCAGGCCAAGTTGGGCACGATATAGTTAAAACCTTGCTCCCACTTCTTCTTTCTGCTTGGAACTCGCCGCCGCCCAATGCCCGATTTCTGACTCAAACTAGGGTTATGGTTACAGTTACACCTAGTGTTAGGCTTGAGAAAACCACAAAGCCAGGAGCTCCAGGGACACTCACCATGTGAAAGGCAGGCCAAGTTGGGCACGATACAGTTAAAACCTTGCTCCCACTGCTTCATTCTTCTTGGAACCTGCCACAGCCATGCGGCTTTCAGCCAACTTTCTGGCTCAATCTAGGGTTAGGGTTACGCCTAGGGTTAGGCTTGAGAAAACCACAAAGCCAGGAGCTCCAGGGACACTCACCATGCGAAAGGCAGGCCAAGCTTATCGCAGCACAGCCAAAACCTTGCTCCCACTTCTTCGTTCTTCTTGGAATCCTCCACAGCCAAATGCCAGATTTCTGGCTCAATCTGGGGTTAGGGTTAGGGTTAGGGTTATGCCTAGGGTTAGGGTTGAGAAAACCACAAAGCCAGGAGCTCCAGGGATACACACCATGTGAAAGGCAGGCCAAGTTGAGCACGATACAGTTAAAACCCTGCTCCCTCTACTTCTTTCTGCTTGGAACTCGTTGCCTCCCAATGCCCGATTTCTGACTCAAACTAGGGTTATGGTTATGGTTACACCTAATGTTAGGGTTTGAAAAATCCACAAAGCCAGGAGCTCCAGGGACACTCACCATGTGAAAGGCAGGCCAAGCTTATCGCAGCACAGCCAAAACCTTGCTCCCACTTCTTCGTTCTTCTTGGAATCCTCCACAGCCAAATGCCAGATTTCTGGCTCAATCTGGGGTTAGGGTTAGGGTTAGGGTTACGCCTAGGGTTAGGCTTGAGAAAACCACAAAGCCAGGAGCTCCAGGGACACTCACCATGCGAAAGGCAGGCCAAGCTTATCGCAGCACAACCAAAACCTTGCTCCCACTTCTTCGTTCTTCTTGGAATCCTCCACAGCCAAATGCCAGATTTCTGGCTCAATCTGGGGTTAGGGTTAGGGTTAGCGTTACGCCTTGGGTTAGGGTTGAGAAAACCACAAAGCCAGGAGCTCCAGGGATACTCACCATGCGAAAGTCAGGCCAAGTTGGGCACGATACAGTTAAAACCTTTCTCCCACTTCTTCATTCTTCTTGGAACTCAGCACAGCCCAGTGCCCGATTTCTGGCTCAATCTAGGGTTATGGTTACGCCTAGGGTTAGGCTTGAGAAAACCACAAAGCCAGGAGCTCCAGGGATACTCACCATGTGAAAAGCAGGACAAGATGAGCACGATACAGTTAAAACCTTGCTCCCACTGCTTCATTCTTCTTGGAACTCGCCGCAGCCCAATGCCTGATTTCTGGCTCAAACTAGGGTAACGGTTAGGGTCAGTGTTGCGCCTTCGTTTAGGATTGAGAAATCCTCAAAGCCAGGAGCTCCAAGTATACCCACCATGCGAAAGGCAGGACAAGTTGAGCACGATACAGTTAAAACCTTGCTCCCACTTCTTAATTCTTCTTGGAGCACGCCACAGCCCAGTGCCCGATTTCCAGATCAATCTAGGGTTAGGGTTAAGCCTAGGGTTAGGCTTGAGAAAACCACAAAGCCAGGAGCTCCAGGGACACTCACCATGCGAAAGGCAGGCCAAGCTTATCGCAGCACAGCCAAAACCTTGCTCCCACTTCTTCGTTCTTCTTGGAATCCTCCACAGCCAAATGCCAGATTTCTGGCTCAATCTGGGGTTAGTGTTAGGGTTAGGGTTAAGCCTAGGGTTAGGCTTGAGAAAACCACAAAGCCAGGAGCTCCAGGGATACTCACCATGCGAAAGTCAGGCCAAGTTGAGCACGATACAGTTAAAACCCTGCTCCCTCTACTTCTTTCTGCTTGGAACTCGCTGCCTCCCAATGCCCGATTTCTGACTCAAACTAGGGTTATGGTTATGGTTACACCTAATGTTAGGGTTTGAGAAATCCACAAAGCCAGGAGCTCCAGGGACACTCACCATGCGAAAGGCAGACCAAGTTGAGCACGATACAGTTAAAACCTTGCTCCCACTTCTTCATTCTTCTTGGAACTCAGCACAGCCCAATACCTGATTTCTGGGTCAATCTAGGATTAGGGCTAGGGTTAGGGTTACGCCTAGGGTTAGGCTTGAGAAAACCACAAAGCCAGGAGCTCCAGGGACACTCACCATGCGAAAGGCAGGCCAAGCTTATCGCAGCACAACCAAAACCTTGCTCCCACTTCTTCGTTCTTCTTGGAATCCTCCACAGCCAAATGCCAGATTTATGGCTCAATCTGGGGTTAGTGTTAGGGTTAGGGTTACGCCTAGGGTTAGGCTTGAGAAAACCACAAAGCCAGGAGCTCCAGGGACACTCACCATGTGAAAGGCAGACCAAGTAGAGCACGATACAGTTAAAACCTTGCTCCCACTTCTTCTTTCTGCTTGGAACCTGCCGCCGCCCAATGCCCGATTTCTGACACAAACTATGGTTATGGTTACAGTTACACCTAGTGTTAGGGTTTGAGAAAACCACAAAGCCAGGAGCTCCAGGGATACTCACCATGTGAAAGGCAGGCCAAGCTTATCGCAGCATAGCCAAAACCTTGCTCCCACTTCTTCATTCTTCTTGGAACTTGCCACAGCCAAATGGCCGATTTCCGGATCAATCTAGGGTTAGGGTTACGCCTAGGGTTAGGCTTGAGAAAACCACAAAGCCAGGAGCTCCAGGGACACTCACCATGCGAAAGGCAGGCCAAGTTGGGCACAATACAGTTAAAACCTTGCTCCCACTGCTTCGTTCTTCTTGGATCCTGCCACAGCCAAACGCCAACTTTCTAGCTCAGTCTAGTATTAGGGTTACGCCTAGTGTTAGGGCTTGAGAAAACCACAAAGCTAGGAGCTCCAGGGACACTCACCATGTGATAGGCAGACCAAGTAGAGCACGAAACAGTTAAAACCTTGCTCCCACTACTTCTTTCTGCTTGGAACTCGCCACCGCCCAATGCCCCTTTTCTGACTCAAACTATGGTTATGGTTGCAGTTACGCCTAGGGTTAGGCTTGAGAAAACCACAAAGCCAGGAGCTCCAGGGACACTCACCATGTGAAAGGCAGGCCAAGTTGGGCACGATACAGTTAAAACCTTGCTCCCACTGCTTCATTCTTCTTGGAACCCGCCACAGCCAAACGCATTTTTCTAGCTCAATCTAGGGTTAGGGTTACGCCTAGGGTTCGGCTTGAGAAAACCACAAAGCCAGGAGCTCCAGGGACACTCACCATGTGAAAGGCAGGCCAAGTTGAGCACGATACAGTTAAAACCCTGCTCCCACTTCTTCATTCTTCTTGGAACTCGCCACAGCCCAATGCCTGATTTGTGGTTCAAACTAGGGTTAGGGTTAGGGTCAGGGTTACGCCTTCGTTTAGGATTGAGAAATCCACAAAGCCAGGAGCTCCAGGGATACTCACCATGCGAAAGGCAGACAAAGATGAGCACGATACAGTTATAACCTTGTTCCCACTTCTTCATTCTTCTTGGAACTCAGCACAGCCCAGTGCCCGATTTCTGGCTCAATCTTGGGTTAGGGTTATGCCTAGGGTTAGGCTTGAGAAAACCGCAAAGCCAGGAGCTCCAGAGACACTCACCATGCGAAAGGCAGACCGAGTTGGGCACGATACAGTTAAAACCCTGCTCCCACTTCTTCATTCTTCTTGGAACTCGCCACAGCTCAATGCCTGATTTCTGGCTCAAACTAGGGTTAGGGTTAGGGTCAGGGTTACGCCTTGGTTTTGGATTGAGAAATCCACAAAGCCAGGAGCTCCACGGATACTCACCATGCGAAAGGTAGGACAAGTTGAGCACGATACAGTAAAAACCTTGCTCCCAATTCTTCATCTTGGAACTCGCCACAGCCCAGTGCCCGATTTCCAGATCAATCTAGGGTTAGGGTTACACCTAGGGTTAGGCTTGAGAAAACCACAAAGCCAGGAGCTCCAGGGACACTCACCATGTGAAAGGCAGGCCAAGTTGGGCACGATATAGTTAAAACCTTGCTCCCACTTCTTCTTTCTGCTTGGAACTCGCCGCCGCCCAATGCCCGATTTCTGACTCAAACTAGGGTTATGGTTACAGTTACACCTAGTGTTAGGCTTGAGAAAACCACAAAGCCAGGAGCTCCAGGGACACTCACCATGTGAAAGGCAGGCCAAGTTGGGCACGATACAGTTAAAACCTTGCTCCCACTGCTTCATTCTTCTTGGAACCTGCCACAGCCATGCGGCTTTCAGCCAACTTTCTGGCTCAATCTAGGGTTAGGGTTACGCCTAGGGTTAGGCTTGAGAAAACCACAAAGCCAGGAGCTCCAGGGACACTCACCATGCGAAAGGCAGGCCAAGCTTATCGCAGCACAGCCAAAACCTTGCTCCCACTTCTTCGTTGTTCTTGGAATCCTCCACAGCCAAATGCCAGATTTCTGGCTCAATCTGGGGTTAGGGTTAGGGTTAGGGTTAGGGTTATGCCTAGGGTTAGGCTTGAGAAAACCACAAAGCCAGGAGCTCCAGGGATACTCACCATGTGAAAGGCAGGCCAAGTTGAGCACGATACAGTTAAAACCCTGCTCCCTCTACTTCTTTCTGCTTGGAACTCGTTGCCTCCCAATGCCCGATTTCTGACTCAAACTAGGGTTATGGTTATGGTTACACCTAATGTTAGGGTTTGAAAAATCCACAAAGCCAGGAGCTCCAGGGACACTCACCATGCGAAAGGCAGGCCAAGCTTATCGCAGCACAGCCAAAACCTTGCTCCCACTTCTTCGTTCTTCTTGGAATCCTCCACAGCCAAATGCCAGATTTATGGCTCAATCTAGGGTTAGGGTTAGGGTTACGCCTAGGGTTAGGCTTGAGAAAACCACAAAGCCAGGAGCTCCAGGGACACTCACCATGTGAAAGGCAGGCCAAGTTGAGCACGATACAGTTAAAACCCTGCTCCCACTTCTTCATTCTTCTTGGAACTCGCCACAGCCCAATGCCTGATTTGTGGTTCAAACTAGGGTTAGGGTTAGGGTCAGGGTTACGCCTTCGTTTAGGATTGAGAAATCCACAAAGCCAGGAGCTCCAGGGATACTCACCATGCGAAAGGCAGACCAAGATGAGCATGATACAGTTATAACCTTGTTCCCACTTCTTCATTCTTCTTGGAACTCAGCACAGCCCAGTGCCCGATTTCTGGCTCAATCTTGGGTTAGGGTTACGCCTAGGGTTAGGCTTGAGAAAACCACAAAGCCAGGAGCTCCAGAGACACTCACCATGCGAAAGGCAGACCGAGTTGAGCACGATACAGTTAAAACCATGCTCCCAATTCTTCATTCTTCTTGGAACTCGCCACAGCCCAGTGCCCGATTTCCGGATCAATCTAGGGTTAGGGTTACGCCTAGGGTTAGGCTTGAGAAAACCACAAAGCCAAGAGCTCCAGGGACACTCACCATGTGAAAGGCAGGCCAAGTAGAGCACGATACAGTTAAAACCTTGCTCCCACTGCTTCATTCTTCTTGGAACCCGCCACAGCCATGCGCCAACTTTCTAGCTCAATCTAGGGTTAGGGTTACGCCTAGGGTTAGGCTTGAGAAAACCACAAAGCCAGGAGCTCCAGGGACACTCACCATGTGAAAGGCAGGACATGTTGAGCACGATACAGTTAAAACCTTGCTCCCACTTCTTCATTCTTCTTGGAACTCGCCACAGCTCAATGCCTGATTTCTGGCTCAAACTAGGGTTAGGGTTAGGGTCAGGGTTACGCCTTGGTTTTGGATTGAGAAATCCACAAAGCCAGGAGCTCCACGGATACTCACCATGCGAAAGGTAGGACAAGTTGAGCACGATACAGTAAAAACCTTGCTCCCAATTCTTCATTCTTCTTGGAACTCGCCACAGCCCAGTGCCCGATTTCCAGATCAATCTAGGGTTAGGGTTACGCCTAGGGTTAGGCTTGAGAAAACCACAAAGCCAGGAGCTCCAGGGACACTCACCATGTGAAAGGCAGGCCAAGTTGGGCACGATATAGTTAAAACCTTGCTCCCACTTCTTCTTTCTGCTTGGAACTCGCCGCCGCCCAATGCCCGATTTCTGACTCAAACTAGGGTTATGGTTACAGTTACACCTAGTGTTAGGCTTGAGAAAACCACAAAGCCAGGAGCTCCAGGGACACTCACCATGTGAAAGGCAGGCCAAGTTGGGCACGATACAGTTAAAACCTTGCTCCCACTGCTTCATTCTTCTTGGAACCTGCCACAGCCATGCGGCTTTCAGCCAACTTTCTGGCTCAATCTAGGGTTAGGGTTACGCCTAGGGTTAGGCTTGAGAAAACCACAAAGCCAGGAGCTCCAGGGACACTCACCATGCGAAAGGCAGGCCAAGCTTATCGCAGCACAGCCAAAACCTTGCTCCCACTTCTTCGTTCTTCTTGGAATCCTCCACAGCCAAATGCCAGATTTCTGGCTCAATCTGGGGTTAGGGTTAGGGTTAGGGTTATGCCTAGGGTTAGGGTTGAGAAAACCACAAAGCCAGGAGCTCCAGGGATACACACCATGTGAAAGGCAGGCCAAGTTGAGCACGATACAGTTAAAACCCTGCTCCCTCTACTTCTTTCTGCTTGGAACTCGTTGCCTCCCAATGCCCGATTTCTGACTCAAACTAGGGTTATGGTTATGGTTACACCTAATGTTAGGGTTTGAAAAATCCACAAAGCCAGGAGCTCCAGGGACACTCACCATGTGAAAGGCAGGCCAAGCTTATCGCAGCACAGCCAAAACCTTGCTCCCACTTCTTCGTTCTTCTTGGAATCCTCCACAGCCAAATGCCAGATTTCTGGCTCAATCTGGGGTTAGGGTTAGGGTTAGGGTTACGCCTAGGGTTAGGCTTGAGAAAACCACAAAGCCAGGAGCTCCAGGGACACTCACCATGCGAAAGGCAGGCCAAGCTTATCGCAGCACAACCAAAACCTTGCTCCCACTTCTTCGTTCTTCTTGGAATCCTCCACAGCCAAATGCCAGATTTCTGGCTCAATCTGGGGTTAGGGTTAGGGTTAGCGTTACGCCTTGGGTTAGGGTTGAGAAAACCACAAAGCCAGGAGCTCCAGGGATACTCACCATGCGAAAGTCAGGCCAAGTTGGGCACGATACAGTTAAAACCTTTCTCCCACTTCTTCATTCTTCTTGGAACTCAGCACAGCCCAGTGCCCGATTTCTGGCTCAATCTTGGGTTAGGGTTACGCCTAGGGTTAGGCTTGAGAAAACCACAAAGCCAGGAGCTCCAGGGATACTCACCATGTGAAAAGCAGGACAAGATGAGCACGATACAGTTAAAACCTTGCTCCCACTGCTTCATTCTTCTTGGAACTCGCCGCAGCCCAATGCCTGATTTCTGGCTCAAACTAGGGTAACGGTTAGGGTCAGTGTTGCGCCTTCGTTTAGGATTGAGAAATCCTCAAAGCCAGGAGCTCCAAGTATACCCACCATGCGAAAGGCAGGACAAGTTGAGCACGATACAGTTAAAACCTTGCTCCCACTTCTTAATTCTTCTTGGAGCACGCCACAGCCCAGTGCCCGATTTCCAGATCAATCTAGGGTTAGGGTTAAGCCTAGGGTTAGGCTTGAGAAAACCACAAAGCCAGGAGCTCCAGGGACACTCACCATGCGAAAGGCAGGCCAAGCTTATCGCAGCACAGCCAAAACCTTGCTCCCACTTCTTCGTTCTTCTTGGAATCCTCCACAGCCAAATGCCAGATTTCTGGCTCAATCTGGGGTTAGTGTTAGGGTTAGGGTTAAGCCTAGGGTTAGGCTTGAGAAAACCACAAAGCCAGGAGCTCCAGGGATACTCACCATGCGAAAGTCAGGCCAAGTTGAGCACGATACAGTTAAAACCCTGCTCCCTCTACTTCTTTCTGCTTGGAACTCGCTGCCTCCCAATGCCCGATTTCTGACTCAAACTAGGGTTATGGTTATGGTTACACCTAATGTTAGGGTTTGAGAAATCCACAAAGCCAGGAGCTCCAGGGACACTCACCATGCGAAAGGCAGACCAAGTTGAGCACGATACAGTTAAAACCTTGCTCCCACTTCTTCATTCTTCTTGGAACTCAGCACAGCCCAATACCTGATTTCTGGGTCAATCTAGGATTAGGGCTAGGGTTAGGGTTACGCCTAGGGTTAGGCTTGAGAAAACCACAAAGCCAGGAGCTCCAGGGACACTCACCATGCGAAAGGCAGGCCAAGCTTATCGCAGCACAGCCAAAACCTTGCTCCCACTTCTTCGTTCTTCTTGGAATCCTCCACAGCCAAATGCCAGATTTATGGCTCAATCTGGGGTTAGTGTTAGGGTTAGGGTTACGCCTAGGGTTAGGCTTGAGAAAACCACAAAGCCAGGAGCTCCAGGGACACTCACCATGTGAAAGGCAGACCAAGTAGAGCACGATACAGTTAAAACCTTGCTCCCACTTCTTCTTTCTGCTTGGAACCTGCCGCCGCCCAATGCCCGATTTCTGACACAAACTATGGTTATGGTTACAGTTACACCTAGTGTTAGGGTTTGAGAAAACCACAAAGCCAGGAGCTCCAGGGATACTCACCATGTGAAAGGCAGGCCAAGCTTATCGCAGCATAGCCAAAACCTTGCTCCCACTTCTTCATTCTTCTTGGAACTTGCCACAGCCAAATGGCCGATTTCCGGATCAATCTAGGGTTAGGGTTACGCCTAGGGTTAGGCTTGAGAAAACCACAAAGCCAGGAGCTCCAGGGACACTCACCATGCGAAAGGCAGGCCAAGTTGGGCACAATACAGTTAAAACCTTGCTCCCACTGCTTCGTTCTTCTTGGATCCTGCCACAGCCAAACGCCAACTTTCTAGCTCAGTCTAGTATTAGGGTTACGCCTAGTGTTAGGGCTTGAGAAAACCACAAAGCTAGGAGCTCCAGGGACACTCACCATGTGATAGGCAGACCAAGTAGAGCACGAAACAGTTAAAACCTTGCTCCCACTACTTCTTTCTGCTTGGAACTCGCCACCGCCCAATGCCCCTTTTCTGACTCAAACTATGGTTATGGTTGCAGTTACGCCTAGGGTTAGGCTTGAGAAAACCACAAAGCCAGGAGCTCCAGGGACACTCACCATGTGAAAGGCAGGCCAAGTTGGGCACGATACAGTTAAAACCTTGCTCCCACTGCTTCATTCTTCTTGGAACCCGCCACAGCCAAACGCATTTTTCTAGCTCAATCTAGGGTTAGGGTTACGCCTAGGGTTCGGCTTGAGAAAACCACAAAGCCAGGAGCTCCAGGGACACTCACCATGTGAAAGGCAGGCCAAGTTGAGCACGATACAGTTAAAACCCTGCTCCCACTTCTTCATTCTTCTTGGAACTCGCCACAGCCCAATGCCTGATTTGTGGTTCAAACTAGGGTTAGGGTTAGGGTCAGGGTTACGCCTTCGTTTAGGATTGAGAAATCCACAAAGCCAGGAGCTCCAGGGATACTCACCATGCGAAAGGCAGACCAAGATGAGCACGATACAGTTATAACCTTGTTCCCACTTCTTCATTCTTCTTGGAACTCAGCACAGCCCAGTGCCCGATTTCTGGCTCAATCTTGGGTTAGGGTTATGCCTAGGGTTAGGCTTGAGAAAACCGCAAAGCCAGGAGCTCCAGAGACACTCACCATGCGAAAGGCAGACCGAGTTGGGCACGATACAGTTAAAACCCTGCTCCCACTTCTTCATTCTTCTTGGAACTCGCCACAGCTCAATGCCTGATTTCTGGCTCAAACTAGGGTTAGGGTTAGGGTCAGGGTTACGCCTTGGTTTTGGATTGAGAAATCCACAAAGCCAGGAGCTCCACGGATACTCACCATGCGAAAGGTAGGACAAGTTGAGCACGATACAGTAAAAACCTTGCTCCCAATTCTTCATCTTGGAACTCGCCACAGCCCAGTGCCCGATTTCCAGATCAATCTAGGGTTAGGGTTACACCTAGGGTTAGGCTTGAGAAAACCACAAAGCCAGGAGCTCCAGGGACACTCACCATGTGAAAGGCAGGCCAAGTTGGGCACGATATAGTTAAAACCTTGCTCCCACTTCTTCTTTCTGCTTGGAACTCGCCGCCGCCCAATGCCCGATTTCTGACTCAAACTAGGGTTATGGTTACAGTTACACCTAGTGTTAGGCTTGAGAAAACCACAAAGCCAGGAGCTCCAGGGACACTCACCATGTGAAAGGCAGGCCAAGTTGGGCACGATACAGTTAAAACCTTGCTCCCACTGCTTCATTCTTCTTGGAACCTGCCACAGCCATGCGGCTTTCAGCCAACTTTCTGGCTCAATCTAGGGTTAGGGTTACGCCTAGGGTTAGGCTTGAGAAAACCACAAAGCCAGGAGCTCCAGGGACACTCACCATGCGAAAGGCAGGCCAAGCTTATCGCAGCACAGCCAAAACCTTGCTCCCACTTCTTCGTTGTTCTTGGAATCCTCCACAGCCAAATGCCAGATTTATGGCTCAATCTGGGGTTAGGGTTAGGGTTAGGGTTAGGGTTATGCCTAGGGTTAGGCTTGAGAAAACCACAAAGCCAGGAGCTCCAGGGATACTCACCATGTGAAAGGCAGGCCAAGTTGAGCACGATACAGTTAAAACCCTGCTCCCTCTACTTCTTTCTGCTTGGAACTCGTTGCCTCCCAATGCCCGATTTCTGACTCAAACTAGGGTTATGGTTATGGTTACACCTAATGTTAGGGTTTGAAAAATCCACAAAGCCAGGAGCTCCAGGGACACTCACCATGCGAAAGGCAGGCCAAGCTTATCGCAGCACAGCCAAAACCTTGCTCCCACTTCTTCGTTCTTCTTGGAATCCTCCACAGCCAAATGCCAGATTTCTGGCTCAATCTGGGGTTAGTGTTAGGGTTAGGGTTACGCCTAGGGTTAGGCTTGAGAAAACCACAAAGCCAGGAGCTCCAGGGATACTCACCATGCGAAAGTCAGGCCAAGTTGAGCACGATACAGTTAAAACCCTGCTCCCTCTACTTCTTTCTGCTTGGAACTCGCTGCCTCCCAATGCCCGATTTCTGACTCAAACTAGGGTTATGGTTATGGTTACACCTAATGTTAGGGTTTGAGAAATCCACAAAGCCAGGAGCTCCAGGGACACTCACCATGCGAAAGGCAGACCAAGTTGAGCACGATACAGTTAAAACCTTGCTCCCACTTCTTCATTCTTCTTGGAACTCAGCACAGCCCAATACCTGATTTCTGGGTCAATCTAGGATTAGGGCTAGGGTTAGGGTTACGCCTAGGGTTAGGCTTGAGAAAACCACAAAGCCAGGAGCTCCAGGGACACTCACCATGCGAAAGGCAGGCCAAGCTTATCGCAGCACAACCAAAACCTTGCTCCCACTTCTTCGTTCTTCTTGGAATCCTTTACAGCCAAATGCCAGATTTATGGCTCAATCTGGGGTTAGTGTTAGGGTTAGGGTTACGCCTAGGGTTAGGCTTGAGAAAACCACAAAGCCAGGAGCTCCAGGGACACTCACCATGTGAAAGGCAGACCAAGTAGAGCACGATACAGTTAAAACCTTGCTCCCACTTCTTCTTTCTGCTTGGAACCTGCCGCCGCCCAATGCCCGATTTCTGACACAAACTATGGTTATGGTTACAGTTACACCTAGTGTTAGGGTTTGAGAAAACCACAAAGCCAGGAGCTCCAGGGATACTCACCATGTGAAAGGCAGGCCAAGCTTATTGCAGCATAGCCAAAACCTTGCTCCCACTTCTTCATTCTTCTTGGAACTTGCCACAGCCAAATGGCCGATTTCCGGATCAATCTAGGGTTAGGGTTACGCCTAGGGTTAGGCTTGAGAAAACCACAAAGCCAGGAGCTCCAGGGACACTCACCATGCGAAAGGCAGGCCAAGTTGGGCACAATACAGTTAAAACCTTGCTCCCACTGCTTTGTTCTTCTTGGATCCTGCCACAGCCAAACGCCAACTTTCTAGCTCAGTCTAGTATTAGGGTTACGCCTAGTGTTAGGGCTTGAGAAAACCACAAAGCTAGGAGCTCCAGGGACACTCACCATGTGATAGGCAGACCAAGTAGAGCACGAAACAGTTAAAACCTTGCTCCCACTACTTCTTTCTGCTTGGAACTCGCCACCGCCCAATGCCCCTTTTCTGACTCAAACTATGGTTATGGTTGCAGTTACGCCTAGGGTTAGGCTTGAGAAAACCACAAAGCCAGGAGCTCCAGGGACACTCACCATGTGAAAGGCAGGCCAAGTTGGGCACGATACAGTTAAAACCTTGCTCCCACTGCTTCATTCTTCTTGGAACCCGCCACAGCCAAACGCATTTTTCTAGCTCAATCTAGGGTTAGGGTTACGCCTAGGGTTCGGCTTGAGAAAACCACAAAGCCAGGAGCTCCAGGGACACTCACCATGTGAAAGGCAGGCCAAGTTGAGCACGATACAGTTAAAACCCTGCTCCCACTTCTTCATTCTTCTTGGAACTCGCCACAGCCCAATGCCTGATTTGTGGTTCAAACTAGGGTTAGGGTTAGGGTCAGGGTTACGCCTTCGTTTAGGATTGAGAAATCCACAAAGCCAGGAGCTCCAGGGATACTCACCATGCGAAAGGCAGACCAAGATGAGCACGATACAGTTATAACCTTGTTCCCACTTCTTCATTCTTCTTGGAACTCAGCACAGCCCAGTGCCCGATTTCTGGCTCAATCTTGGGTTAGGGTTATGCCTAGGGTTAGGCTTGAGAAAACCGCAAAGCCAGGAGCTCCAGAGACACTCACCATGCGAAAGGCAGACCGAGTTGGGCACGATACAGTTAAAACCCTGCTCCCACTTCTTCATTCTTCTTGGAACTCGCCACAGCTCAATGCCTGATTTCTGGCTCAAACTAGGGTTAGGGTTAGGGTCAGGGTTACGCCTTGGTTTTGGATTGAGAAATCCACAAAGCCAGGAGCTCCACGGATACTCACCATGCGAAAGGTAGGACAAGTTGAGCACGATACAGTAAAAACCTTGCTCCCAATTCTTCATCTTGGAACTCGCCACAGCCCAGTGCCCGATTTCCAGATCAATCTAGGGTTAGGGTTACACCTAGGGTTAGGCTTGAGAAAACCACAAAGCCAGGAGCTCCAGGGACACTCACCATGTGAAAGGCAGGCCAAGTTGGGCACGATATAGTTAAAACCTTGCTCCCACTTCTTCTTTCTGCTTGGAACTCGCCGCCGCCCAATGCCCGATTTCTGACTCAAACTAGGGTTATGGTTACAGTTACACCTAGTGTTAGGCTTGAGAAAACCACAAAGCCAGGAGCTCCAGGGACACTCACCATGTGAAAGGCAGGCCAAGTTGGGCACGATACAGTTAAAACCTTGCTCCCACTGCTTCATTCTTCTTGGAACCTGCCACAGCCATGCGGCTTTCAGCCAACTTTCTGGCTCAATCTAGGGTTAGGGTTACGCCTAGGGTTAGGCTTGAGAAAACCACAAAGCCAGGAGCTCCAGGGACACTCACCATGCGAAAGGCAGGCCAAGCTTATCGCAGCACAGCCAAAACCTTGCTCCCACTTCTTCGTTGTTCTTGGAATCCTCCACAGCCAAATGCCAGATTTATGGCTCAATCTGGGGTTAGGGTTAGGGTTAGGGTTAGGGTTATGCCTAGGGTTAGGCTTGAGAAAACCACAAAGCCAGGAGCTCCAGGGATACTCACCATGTGAAAGGCAGGCCAAGTTGAGCACGATACAGTTAAAACCCTGCTCCCTCTACTTCTTTCTGCTTGGAACTCGTTGCCTCCCAATGCCCGATTTCTGACTCAAACTAGGGTTATGGTTATGGTTACACCTAATGTTAGGGTTTGAAAAATCCACAAAGCCAGGAGCTCCAGGGACACTCACCATGCGAAAGGCAGGCCAAGCTTATCGCAGCACAGCCAAAACCTTGCTCCCACTTCTTCGTTCTTCTTGGAATCCTCCACAGCCAAATGCCAGATTTCTGGCTCAATCTGGGGTTAGTGTTAGGGTTAGGGTTACGCCTAGGGTTAGGCTTGAGAAAACCACAAAGCCAGGAGCTCCAGGGATACTCACCATGCGAAAGTCAGGCCAAGTTGAGCACGATACAGTTAAAACCCTGCTCCCTCTACTTCTTTCTGCTTGGAACTCGCTGCCTCCCAATGCCCGATTTCTGACTCAAACTAGGGTTATGGTTATGGTTACACCTAATGTTAGGGTTTGAGAAATCCACAAAGCCAGGAGCTCCAGGGACACTCACCATGCGAAAGGCAGACCAAGTTGAGCACGATACAGTTAAAACCTTGCTCCCACTTCTTCATTCTTCTTGGAACTCAGCACAGCCCAATACCTGATTTCTGGGTCAATCTAGGATTAGGGCTAGGGTTAGGGTTACGCCTAGGGTTAGGCTTGAGAAAACCACAAAGCCAGGAGCTCCAGGGACACTCACCATGCGAAAGGCAGGCCAAGCTTATCGCAGCACAACCAAAACCTTGCTCCCACTTCTTCGTTCTTCTTGGAATCCTTTACAGCCAAATGCCAGATTTATGGCTCAATCTGGGGTTAGTGTTAGGGTTAG
Organism: Cyanocitta stelleri; assembly: GCA_026167965.1. Lineage (NCBI taxonomy): Eukaryota > Metazoa > Chordata > Aves > Passeriformes > Corvidae > Cyanocitta > Cyanocitta stelleri. The sequence continues at coordinate 6,429,250 of JANXIP010000040.1, read as the reverse complement.
GGTTACGCCTAGGGTTAGGCTTGAGAAAACCACAAAGCCAGGAGCTCCAGGGACACTCACCATGTGAAAGGCAGACCAAGTAGAGCACGATACAGTTAAAACCTTGCTCCCACTTCTTCTTTCTGCTTGGAACCTGCCGCCGCCCAATGCCCGATTTCTGACACAAACTATGGTTATGGTTACAGTTACACCTAGTGTTAGGGTTTGAGAAAACCACAAAGCCAGGAGCTCCAGGGATACTCACCATGTGAAAGGCAGGCCAAGCTTATTGCAGCATAGCCAAAACCTTGCTCCCACTTCTTCATTCTTCTTGGAACTTGCCACAGCCAAATGGCCGATTTCCGGATCAATCTAGGGTTAGGGTTACGCCTAGGGTTAGGCTTGAGAAAACCACAAAGCCAGGAGCTCCAGGGACACTCACCATGCGAAAGGCAGGCCAAGTTGGGCACAATACAGTTAAAACCTTGCTCCCACTGCTTCGTTCTTCTTGGATCCTGCCACAGCCAAACGCCAACTTTCTAGCTCAGTCTAGTATTAGGGTTACGCCTAGTGTTAGGGCTTGAGAAAACCACAAAGCTAGGAGCTCCAGGGACACTCACCATGTGATAGGCAGACCAAGTAGAGCACGAAACAGTTAAAACCTTGCTCCCACTACTTCTTTCTGCTTGGAACTCGCCACCGCCCAATGCCCCTTTTCTGACTCAAACTATGGTTATGGTTGCAGTTACGCCTAGGGTTAGGCTTGAGAAAACCACAAAGCCAGGAGCTCCAGGGACACTCACCATGTGAAAGGCAGGCCAAGTTGGGCACGATACAGTTAAAACCTTGCTCCCACTGCTTCATTCTTCTTGGAACCCGCCACAGCCAAACGCATTTTTCTAGCTCAATCTAGGGTTAGGGTTACGCCTAGGGTTCGGCTTGAGAAAACCACAAAGCCAGGAGCTCCAGGGACACTCACCATGCGAAAGGCAGGCCAAGCTTATCGCAGCACAGCCAAAACCTTGCTCCCACTTCTTCGTTCTTCTTGGAATCCTCCACAGCCAAATGCCAGATTTATGGCTCAATCTAGGGTTAGGGTTAGGGTTACGCCTAGGGTTAGGCTTGAGAAAACCACAAAGCCAGGAGCTCCAGGGACACTCACCATGTGAAAGGCAGGCCAAGTTGAGCACGATACAGTTAAAACCCTGCTCCCACTTCTTCATTCTTCTTGGAACTCGCCACAGCCCAATGCCTGATTTGTGGTTCAAACTAGGGTAAGGGTTAGGGTCACTGTTACGCCTTCGTTTAGGATTGAGAAATCCACAAAGCCAGGAGCTCCAGGGATACTCACCATGCGAAAGGCAGACAAAGATGAGCACGATACAGTTATAACCTTGTTCCCACTTCTTCATTCTTCTTGGAACTCAGCACAGCCCAGTGCCCGATTTCTGGCTCAATCTTGGGTTAGGGTTATGCCTAGGGTTAGGCTTGAGAAAACCGCAAAGCCAGGAGCTCCAGAGACACTCACCATGCGAAAGGCAGACCGAGTTGGGCACGATACAGTTAAAACCCTGCTCCCACTTCTTCATTCTTCTTGGAACTCGCCACAGCTCAATGCCTGATTTCTGGCTCAAACTAGGGTTAGGGTTAGGGTCAGGGTTACGCCTCGGTTTTGGATTGAGAAATCCACAAAGCCAGGAGCTCCACGGATACTCACCATGCGAAAGGTAGGACAAGTTGAGCACGATACAGTAAAAACCTTGCTCCCAATTCTTCATCTTGGAACTCGCCACAGCCCAGTGCCCGATTTCCAGATCAATCTAGGGTTAGGGTTACACCTAGGGTTAGGCTTGAGAAAACCACAAAGCCAGGAGCTCCAGGGACACTCACCATGTGAAAGGCAGGCCAAGTTGGGCACGATATAGTTAAAACCTTGCTCCCACTTCTTCTTTCTGCTTGGAACTCGCCGCCGCCCAATGCCCGATTTCTGACTCAAACTAGGGTTATGGTTACAGTTACACCTAGTGTTAGGCTTGAGAAAACCACAAAGCCAGGAGCTCCAGGGACACTCACCATGTGAAAGGCAGGCCAAGTTGGGCACGATACAGTTAAAACCTTGCTCCCACTGCTTCATTCTTCTTGGAACCTGCCACAGCCATGCGGCTTTCAGCCAACTTTCTGGCTCAATCTAGGGTTAGGGTTACGCCTAGGGTTAGGCTTGAGAAAACCACAAAGCCAGGAGCTCCAGGGACACTCACCATGCGAAAGGCAGGCCAAGCTTATCGCAGCACAGCCAAAACCTTGCTCCCACTTCTTCGTTGTTCTTGGAATCCTCCACAGCCAAATGCCAGATTTCTGGCTCAATCTGGGGTTAGGGTTAGGGTTAGGGTTAGGGTTATGCCTAGGGTTAGGCTTGAGAAAACCACAAAGCCAGGAGCTCCAGGGATACTCACCATGTGAAAGGCAGGCCAAGTTGAGCACGATACAGTTAAAACCCTGCTCCCTCTACTTCTTTCTGCTTGGAACTCGTTGCCTCCCAATGCCCGATTTCTGACTCAAACTAGGGTTATGGTTATGGTTACACCTAATGTTAGGGTTTGAAAAATCCACAAAGCCAGGAGCTCCAGGGACACTCACCATGCGAAAGGCAGGCCAAGCTTATCGCAGCACAGCCAAAACCTTGCTCCCACTTCTTCGTTCTTCTTGGAATCCTCCACAGCCAAATGCCAGATTTATGGCTCAATCTAGGGTTAGGGTTAGGGTTACGCCTAGGGTTAGGCTTGAGAAAACCACAAAGCCAGGAGCTCCAGGGACACTCACCATGTGAAAGGCAGGCCAAGTTGAGCACGATACAGTTAAAACCCTGCTCCCACTTCTTCATTCTTCTTGGAACTCGCCACAGCCCAATGCCTGATTTGTGGTTCAAACTAGGGTTAGGGTTAGGGTCAGGGTTACGCCTTCGTTTAGGATTGAGAAATCCACAAAGCCAGGAGCTCCAGGGATACTCACCATGCGAAAGGCAGACCAAGATGAGCATGATACAGTTATAACCTTGTTCCCACTTCTTCATTCTTCTTGGAACTCAGCACAGCCCAGTGCCCGATTTCTGGCTCAATCTTGGGTTAGGGTTACGCCTAGGGTTAGGCTTGAGAAAACCACAAAGCCAGGAGCTCCAGAGACACTCACCATGCGAAAGGCAGACCGAGTTGAGCACGATACAGTTAAAACCATGCTCCCAATTCTTCATTCTTCTTGGAACTCGCCACAGCCCAGTGCCCGATTTCCGGATCAATCTAGGGTTAGGGTTACGCCTAGGGTTAGGCTTGAGAAAACCACAAAGCCAAGAGCTCCAGGGACACTCACCATGTGAAAGGCAGGCCAAGTAGAGCACGATACAGTTAAAACCTTGCTCCCACTGCTTCATTCTTCTTGGAACCCGCCACAGCCATGCGCCAACTTTCTAGCTCAATCTAGGGTTAGGGTTACGCCTAGGGTTAGGCTTGAGAAAACCACAAAGCCAGGAGCTCCAGGGACACTCACCATGTGAAAGGCAGGACATGTTGAGCACGATACAGTTAAAACCTTGCTCCCACTTCTTCATTCTTCTTGGAACTCGCCACAGCTCAATGCCTGATTTCTGGCTCAAACTAGGGTTAGGGTTAGGGTCAGGGTTACGCCTTGGTTTTGGATTGAGAAATCCACAAAGCCAGGAGCTCCACGGATACTCACCATGCGAAAGGTAGGACAAGTTGAGCACGATACAGTAAAAACCTTGCTCCCAATTCTTCATTCTTCTTGGAACTCGCCACAGCCCAGTGCCCGATTTCCAGATCAATCTAGGGTTAGGGTTACGCCTAGGGTTAGGCTTGAGAAAACCACAAAGCCAGGAGCTCCAGGGACACTCACCATGTGAAAGGCAGGCCAAGTTGGGCACGATATAGTTAAAACCTTGCTCCCACTTCTTCTTTCTGCTTGGAACTCGCCGCCGCCCAATGCCCGATTTCTGACTCAAACTAGGGTTATGGTTACAGTTACACCTAGTGTTAGGCTTGAGAAAACCACAAAGCCAGGAGCTCCAGGGACACTCACCATGTGAAAGGCAGGCCAAGTTGGGCACGATACAGTTAAAACCTTGCTCCCACTGCTTCATTCTTCTTGGAACCTGCCACAGCCATGCGGCTTTCAGCCAACTTTCTGGCTCAATCTAGGGTTAGGGTTACGCCTAGGGTTAGGCTTGAGAAAACCACAAAGCCAGGAGCTCCAGGGACACTCACCATGCGAAAGGCAGGCCAAGCTTATCGCAGCACAGCCAAAACCTTGCTCCCACTTCTTCGTTCTTCTTGGAATCCTCCACAGCCAAATGCCAGATTTCTGGCTCAATCTGGGGTTAGGGTTAGGGTTAGGGTTATGCCTAGGGTTAGGGTTGAGAAAACCACAAAGCCAGGAGCTCCAGGGATACACACCATGTGAAAGGCAGGCCAAGTTGAGCACGATACAGTTAAAACCCTGCTCCCTCTACTTCTTTCTGCTTGGAACTCGTTGCCTCCCAATGCCCGATTTCTGACTCAAACTAGGGTTATGGTTATGGTTACACCTAATGTTAGGGTTTGAAAAATCCACAAAGCCAGGAGCTCCAGGGACACTCACCATGTGAAAGGCAGGCCAAGCTTATCGCAGCACAGCCAAAACCTTGCTCCCACTTCTTCGTTCTTCTTGGAATCCTCCACAGCCAAATGCCAGATTTCTGGCTCAATCTGGGGTTAGGGTTAGGGTTAGGGTTACGCCTAGGGTTAGGCTTGAGAAAACCACAAAGCCAGGAGCTCCAGGGACACTCACCATGCGAAAGGCAGGCCAAGCTTATCGCAGCACAACCAAAACCTTGCTCCCACTTCTTCGTTCTTCTTGGAATCCTCCACAGCCAAATGCCAGATTTCTGGCTCAATCTGGGGTTAGGGTTAGGGTTAGCGTTACGCCTTGGGTTAGGGTTGAGAAAACCACAAAGCCAGGAGCTCCAGGGATACTCACCATGCGAAAGTCAGGCCAAGTTGGGCACGATACAGTTAAAACCTTTCTCCCACTTCTTCATTCTTCTTGGAACTCAGCACAGCCCAGTGCCCGATTTCTGGCTCAATCTAGGGTTATGGTTACGCCTAGGGTTAGGCTTGAGAAAACCACAAAGCCAGGAGCTCCAGGGATACTCACCATGTGAAAAGCAGGACAAGATGAGCACGATACAGTTAAAACCTTGCTCCCACTGCTTCATTCTTCTTGGAACTCGCCGCAGCCCAATGCCTGATTTCTGGCTCAAACTAGGGTAACGGTTAGGGTCAGTGTTGCGCCTTCGTTTAGGATTGAGAAATCCTCAAAGCCAGGAGCTCCAAGTATACCCACCATGCGAAAGGCAGGACAAGTTGAGCACGATACAGTTAAAACCTTGCTCCCACTTCTTAATTCTTCTTGGAGCACGCCACAGCCCAGTGCCCGATTTCCAGATCAATCTAGGGTTAGGGTTAAGCCTAGGGTTAGGCTTGAGAAAACCACAAAGCCAGGAGCTCCAGGGACACTCACCATGCGAAAGGCAGGCCAAGCTTATCGCAGCACAGCCAAAACCTTGCTCCCACTTCTTCGTTCTTCTTGGAATCCTCCACAGCCAAATGCCAGATTTCTGGCTCAATCTGGGGTTAGTGTTAGGGTTAGGGTTAAGCCTAGGGTTAGGCTTGAGAAAACCACAAAGCCAGGAGCTCCAGGGATACTCACCATGCGAAAGTCAGGCCAAGTTGAGCACGATACAGTTAAAACCCTGCTCCCTCTACTTCTTTCTGCTTGGAACTCGCTGCCTCCCAATGCCCGATTTCTGACTCAAACTAGGGTTATGGTTATGGTTACACCTAATGTTAGGGTTTGAGAAATCCACAAAGCCAGGAGCTCCAGGGACACTCACCATGCGAAAGGCAGACCAAGTTGAGCACGATACAGTTAAAACCTTGCTCCCACTTCTTCATTCTTCTTGGAACTCAGCACAGCCCAATACCTGATTTCTGGGTCAATCTAGGATTAGGGCTAGGGTTAGGGTTACGCCTAGGGTTAGGCTTGAGAAAACCACAAAGCCAGGAGCTCCAGGGACACTCACCATGCGAAAGGCAGGCCAAGCTTATCGCAGCACAACCAAAACCTTGCTCCCACTTCTTCGTTCTTCTTGGAATCCTCCACAGCCAAATGCCAGATTTATGGCTCAATCTGGGGTTAGTGTTAGGGTTAGGGTTACGCCTAGGGTTAGGCTTGAGAAAACCACAAAGCCAGGAGCTCCAGGGACACTCACCATGTGAAAGGCAGACCAAGTAGAGCACGATACAGTTAAAACCTTGCTCCCACTTCTTCTTTCTGCTTGGAACCTGCCGCCGCCCAATGCCCGATTTCTGACACAAACTATGGTTATGGTTACAGTTACACCTAGTGTTAGGGTTTGAGAAAACCACAAAGCCAGGAGCTCCAGGGATACTCACCATGTGAAAGGCAGGCCAAGCTTATCGCAGCATAGCCAAAACCTTGCTCCCACTTCTTCATTCTTCTTGGAACTTGCCACAGCCAAATGGCCGATTTCCGGATCAATCTAGGGTTAGGGTTACGCCTAGGGTTAGGCTTGAGAAAACCACAAAGCCAGGAGCTCCAGGGACACTCACCATGCGAAAGGCAGGCCAAGTTGGGCACAATACAGTTAAAACCTTGCTCCCACTGCTTCGTTCTTCTTGGATCCTGCCACAGCCAAACGCCAACTTTCTAGCTCAGTCTAGTATTAGGGTTACGCCTAGTGTTAGGGCTTGAGAAAACCACAAAGCTAGGAGCTCCAGGGACACTCACCATGTGATAGGCAGACCAAGTAGAGCACGAAACAGTTAAAACCTTGCTCCCACTACTTCTTTCTGCTTGGAACTCGCCACCGCCCAATGCCCCTTTTCTGACTCAAACTATGGTTATGGTTGCAGTTACGCCTAGGGTTAGGCTTGAGAAAACCACAAAGCCAGGAGCTCCAGGGACACTCACCATGTGAAAGGCAGGCCAAGTTGGGCACGATACAGTTAAAACCTTGCTCCCACTGCTTCATTCTTCTTGGAACCCGCCACAGCCAAACGCATTTTTCTAGCTCAATCTAGGGTTAGGGTTACGCCTAGGGTTCGGCTTGAGAAAACCACAAAGCCAGGAGCTCCAGGGACACTCACCATGTGAAAGGCAGGCCAAGTTGAGCACGATACAGTTAAAACCCTGCTCCCACTTCTTCATTCTTCTTGGAACTCGCCACAGCCCAATGCCTGATTTGTGGTTCAAACTAGGGTTAGGGTTAGGGTCAGGGTTACGCCTTCGTTTAGGATTGAGAAATCCACAAAGCCAGGAGCTCCAGGGATACTCACCATGCGAAAGGCAGACAAAGATGAGCACGATACAGTTATAACCTTGTTCCCACTTCTTCATTCTTCTTGGAACTCAGCACAGCCCAGTGCCCGATTTCTGGCTCAATCTTGGGTTAGGGTTATGCCTAGGGTTAGGCTTGAGAAAACCGCAAAGCCAGGAGCTCCAGAGACACTCACCATGCGAAAGGCAGACCGAGTTGGGCACGATACAGTTAAAACCCTGCTCCCACTTCTTCATTCTTCTTGGAACTCGCCACAGCTCAATGCCTGATTTCTGGCTCAAACTAGGGTTAGGGTTAGGGTCAGGGTTACGCCTTGGTTTTGGATTGAGAAATCCACAAAGCCAGGAGCTCCACGGATACTCACCATGCGAAAGGTAGGACAAGTTGAGCACGATACAGTAAAAACCTTGCTCCCAATTCTTCATCTTGGAACTCGCCACAGCCCAGTGCCCGATTTCCAGATCAATCTAGGGTTAGGGTTACACCTAGGGTTAGGCTTGAGAAAACCACAAAGCCAGGAGCTCCAGGGACACTCACCATGTGAAAGGCAGGCCAAGTTGGGCACGATATAGTTAAAACCTTGCTCCCACTTCTTCTTTCTGCTTGGAACTCGCCGCCGCCCAATGCCCGATTTCTGACTCAAACTAGGGTTATGGTTACAGTTACACCTAGTGTTAGGCTTGAGAAAACCACAAAGCCAGGAGCTCCAGGGACACTCACCATGTGAAAGGCAGGCCAAGTTGGGCACGATACAGTTAAAACCTTGCTCCCACTGCTTCATTCTTCTTGGAACCTGCCACAGCCATGCGGCTTTCAGCCAACTTTCTGGCTCAATCTAGGGTTAGGGTTACGCCTAGGGTTAGGCTTGAGAAAACCACAAAGCCAGGAGCTCCAGGGACACTCACCATGCGAAAGGCAGGCCAAGCTTATCGCAGCACAGCCAAAACCTTGCTCCCACTTCTTCGTTGTTCTTGGAATCCTCCACAGCCAAATGCCAGATTTCTGGCTCAATCTGGGGTTAGGGTTAGGGTTAGGGTTAGGGTTATGCCTAGGGTTAGGCTTGAGAAAACCACAAAGCCAGGAGCTCCAGGGATACTCACCATGTGAAAGGCAGGCCAAGTTGAGCACGATACAGTTAAAACCCTGCTCCCTCTACTTCTTTCTGCTTGGAACTCGTTGCCTCCCAATGCCCGATTTCTGACTCAAACTAGGGTTATGGTTATGGTTACACCTAATGTTAGGGTTTGAAAAATCCACAAAGCCAGGAGCTCCAGGGACACTCACCATGCGAAAGGCAGGCCAAGCTTATCGCAGCACAGCCAAAACCTTGCTCCCACTTCTTCGTTCTTCTTGGAATCCTCCACAGCCAAATGCCAGATTTATGGCTCAATCTAGGGTTAGGGTTAGGGTTACGCCTAGGGTTAGGCTTGAGAAAACCACAAAGCCAGGAGCTCCAGGGACACTCACCATGTGAAAGGCAGGCCAAGTTGAGCACGATACAGTTAAAACCCTGCTCCCACTTCTTCATTCTTCTTGGAACTCGCCACAGCCCAATGCCTGATTTGTGGTTCAAACTAGGGTTAGGGTTAGGGTCAGGGTTACGCCTTCGTTTAGGATTGAGAAATCCACAAAGCCAGGAGCTCCAGGGATACTCACCATGCGAAAGGCAGACCAAGATGAGCATGATACAGTTATAACCTTGTTCCCACTTCTTCATTCTTCTTGGAACTCAGCACAGCCCAGTGCCCGATTTCTGGCTCAATCTTGGGTTAGGGTTACGCCTAGGGTTAGGCTTGAGAAAACCACAAAGCCAGGAGCTCCAGAGACACTCACCATGCGAAAGGCAGACCGAGTTGAGCACGATACAGTTAAAACCATGCTCCCAATTCTTCATTCTTCTTGGAACTCGCCACAGCCCAGTGCCCGATTTCCGGATCAATCTAGGGTTAGGGTTACGCCTAGGGTTAGGCTTGAGAAAACCACAAAGCCAAGAGCTCCAGGGACACTCACCATGTGAAAGGCAGGCCAAGTAGAGCACGATACAGTTAAAACCTTGCTCCCACTGCTTCATTCTTCTTGGAACCCGCCACAGCCATGCGCCAACTTTCTAGCTCAATCTAGGGTTAGGGTTACGCCTAGGGTTAGGCTTGAGAAAACCACAAAGCCAGGAGCTCCAGGGACACTCACCATGTGAAAGGCAGGACATGTTGAGCACGATACAGTTAAAACCTTGCTCCCACTTCTTCATTCTTCTTGGAACTCGCCACAGCTCAATGCCTGATTTCTGGCTCAAACTAGGGTTAGGGTTAGGGTCAGGGTTACGCCTTGGTTTTGGATTGAGAAATCCACAAAGCCAGGAGCTCCACGGATACTCACCATGCGAAAGGTAGGACAAGTTGAGCACGATACAGTAAAAACCTTGCTCCCAATTCTTCATTCTTCTTGGAACTCGCCACAGCCCAGTGCCCGATTTCCAGATCAATCTAGGGTTAGGGTTACGCCTAGGGTTAGGCTTGAGAAAACCACAAAGCCAGGAGCTCCAGGGACACTCACCATGTGAAAGGCAGGCCAAGTTGGGCACGATATAGTTAAAACCTTGCTCCCACTTCTTCTTTCTGCTTGGAACTCGCCGCCGCCCAATGCCCGATTTCTGACTCAAACTAGGGTTATGGTTACAGTTACACCTAGTGTTAGGCTTGAGAAAACCACAAAGCCAGGAGCTCCAGGGACACTCACCATGTGAAAGGCAGGCCAAGTTGGGCACGATACAGTTAAAACCTTGCTCCCACTGCTTCATTCTTCTTGGAACCTGCCACAGCCATGCGGCTTTCAGCCAACTTTCTGGCTCAATCTAGGGTTAGGGTTACGCCTAGGGTTAGGCTTGAGAAAACCACAAAGCCAGGAGCTCCAGGGACACTCACCATGCGAAAGGCAGGCCAAGCTTATCGCAGCACAGCCAAAACCTTGCTCCCACTTCTTCGTTCTTCTTGGAATCCTCCACAGCCAAATGCCAGATTTCTGGCTCAATCTGGGGTTAGGGTTAGGGTTAGGGTTATGCCTAGGGTTAGGGTTGAGAAAACCACAAAGCCAGGAGCTCCAGGGATACACACCATGTGAAAGGCAGGCCAAGTTGAGCACGATACAGTTAAAACCCTGCTCCCTCTACTTCTTTCTGCTTGGAACTCGTTGCCTCCCAATGCCCGATTTCTGACTCAAACTAGGGTTATGGTTATGGTTACACCTAATGTTAGGGTTTGAAAAATCCACAAAGCCAGGAGCTCCAGGGACACTCACCATGTGAAAGGCAGGCCAAGCTTATCGCAGCACAGCCAAAACCTTGCTCCCACTTCTTCGTTCTTCTTGGAATCCTCCACAGCCAAATGCCAGATTTCTGGCTCAATCTGGGGTTAGGGTTAGGGTTAGGGTTACGCCTAGGGTTAGGCTTGAGAAAACCACAAAGCCAGGAGCTCCAGGGACACTCACCATGCGAAAGGCAGGCCAAGCTTATCGCAGCACAACCAAAACCTTGCTCCCACTTCTTCGTTCTTCTTGGAATCCTCCACAGCCAAATGCCAGATTTCTGGCTCAATCTGGGGTTAGGGTTAGGGTTAGCGTTACGCCTTGGGTTAGGGTTGAGAAAACCACAAAGCCAGGAGCTCCAGGGATACTCACCATGCGAAAGTCAGGCCAAGTTGGGCACGATACAGTTAAAACCTTTCTCCCACTTCTTCATTCTTCTTGGAACTCAGCACAGCCCAGTGCCCGATTTCTGGCTCAATCTAGGGTTATGGTTACGCCTAGGGTTAGGCTTGAGAAAACCACAAAGCCAGGAGCTCCAGGGATACTCACCATGTGAAAAGCAGGACAAGATGAGCACGATACAGTTAAAACCTTGCTCCCACTGCTTCATTCTTCTTGGAACTCGCCGCAGCCCAATGCCTGATTTCTGGCTCAAACTAGGGTAACGGTTAGGGTCAGTGTTGCGCCTTCGTTTAGGATTGAGAAATCCTCAAAGCCAGGAGCTCCAAGTATACCCACCATGCGAAAGGCAGGACAAGTTGAGCACGATACAGTTAAAACCTTGCTCCCACTTCTTAATTCTTCTTGGAGCACGCCACAGCCCAGTGCCCGATTTCCAGATCAATCTAGGGTTAGGGTTAAGCCTAGGGTTAGGCTTGAGAAAACCACAAAGCCAGGAGCTCCAGGGACACTCACCATGCGAAAGGCAGGCCAAGCTTATCGCAGCACAGCCAAAACCTTGCTCCCACTTCTTCGTTCTTCTTGGAATCCTCCACAGCCAAATGCCAGATTTCTGGCTCAATCTGGGGTTAGTGTTAGGGTTAGGGTTAAGCCTAGGGTTAGGCTTGAGAAAACCACAAAGCCAGGAGCTCCAGGGATACTCACCATGCGAAAGTCAGGCCAAGTTGAGCACGATACAGTTAAAACCCTGCTCCCTCTACTTCTTTCTGCTTGGAACTCGCTGCCTCCCAATGCCCGATTTCTGACTCAAACTAGGGTTATGGTTATGGTTACACCTAATGTTAGGGTTTGAGAAATCCACAAAGCCAGGAGCTCCAGGGACACTCACCATGCGAAAGGCAGACCAAGTTGAGCACGATACAGTTAAAACCTTGCTCCCACTTCTTCATTCTTCTTGGAACTCAGCACAGCCCAATACCTGATTTCTGGGTCAATCTAGGATTAGGGCTAGGGTTAGGGTTACGCCTAGGGTTAGGCTTGAGAAAACCACAAAGCCAGGAGCTCCAGGGACACTCACCATGCGAAAGGCAGGCCAAGCTTATCGCAGCACAACCAAAACCTTGCTCCCACTTCTTCGTTCTTCTTGGAATCCTCCACAGCCAAATGCCAGATTTATGGCTCAATCTGGGGTTAGTGTTAGGGTTAGGGTTACGCCTAGGGTTAGGCTTGAGAAAACCACAAAGCCAGGAGCTCCAGGGACACTCACCATGTGAAAGGCAGACCAAGTAGAGCACGATACAGTTAAAACCTTGCTCCCACTTCTTCTTTCTGCTTGGAACCTGCCGCCGCCCAATGCCCGATTTCTGACACAAACTATGGTTATGGTTACAGTTACACCTAGTGTTAGGGTTTGAGAAAACCACAAAGCCAGGAGCTCCAGGGATACTCACCATGTGAAAGGCAGGCCAAGCTTATCGCAGCATAGCCAAAACCTTGCTCCCACTTCTTCATTCTTCTTGGAACTTGCCACAGCCAAATGGCCGATTTCCGGATCAATCTAGGGTTAGGGTTACGCCTAGGGTTAGGCTTGAGAAAACCACAAAGCCAGGAGCTCCAGGGACACTCACCATGCGAAAGGCAGGCCAAGTTGGGCACAATACAGTTAAAACCTTGCTCCCACTGCTTCGTTCTTCTTGGATCCTGCCACAGCCAAACGCCAACTTTCTAGCTCAGTCTAGTATTAGGGTTACGCCTAGTGTTAGGGCTTGAGAAAACCACAAAGCTAGGAGCTCCAGGGACACTCACCATGTGATAGGCAGACCAAGTAGAGCACGAAACAGTTAAAACCTTGCTCCCACTACTTCTTTCTGCTTGGAACTCGCCACCGCCCAATGCCCCTTTTCTGACTCAAACTATGGTTATGGTTGCAGTTACGCCTAGGGTTAGGCTTGAGAAAACCACAAAGCCAGGAGCTCCAGGGACACTCACCATGTGAAAGGCAGGCCAAGTTGGGCACGATACAGTTAAAACCTTGCTCCCACTGCTTCATTCTTCTTGGAACCCGCCACAGCCAAACGCATTTTTCTAGCTCAATCTAGGGTTAGGGTTACGCCTAGGGTTCGGCTTGAGAAAACCACAAAGCCAGGAGCTCCAGGGACACTCACCATGTGAAAGGCAGGCCAAGTTGAGCACGATACAGTTAAAACCCTGCTCCCACTTCTTCATTCTTCTTGGAACTCGCCACAGCCCAATGCCTGATTTGTGGTTCAAACTAGGGTTAGGGTTAGGGTCAGGGTTACGCCTTCGTTTAGGATTGAGAAATCCACAAAGCCAGGAGCTCCAGGGATACTCACCATGCGAAAGGCAGACAAAGATGAGCACGATACAGTTATAACCTTGTTCCCACTTCTTCATTCTTCTTGGAACTCAGCACAGCCCAGTGCCCGATTTCTGGCTCAATCTTGGGTTAGGGTTATGCCTAGGGTTAGGCTTGAGAAAACCGCAAAGCCAGGAGCTCCAGAGACACTCACCATGCGAAAGGCAGACCGAGTTGGGCACGATACAGTTAAAACCCTGCTCCCACTTCTTCATTCTTCTTGGAACTCGCCACAGCTCAATGCCTGATTTCTGGCTCAAACTAGGGTTAGGGTTAGGGTCAGGGTTACGCCTTGGTTTTGGATTGAGAAATCCACAAAGCCAGGAGCTCCACGGATACTCACCATGCGAAAGGTAGGACAAGTTGAGCACGATACAGTAAAAACCTTGCTCCCAATTCTTCATCTTGGAACTCGCCACAGCCCAGTGCCCGATTTCCAGATCAATCTAGGGTTAGGGTTACACCTAGGGTTAGGCTTGAGAAAACCACAAAGCCAGGAGCTCCAGGGACACTCACCATGTGAAAGGCAGGCCAAGTTGGGCACGATATAGTTAAAACCTTGCTCCCACTTCTTCTTTCTGCTTGGAACTCGCCGCCGCCCAATGCCCGATTTCTGACTCAAACTAGGGTTATGGTTACAGTTACACCTAGTGTTAGGCTTGAGAAAACCACAAAGCCAGGAGCTCCAGGGACACTCACCATGTGAAAGGCAGGCCAAGTTGGGCACGATACAGTTAAAACCTTGCTCCCACTGCTTCATTCTTCTTGGAACCTGCCACAGCCATGCGGCTTTCAGCCAACTTTCTGGCTCAATCTAGGGTTAGGGTTACGCCTAGGGTTAGGCTTGAGAAAACCACAAAGCCAGGAGCTCCAGGGACACTCACCATGCGAAAGGCAGGCCAAGCTTATCGCAGCACAGCCAAAACCTTGCTCCCACTTCTTCGTTGTTCTTGGAATCCTCCACAGCCAAATGCCAGATTTCTGGCTCAATCTGGGGTTAGGGTTAGGGTTAGGGTTAGGGTTATGCCTAGGGTTAGGCTTGAGAAAACCACAAAGCCAGGAGCTCCAGGGATACTCACCATGTGAAAGGCAGGCCAAGTTGAGCACGATACAGTTAAAACCCTGCTCCCTCTACTTCTTTCTGCTTGGAACTCGTTGCCTCCCAATGCCCGATTTCTGACTCAAACTAGGGTTATGGTTATGGTTACACCTAATGTTAGGGTTTGAAAAATCCACAAAGCCAGGAGCTCCAGGGACACTCACCATGCGAAAGGCAGGCCAAGCTTATCGCAGCACAGCCAAAACCTTGCTCCCACTTCTTCGTTCTTCTTGGAATCCTCCACAGCCAAATGCCAGATTTATGGCTCAATCTAGGGTTAGGGTTAGGGTTACGCCTAGGGTTAGGCTTGAGAAAACCACAAAGCCAGGAGCTCCAGGGACACTCACCATGTGAAAGGCAGGCCAAGTTGAGCACGATACAGTTAAAACCCTGCTCCCACTTCTTCATTCTTCTTGGAACTCGCCACAGCCCAATGCCTGATTTGTGGTTCAAACTAGGGTTAGGGTTAGGGTCAGGGTTACGCCTTCGTTTAGGATTGAGAAATCCACAAAGCCAGGAGCTCCAGGGATACTCACCATGCGAAAGGCAGACCAAGATGAGCATGATACAGTTATAACCTTGTTCCCACTTCTTCATTCTTCTTGGAACTCAGCACAGCCCAGTGCCCGATTTCTGGCTCAATCTTGGGTTAGGGTTACGCCTAGGGTTAGGCTTGAGAAAACCACAAAGCCAGGAGCTCCAGAGACACTCACCATGCGAAAGGCAGACCGAGTTGAGCACGATACAGTTAAAACCATGCTCCCAATTCTTCATTCTTCTTGGAACTCGCCACAGCCCAGTGCCCGATTTCCGGATCAATCTAGGGTTAGGGTTACGCCTAGGGTTAGGCTTGAGAAAACCACAAAGCCAAGAGCTCCAGGGACACTCACCATGTGAAAGGCAGGCCAAGTAGAGCACGATACAGTTAAAACCTTGCTCCCACTGCTTCATTCTTCTTGGAACCCGCCACAGCCATGCGCCAACTTTCTAGCTCAATCTAGGGTTAGGGTTACGCCTAGGGTTAGGCTTGAGAAAACCACAAAGCCAGGAGCTCCAGGGACACTCACCATGTGAAAGGCAGGACATGTTGAGCACGATACAGTTAAAACCTTGCTCCCACTTCTTCATTCTTCTTGGAACTCGCCACAGCTCAATGCCTGATTTCTGGCTCAAACTAGGGTTAGGGTTAGGGTCAGGGTTACGCCTTGGTTTTGGATTGAGAAATCCACAAAGCCAGGAGCTCCACGGATACTCACCATGCGAAAGGTAGGACAAGTTGAGCACGATACAGTAAAAACCTTGCTCCCAATTCTTCATTCTTCTTGGAACTCGCCACAGCCCAGTGCCCGATTTCCAGATCAATCTAGGGTTAGGGTTACGCCTAGGGTTAGGCTTGAGAAAACCACAAAGCCAGGAGCTCCAGGGACACTCACCATGTGAAAGGCAGGCCAAGTTGGGCACGATATAGTTAAAACCTTGCTCCCACTTCTTCTTTCTGCTTGGAACTCGCCGCCGCCCAATGCCCGATTTCTGACTCAAACTAGGGTTATGGTTACAGTTACACCTAGTGTTAGGCTTGAGAAAACCACAAAGCCAGGAGCTCCAGGGACACTCACCATGTGAAAGGCAGGCCAAGTTGGGCACGATACAGTTAAAACCTTGCTCCCACTGCTTCATTCTTCTTGGAACCTGCCACAGCCATGCGGCTTTCAGCCAACTTTCTGGCTCAATCTAGGGTTAGGGTTACGCCTAGGGTTAGGCTTGAGAAAACCACAAAGCCAGGAGCTCCAGGGACACTCACCATGCGAAAGGCAGGCCAAGCTTATCGCAGCACAGCCAAAACCTTGCTCCCACTTCTTCGTTCTTCTTGGAATCCTCCACAGCCAAATGCCAGATTTCTGGCTCAATCTGGGGTTAGGGTTAGGGTTAGGGTTATGCCTAGGGTTAGGGTTGAGAAAACCACAAAGCCAGGAGCTCCAGGGATACACACCATGTGAAAGGCAGGCCAAGTTGAGCACGATACAGTTAAAACCCTGCTCCCTCTACTTCTTTCTGCTTGGAACTCGTTGCCTCCCAATGCCCGATTTCTGACTCAAACTAGGGTTATGGTTATGGTTACACCTAATGTTAGGGTTTGAAAAATCCACAAAGCCAGGAGCTCCAGGGACACTCACCATGTGAAAGGCAGGCCAAGCTTATCGCAGCACAGCCAAAACCTTGCTCCCACTTCTTCGTTCTTCTTGGAATCCTCCACAGCCAAATGCCAGATTTCTGGCTCAATCTGGGGTTAGGGTTAGGGTTAGGGTTACGCCTAGGGTTAGGCTTGAGAAAACCACAAAGCCAGGAGCTCCAGGGACACTCACCATGCGAAAGGCAGGCCAAGCTTATCGCAGCACAACCAAAACCTTGCTCCCACTTCTTCGTTCTTCTTGGAATCCTCCACAGCCAAATGCCAGATTTCTGGCTCAATCTGGGGTTAGGGTTAGGGTTAGCGTTACGCCTTGGGTTAGGGTTGAGAAAACCACAAAGCCAGGAGCTCCAGGGATACTCACCATGCGAAAGTCAGGCCAAGTTGGGCACGATACAGTTAAAACCTTTCTCCCACTTCTTCATTCTTCTTGGAACTCAGCACAGCCCAGTGCCCGATTTCTGGCTCAATCTAGGGTTATGGTTACGCCTAGGGTTAGGCTTGAGAAAACCACAAAGCCAGGAGCTCCAGGGATACTCACCATGTGAAAAGCAGGACAAGATGAGCACGATACAGTTAAAACCTTGCTCCCACTGCTTCATTCTTCTTGGAACTCGCCGCAGCCCAATGCCTGATTTCTGGCTCAAACTAGGGTAACGGTTAGGGTCAGTGTTGCGCCTTCGTTTAGGATTGAGAAATCCTCAAAGCCAGGAGCTCCAAGTATACCCACCATGCGAAAGGCAGGACAAGTTGAGCACGATACAGTTAAAACCTTGCTCCCACTTCTTAATTCTTCTTGGAGCACGCCACAGCCCAGTGCCCGATTTCCAGATCAATCTAGGGTTAGGGTTAAGCCTAGGGTTAGGCTTGAGAAAACCACAAAGCCAGGAGCTCCAGGGACACTCACCATGCGAAAGGCAGGCCAAGCTTATCGCAGCACAGCCAAAACCTTGCTCCCACTTCTTCGTTCTTCTTGGAATCCTCCACAGCCAAATGCCAGATTTCTGGCTCAATCTGGGGTTAGTGTTAGGGTTAGGGTTAAGCCTAGGGTTAGGCTTGAGAAAACCACAAAGCCAGGAGCTCCAGGGATACTCACCATGCGAAAGTCAGGCCAAGTTGAGCACGATACAGTTAAAACCCTGCTCCCTCTACTTCTTTCTGCTTGGAACTCGCTGCCTCCCAATGCCCGATTTCTGACTCAAACTAGGGTTATGGTTATGGTTACACCTAATGTTAGGGTTTGAGAAATCCACAAAGCCAGGAGCTCCAGGGACACTCACCATGCGAAAGGCAGACCAAGTTGAGCACGATACAGTTAAAACCTTGCTCCCACTTCTTCATTCTTCTTGGAACTCAGCACAGCCCAATACCTGATTTCTGGGTCAATCTAGGATTAGGGCTAGGGTTAGGGTTACGCCTAGGGTTAGGCTTGAGAAAACCACAAAGCCAGGAGCTCCAGGGACACTCACCATGCGAAAGGCAGGCCAAGCTTATCGCAGCACAACCAAAACCTTGCTCCCACTTCTTCGTTCTTCTTGGAATCCTCCACAGCCAAATGCCAGATTTATGGCTCAATCTGGGGTTAGTGTTAGGGTTAGGGTTACGCCTAGGGTTAGGCTTGAGAAAACCACAAAGCCAGGAGCTCCAGGGACACTCACCATGTGAAAGGCAGACCAAGTAGAGCACGATACAGTTAAAACCTTGCTCCCACTTCTTCTTTCTGCTTGGAACCTGCCGCCGCCCAATGCCCGATTTCTGACACAAACTATGGTTATGGTTACAGTTACACCTAGTGTTAGGGTTTGAGAAAACCACAAAGCCAGGAGCTCCAGGGATACTCACCATGTGAAAGGCAGGCCAAGCTTATCGCAGCATAGCCAAAACCTTGCTCCCACTTCTTCATTCTTCTTGGAACTTGCCACAGCCAAATGGCCGATTTCCGGATCAATCTAGGGTTAGGGTTACGCCTAGGGTTAGGCTTGAGAAAACCACAAAGCCAGGAGCTCCAGGGACACTCACCATGCGAAAGGCAGGCCAAGTTGGGCACAATACAGTTAAAACCTTGCTCCCACTGCTTCGTTCTTCTTGGATCCTGCCACAGCCAAACGCCAACTTTCTAGCTCAGTCTAGTATTAGGGTTACGCCTAGTGTTAGGGCTTGAGAAAACCACAAAGCTAGGAGCTCCAGGGACACTCACCATGTGATAGGCAGACCAAGTAGAGCACGAAACAGTTAAAACCTTGCTCCCACTACTTCTTTCTGCTTGGAACTCGCCACCGCCCAATGCCCCTTTTCTGACTCAAACTATGGTTATGGTTGCAGTTACGCCTAGGGTTAGGCTTGAGAAAACCACAAAGCCAGGAGCTCCAGGGACACTCACCATGTGAAAGGCAGGCCAAGTTGGGCACGATACAGTTAAAACCTTGCTCCCACTGCTTCATTCTTCTTGGAACCCGCCACAGCCAAACGCATTTTTCTAGCTCAATCTAGGGTTAGGGTTACGCCTAGGGTTCGGCTTGAGAAAACCACAAAGCCAGGAGCTCCAGGGACACTCACCATGTGAAAGGCAGGCCAAGTTGAGCACGATACAGTTAAAACCCTGCTCCCACTTCTTCATTCTTCTTGGAACTCGCCACAGCCCAATGCCTGATTTGTGGTTCAAACTAGGGTTAGGGTTAGGGTCAGGGTTACGCCTTCGTTTAGGATTGAGAAATCCACAAAGCCAGGAGCTCCAGGGATACTCACCATGCGAAAGGCAGACCAAGATGAGCACGATACAGTTATAACCTTGTTCCCACTTCTTCATTCTTCTTGGAACTCAGCACAGCCCAGTGCCCGATTTCTGGCTCAATCTTGGGTTAGGGTTATGCCTAGGGTTAGGCTTGAGAAAACCGCAAAGCCAGGAGCTCCAGAGACACTCACCATGCGAAAGGCAGACCGAGTTGGGCACGATACAGTTAAAACCCTGCTCCCACTTCTTCATTCTTCTTGGAACTCGCCACAGCTCAATGCCTGATTTCTGGCTCAAACTAGGGTTAGGGTTAGGGTCAGGGTTACGCCTTGGTTTTGGATTGAGAAATCCACAAAGCCAGGAGCTCCACGGATACTCACCATGCGAAAGGTAGGACAAGTTGAGCACGATACAGTAAAAACCTTGCTCCCAATTCTTCATCTTGGAACTCGCCACAGCCCAGTGCCCGATTTCCAGATCAATCTAGGGTTAGGGTTACACCTAGGGTTAGGCTTGAGAAAACCACAAAGCCAGGAGCTCCAGGGACACTCACCATGTGAAAGGCAGGCCAAGTTGGGCACGATATAGTTAAAACCTTGCTCCCACTTCTTCTTTCTGCTTGGAACTCGCCGCCGCCCAATGCCCGATTTCTGACTCAAACTAGGGTTATGGTTACAGTTACACCTAGTGTTAGGCTTGAGAAAACCACAAAGCCAGGAGCTCCAGGGACACTCACCATGTGAAAGGCAGGCCAAGTTGGGCACGATATAGTTAAAACCTTGCTCCCACTTCTTCTTTCTGCTTGGAACTCGCCGCCGCCCAATGCCCGATTTCTGACTCAAACTAGGGTTATGGTTACAGTTACACCTAGTGTTAGGCTTGAGAAAACCACAAAGCCAGGAGCTCCAGGGACACTCACCATGTGAAAGGCAGGCCAAGTTGGGCACGATACAGTTAAAACCTTGCTCCCACTGCTTCATTCTTCTTGGAACCTGCCACAGCCATGCGGCTTTCAGCCAACTTTCTGGCTCAATCTAGGGTTAGGGTTACGCCTAGGGTTAGGCTTGAGAAAACCACAAAGCCAGGAGCTCCAGGGACACTCACCATGCGAAAGGCAGGCCAAGCTTATCGCAGCACAGCCAAAACCTTGCTCCCACTTCTTCGTTCTTCTTGGAATCCTCCACAGCCAAATGCCAGATTTCTGGCTCAATCTGGGGTTAGGGTTAGGGTTAGGGTTAGGGTTATGCCTAGGGTTAGGCTTGAGAAAACCACAAAGCCAGGAGCTCCAGGGATACTCACCATGTGAAAGGCAGGCCAAGTTGAGCACGATACAGTTAAAACCCTGCTCCCTCTACTTCTTTCTGCTTGGAACTCGTTGCCTCCCAATGCCCGATTTCTGACTCAAACTAGGGTTATGGTTATGGTTACACCTAATGTTAGGGTTTGAAAAATCCACAAAGCCAGGAGCTCCAGGGACACTCACCATGCGAAAGGCAGGCCAAGCTTATCGCAGCACAGCCAAAACCTTGCTCCCACTTCTTCG
This sequence comes from Cyanocitta stelleri, assembly GCA_026167965.1. NCBI lineage: Eukaryota > Metazoa > Chordata > Aves > Passeriformes > Corvidae > Cyanocitta > Cyanocitta stelleri. The sequence goes on along the minus strand of JANXIP010000040.1, from coordinate 6,408,226 downwards.
TTCTTCTTGGAATCCTCCACAGCCAAATGCCAGATTTATGGCTCAATCTAGGGTTAGGGTTAGGGTTACGCCTAGGGTTAGGCTTGAGAAAACCACAAAGCCAGGAGCTCCAGGGACACTCACCATGTGAAAGGCAGGCCAAGTTGAGCACGATACAGTTAAAACCCTGCTCCCACTTCTTCATTCTTCTTGGAACTCGCCACAGCCCAATGCCTGATTTGTGGTTCAAACTAGGGTTAGGGTTAGGGTCAGGGTTACGCCTTCGTTTAGGATTGAGAAATCCACAAAGCCAGGAGCTCCAGGGATACTCACCATGCGAAAGGCAGACCAAGATGAGCATGATACAGTTATAACCTTGTTCCCACTTCTTCATTCTTCTTGGAACTCAGCACAGCCCAGTGCCCGATTTCTGGCTCAATCTTGGGTTAGGGTTACGCCTAGGGTTAGGCTTGAGAAAACCACAAAGCCAGGAGCTCCAGAGACACTCACCATGCGAAAGGCAGACCGAGTTGAGCACGATACAGTTAAAACCATGCTCCCAATTCTTCATTCTTCTTGGAACTCGCCACAGCCCAGTGCCCGATTTCCGGATCAATCTAGGGTTAGGGTTACGCCTAGGGTTAGGCTTGAGAAAACCACAAAGCCAAGAGCTCCAGGGACACTCACCATGTGAAAGGCAGGCCAAGTAGAGCACGATACGGTTAAAACCTTGCTCCCACTGCTTCATTCTTCTTGGAACCCGCCACAGCCATGCGCCAACTTTCTAGCTCAATCTAGGGTTAGGGTTACGCCTAGGGTTAGGCTTGAGAAAACCACAAAGCCAGGAGCTCCAGGGACACTCACCATGTGAAAGGCAGGACATGTTGAGCACGATACAGTTAAAACCTTGCTCCCACTTCTTCATTCTTCTTGGAACTCGCCACAGCTCAATGCCTGATTTCTGGCTCAAACTAGGGTTAGGGTTAGGGTCAGGGTTACGCCTTGGTTTTGGATTGAGAAATCCACAAAGCCAGGAGCTCCACGGATACTCACCATGCGAAAGGTAGGACAAGTTGAGCACGATACAGTAAAAACCTTGCTCCCAATTCTTCATTCTTCTTGGAACTCGCCACAGCCCAGTGCCCGATTTCCAGATCAATCTAGGGTTAGGGTTACGCCTAGGGTTAGGCTTGAGAAAACCACAAAGCCAGGAGCTCCAGGGACACTCACCATGTGAAAGGCAGGCCAAGTTGGGCACGATATAGTTAAAACCTTGCTCCCACTTCTTCTTTCTGCTTGGAACTCGCCGCCGCCCAATGCCCGATTTCTGACTCAAACTAGGGTTATGGTTACAGTTACACCTAGTGTTAGGCTTGAGAAAACCACAAAGCCAGGAGCTCCAGGGACACTCACCATGTGAAAGGCAGGCCAAGTTGGGCACGATACAGTTAAAACCTTGCTCCCACTGCTTCATTCTTCTTGGAACCTGCCACAGCCATGCGGCTTTCAGCCAACTTTCTGGCTCAATCTAGGGTTAGGGTTACGCCTAGGGTTAGGCTTGAGAAAACCACAAAGCCAGGAGCTCCAGGGACACTCACCATGCGAAAGGCAGGCCAAGCTTATCGCAGCACAGCCAAAACCTTGCTCCCACTTCTTCGTTCTTCTTGGAATCCTCCACAGCCAAATGCCAGATTTCTGGCTCAATCTGGGGTTAGGGTTAGGGTTAGGGTTATGCCTAGGGTTAGGGTTGAGAAAACCACAAAGCCAGGAGCTCCAGGGATACACACCATGTGAAAGGCAGGCCAAGTTGAGCACGATACAGTTAAAACCCTGCTCCCTCTACTTCTTTCTGCTTGGAACTCGTTGCCTCCCAATGCCCGATTTCTGACTCAAACTAGGGTTATGGTTATGGTTACACCTAATGTTAGGGTTTGAAAAATCCACAAAGCCAGGAGCTCCAGGGACACTCACCATGTGAAAGGCAGGCCAAGCTTATCGCAGCACAGCCAAAACCTTGCTCCCACTTCTTCGTTCTTCTTGGAATCCTCCACAGCCAAATGCCAGATTTCTGGCTCAATCTGGGGTTAGGGTTAGGGTTAGGGTTACGCCTAGGGTTAGGCTTGAGAAAACCACAAAGCCAGGAGCTCCAGGGACACTCACCATGCGAAAGGCAGGCCAAGCTTATCGCAGCACAACCAAAACCTTGCTCCCACTTCTTCGTTCTTCTTGGAATCCTCCACAGCCAAATGCCAGATTTCTGGCTCAATCTGGGGTTAGGGTTAGGGTTAGCGTTACGCCTTGGGTTAGGGTTGAGAAAACCACAAAGCCAGGAGCTCCAGGGATACTCACCATGCGAAAGTCAGGCCAAGTTGGGCACGATACAGTTAAAACCTTTCTCCCACTTCTTCATTCTTCTTGGAACTCAGCACAGCCCAGTGCCCGATTTCTGGCTCAATCTAGGGTTATGGTTACGCCTAGGGTTAGGCTTGAGAAAACCACAAAGCCAGGAGCTCCAGGGATACTCACCATGTGAAAAGCAGGACAAGATGAGCACGATACAGTTAAAACCTTGCTCCCACTGCTTCATTCTTCTTGGAACTCGCCGCAGCCCAATGCCTGATTTCTGGCTCAAACTAGGGTAACGGTTAGGGTCAGTGTTGCGCCTTCGTTTAGGATTGAGAAATCCTCAAAGCCAGGAGCTCCAAGTATACCCACCATGCGAAAGGCAGGACAAGTTGAGCACGATACAGTTAAAACCTTGCTCCCACTTCTTAATTCTTCTTGGAGCACGCCACAGCCCAGTGCCCGATTTCCAGATCAATCTAGGGTTAGGGTTAAGCCTAGGGTTAGGCTTGAGAAAACCACAAAGCCAGGAGCTCCAGGGACACTCACCATGCGAAAGGCAGGCCAAGCTTATCGCAGCACAGCCAAAACCTTGCTCCCACTTCTTCGTTCTTCTTGGAATCCTCCACAGCCAAATGCCAGATTTCTGGCTCAATCTGGGGTTAGTGTTAGGGTTAGGGTTAAGCCTAGGGTTAGGCTTGAGAAAACCACAAAGCCAGGAGCTCCAGGGATACTCACCATGCGAAAGTCAGGCCAAGTTGAGCACGATACAGTTAAAACCCTGCTCCCTCTACTTCTTTCTGCTTGGAACTCGCTGCCTCCCAATGCCCGATTTCTGACTCAAACTAGGGTTATGGTTATGGTTACACCTAATGTTAGGGTTTGAGAAATCCACAAAGCCAGGAGCTCCAGGGACACTCACCATGCGAAAGGCAGACCAAGTTGAGCACGATACAGTTAAAACCTTGCTCCCACTTCTTCATTCTTCTTGGAACTCAGCACAGCCCAATACCTGATTTCTGGGTCAATCTAGGATTAGGGCTAGGGTTAGGGTTACGCCTAGGGTTAGGCTTGAGAAAACCACAAAGCCAGGAGCTCCAGGGACACTCACCATGCGAAAGGCAGGCCAAGCTTATCGCAGCACAACCAAAACCTTGCTCCCACTTCTTCGTTCTTCTTGGAATCCTCCACAGCCAAATGCCAGATTTATGGCTCAATCTGGGGTTAGTGTTAGGGTTAGGGTTACGCCTAGGGTTAGGCTTGAGAAAACCACAAAGCCAGGAGCTCCAGGGACACTCACCATGTGAAAGGCAGACCAAGTAGAGCACGATACAGTTAAAACCTTGCTCCCACTTCTTCTTTCTGCTTGGAACCTGCCGCCGCCCAATGCCCGATTTCTGACACAAACTATGGTTATGGTTACAGTTACACCTAGTGTTAGGGTTTGAGAAAACCACAAAGCCAGGAGCTCCAGGGATACTCACCATGTGAAAGGCAGGCCAAGCTTATCGCAGCATAGCCAAAACCTTGCTCCCACTTCTTCATTCTTCTTGGAACTTGCCACAGCCAAATGGCCGATTTCCGGATCAATCTAGGGTTAGGGTTACGCCTAGGGTTAGGCTTGAGAAAACCACAAAGCCAGGAGCTCCAGGGACACTCACCATGCGAAAGGCAGGCCAAGTTGGGCACAATACAGTTAAAACCTTGCTCCCACTGCTTCGTTCTTCTTGGATCCTGCCACAGCCAAACGCCAACTTTCTAGCTCAGTCTAGTATTAGGGTTACGCCTAGTGTTAGGGCTTGAGAAAACCACAAAGCTAGGAGCTCCAGGGACACTCACCATGTGATAGGCAGACCAAGTAGAGCACGAAACAGTTAAAACCTTGCTCCCACTACTTCTTTCTGCTTGGAACTCGCCACCGCCCAATGCCCCTTTTCTGACTCAAACTATGGTTATGGTTGCAGTTACGCCTAGGGTTAGGCTTGAGAAAACCACAAAGCCAGGAGCTCCAGGGACACTCACCATGTGAAAGGCAGGCCAAGTTGGGCACGATACAGTTAAAACCTTGCTCCCACTGCTTCATTCTTCTTGGAACCCGCCACAGCCAAACGCATTTTTCTAGCTCAATCTAGGGTTAGGGTTACGCCTAGGGTTCGGCTTGAGAAAACCACAAAGCCAGGAGCTCCAGGGACACTCACCATGTGAAAGGCAGGCCAAGTTGAGCACGATACAGTTAAAACCCTGCTCCCACTTCTTCATTCTTCTTGGAACTCGCCACAGCCCAATGCCTGATTTGTGGTTCAAACTAGGGTTAGGGTTAGGGTCAGGGTTACGCCTTCGTTTAGGATTGAGAAATCCACAAAGCCAGGAGCTCCAGGGATACTCACCATGCGAAAGGCAGACAAAGATGAGCACGATACAGTTATAACCTTGTTCCCACTTCTTCATTCTTCTTGGAACTCAGCACAGCCCAGTGCCCGATTTCTGGCTCAATCTTGGGTTAGGGTTATGCCTAGGGTTAGGCTTGAGAAAACCGCAAAGCCAGGAGCTCCAGAGACACTCACCATGCGAAAGGCAGACCGAGTTGGGCACGATACAGTTAAAACCCTGCTCCCACTTCTTCATTCTTCTTGGAACTCGCCACAGCTCAATGCCTGATTTCTGGCTCAAACTAGGGTTAGGGTTAGGGTCAGGGTTACGCCTTGGTTTTGGATTGAGAAATCCACAAAGCCAGGAGCTCCACGGATACTCACCATGCGAAAGGTAGGACAAGTTGAGCACGATACAGTAAAAACCTTGCTCCCAATTCTTCATCTTGGAACTCGCCACAGCCCAGTGCCCGATTTCCAGATCAATCTAGGGTTAGGGTTACACCTAGGGTTAGGCTTGAGAAAACCACAAAGCCAGGAGCTCCAGGGACACTCACCATGTGAAAGGCAGGCCAAGTTGGGCACGATATAGTTAAAACCTTGCTCCCACTTCTTCTTTCTGCTTGGAACTCGCCGCCGCCCAATGCCCGATTTCTGACTCAAACTAGGGTTATGGTTACAGTTACACCTAGTGTTAGGCTTGAGAAAACCACAAAGCCAGGAGCTCCAGGGACACTCACCATGTGAAAGGCAGGCCAAGTTGGGCACGATACAGTTAAAACCTTGCTCCCACTGCTTCATTCTTCTTGGAACCTGCCACAGCCATGCGGCTTTCAGCCAACTTTCTGGCTCAATCTAGGGTTAGGGTTACGCCTAGGGTTAGGCTTGAGAAAACCACAAAGCCAGGAGCTCCAGGGACACTCACCATGCGAAAGGCAGGCCAAGCTTATCGCAGCACAGCCAAAACCTTGCTCCCACTTCTTCGTTGTTCTTGGAATCCTCCACAGCCAAATGCCAGATTTCTGGCTCAATCTGGGGTTAGGGTTAGGGTTAGGGTTAGGGTTATGCCTAGGGTTAGGCTTGAGAAAACCACAAAGCCAGGAGCTCCAGGGATACTCACCATGTGAAAGGCAGGCCAAGTTGAGCACGATACAGTTAAAACCCTGCTCCCTCTACTTCTTTCTGCTTGGAACTCGTTGCCTCCCAATGCCCGATTTCTGACTCAAACTAGGGTTATGGTTATGGTTACACCTAATGTTAGGGTTTGAAAAATCCACAAAGCCAGGAGCTCCAGGGACACTCACCATGCGAAAGGCAGGCCAAGCTTATCGCAGCACAGCCAAAACCTTGCTCCCACTTCTTCGTTCTTCTTGGAATCCTCCACAGCCAAATGCCAGATTTATGGCTCAATCTAGGGTTAGGGTTAGGGTTACGCCTAGGGTTAGGCTTGAGAAAACCACAAAGCCAGGAGCTCCAGGGACACTCACCATGTGAAAGGCAGGCCAAGTTGAGCACGATACAGTTAAAACCCTGCTCCCACTTCTTCATTCTTCTTGGAACTCGCCACAGCCCAATGCCTGATTTGTGGTTCAAACTAGGGTTAGGGTTAGGGTCAGGGTTACGCCTTCGTTTAGGATTGAGAAATCCACAAAGCCAGGAGCTCCAGGGATACTCACCATGCGAAAGGCAGACCAAGATGAGCATGATACAGTTATAACCTTGTTCCCACTTCTTCATTCTTCTTGGAACTCAGCACAGCCCAGTGCCCGATTTCTGGCTCAATCTTGGGTTAGGGTTACGCCTAGGGTTAGGCTTGAGAAAACCACAAAGCCAGGAGCTCCAGAGACACTCACCATGCGAAAGGCAGACCGAGTTGAGCACGATACAGTTAAAACCATGCTCCCAATTCTTCATTCTTCTTGGAACTCGCCACAGCCCAGTGCCCGATTTCCGGATCAATCTAGGGTTAGGGTTACGCCTAGGGTTAGGCTTGAGAAAACCACAAAGCCAAGAGCTCCAGGGACACTCACCATGTGAAAGGCAGGCCAAGTAGAGCACGATACAGTTAAAACCTTGCTCCCACTGCTTCATTCTTCTTGGAACCCGCCACAGCCATGCGCCAACTTTCTAGCTCAATCTAGGGTTAGGGTTACGCCTAGGGTTAGGCTTGAGAAAACCACAAAGCCAGGAGCTCCAGGGACACTCACCATGTGAAAGGCAGGACATGTTGAGCACGATACAGTTAAAACCTTGCTCCCACTTCTTCATTCTTCTTGGAACTCGCCACAGCTCAATGCCTGATTTCTGGCTCAAACTAGGGTTAGGGTTAGGGTCAGGGTTACGCCTTGGTTTTGGATTGAGAAATCCACAAAGCCAGGAGCTCCACGGATACTCACCATGCGAAAGGTAGGACAAGTTGAGCACGATACAGTAAAAACCTTGCTCCCAATTCTTCATTCTTCTTGGAACTCGCCACAGCCCAGTGCCCGATTTCCAGATCAATCTAGGGTTAGGGTTACGCCTAGGGTTAGGCTTGAGAAAACCACAAAGCCAGGAGCTCCAGGGACACTCACCATGTGAAAGGCAGGCCAAGTTGGGCACGATATAGTTAAAACCTTGCTCCCACTTCTTCTTTCTGCTTGGAACTCGCCGCCGCCCAATGCCCGATTTCTGACTCAAACTAGGGTTATGGTTACAGTTACACCTAGTGTTAGGCTTGAGAAAACCACAAAGCCAGGAGCTCCAGGGACACTCACCATGTGAAAGGCAGGCCAAGTTGGGCACGATACAGTTAAAACCTTGCTCCCACTGCTTCATTCTTCTTGGAACCTGCCACAGCCATGCGGCTTTCAGCCAACTTTCTGGCTCAATCTAGGGTTAGGGTTACGCCTAGGGTTAGGCTTGAGAAAACCACAAAGCCAGGAGCTCCAGGGACACTCACCATGCGAAAGGCAGGCCAAGCTTATCGCAGCACAGCCAAAACCTTGCTCCCACTTCTTCGTTCTTCTTGGAATCCTCCACAGCCAAATGCCAGATTTCTGGCTCAATCTGGGGTTAGGGTTAGGGTTAGGGTTATGCCTAGGGTTAGGGTTGAGAAAACCACAAAGCCAGGAGCTCCAGGGATACACACCATGTGAAAGGCAGGCCAAGTTGAGCACGATACAGTTAAAACCCTGCTCCCTCTACTTCTTTCTGCTTGGAACTCGTTGCCTCCCAATGCCCGATTTCTGACTCAAACTAGGGTTATGGTTATGGTTACACCTAATGTTAGGGTTTGAAAAATCCACAAAGCCAGGAGCTCCAGGGACACTCACCATGTGAAAGGCAGGCCAAGCTTATCGCAGCACAGCCAAAACCTTGCTCCCACTTCTTCGTTCTTCTTGGAATCCTCCACAGCCAAATGCCAGATTTCTGGCTCAATCTGGGGTTAGGGTTAGGGTTAGGGTTACGCCTAGGGTTAGGCTTGAGAAAACCACAAAGCCAGGAGCTCCAGGGACACTCACCATGCGAAAGGCAGGCCAAGCTTATCGCAGCACAACCAAAACCTTGCTCCCACTTCTTCGTTCTTCTTGGAATCCTCCACAGCCAAATGCCAGATTTCTGGCTCAATCTGGGGTTAGGGTTAGGGTTAGCGTTACGCCTTGGGTTAGGGTTGAGAAAACCACAAAGCCAGGAGCTCCAGGGATACTCACCATGCGAAAGTCAGGCCAAGTTGGGCACGATACAGTTAAAACCTTTCTCCCACTTCTTCATTCTTCTTGGAACTCAGCACAGCCCAGTGCCCGATTTCTGGCTCAATCTAGGGTTATGGTTACGCCTAGGGTTAGGCTTGAGAAAACCACAAAGCCAGGAGCTCCAGGGATACTCACCATGTGAAAAGCAGGACAAGATGAGCACGATACAGTTAAAACCTTGCTCCCACTGCTTCATTCTTCTTGGAACTCGCCGCAGCCCAATGCCTGATTTCTGGCTCAAACTAGGGTAACGGTTAGGGTCAGTGTTGCGCCTTCGTTTAGGATTGAGAAATCCTCAAAGCCAGGAGCTCCAAGTATACCCACCATGCGAAAGGCAGGACAAGTTGAGCACGATACAGTTAAAACCTTGCTCCCACTTCTTAATTCTTCTTGGAGCACGCCACAGCCCAGTGCCCGATTTCCAGATCAATCTAGGGTTAGGGTTAAGCCTAGGGTTAGGCTTGAGAAAACCACAAAGCCAGGAGCTCCAGGGACACTCACCATGCGAAAGGCAGGCCAAGCTTATCGCAGCACAGCCAAAACCTTGCTCCCACTTCTTCGTTCTTCTTGGAATCCTCCACAGCCAAATGCCAGATTTCTGGCTCAATCTGGGGTTAGTGTTAGGGTTAGGGTTAAGCCTAGGGTTAGGCTTGAGAAAACCACAAAGCCAGGAGCTCCAGGGATACTCACCATGCGAAAGTCAGGCCAAGTTGAGCACGATACAGTTAAAACCCTGCTCCCTCTACTTCTTTCTGCTTGGAACTCGCTGCCTCCCAATGCCCGATTTCTGACTCAAACTAGGGTTATGGTTATGGTTACACCTAATGTTAGGGTTTGAGAAATCCACAAAGCCAGGAGCTCCAGGGACACTCACCATGCGAAAGGCAGACCAAGTTGAGCACGATACAGTTAAAACCTTGCTCCCACTTCTTCATTCTTCTTGGAACTCAGCACAGCCCAATACCTGATTTCTGGGTCAATCTAGGATTAGGGCTAGGGTTAGGGTTACGCCTAGGGTTAGGCTTGAGAAAACCACAAAGCCAGGAGCTCCAGGGACACTCACCATGCGAAAGGCAGGCCAAGCTTATCGCAGCACAGCCAAAACCTTGCTCCCACTTCTTCGTTCTTCTTGGAATCCTCCACAGCCAAATGCCAGATTTATGGCTCAATCTGGGGTTAGTGTTAGGGTTAGGGTTACGCCTAGGGTTAGGCTTGAGAAAACCACAAAGCCAGGAGCTCCAGGGACACTCACCATGTGAAAGGCAGACCAAGTAGAGCACGATACAGTTAAAACCTTGCTCCCACTTCTTCTTTCTGCTTGGAACCTGCCGCCGCCCAATGCCCGATTTCTGACACAAACTATGGTTATGGTTACAGTTACACCTAGTGTTAGGGTTTGAGAAAACCACAAAGCCAGGAGCTCCAGGGATACTCACCATGTGAAAGGCAGGCCAAGCTTATCGCAGCATAGCCAAAACCTTGCTCCCACTTCTTCATTCTTCTTGGAACTTGCCACAGCCAAATGGCCGATTTCCGGATCAATCTAGGGTTAGGGTTACGCCTAGGGTTAGGCTTGAGAAAACCACAAAGCCAGGAGCTCCAGGGACACTCACCATGCGAAAGGCAGGCCAAGTTGGGCACAATACAGTTAAAACCTTGCTCCCACTGCTTCGTTCTTCTTGGATCCTGCCACAGCCAAACGCCAACTTTCTAGCTCAGTCTAGTATTAGGGTTACGCCTAGTGTTAGGGCTTGAGAAAACCACAAAGCTAGGAGCTCCAGGGACACTCACCATGTGATAGGCAGACCAAGTAGAGCACGAAACAGTTAAAACCTTGCTCCCACTACTTCTTTCTGCTTGGAACTCGCCACCGCCCAATGCCCCTTTTCTGACTCAAACTATGGTTATGGTTGCAGTTACGCCTAGGGTTAGGCTTGAGAAAACCACAAAGCCAGGAGCTCCAGGGACACTCACCATGTGAAAGGCAGGCCAAGTTGGGCACGATACAGTTAAAACCTTGCTCCCACTGCTTCATTCTTCTTGGAACCCGCCACAGCCAAACGCATTTTTCTAGCTCAATCTAGGGTTAGGGTTACGCCTAGGGTTCGGCTTGAGAAAACCACAAAGCCAGGAGCTCCAGGGACACTCACCATGTGAAAGGCAGGCCAAGTTGAGCACGATACAGTTAAAACCCTGCTCCCACTTCTTCATTCTTCTTGGAACTCGCCACAGCCCAATGCCTGATTTGTGGTTCAAACTAGGGTTAGGGTTAGGGTCAGGGTTACGCCTTCGTTTAGGATTGAGAAATCCACAAAGCCAGGAGCTCCAGGGATACTCACCATGCGAAAGGCAGACCAAGATGAGCACGATACAGTTATAACCTTGTTCCCACTTCTTCATTCTTCTTGGAACTCAGCACAGCCCAGTGCCCGATTTCTGGCTCAATCTTGGGTTAGGGTTATGCCTAGGGTTAGGCTTGAGAAAACCGCAAAGCCAGGAGCTCCAGAGACACTCACCATGCGAAAGGCAGACCGAGTTGGGCACGATACAGTTAAAACCCTGCTCCCACTTCTTCATTCTTCTTGGAACTCGCCACAGCTCAATGCCTGATTTCTGGCTCAAACTAGGGTTAGGGTTAGGGTCAGGGTTACGCCTTGGTTTTGGATTGAGAAATCCACAAAGCCAGGAGCTCCACGGATACTCACCATGCGAAAGGTAGGACAAGTTGAGCACGATACAGTAAAAACCTTGCTCCCAATTCTTCATCTTGGAACTCGCCACAGCCCAGTGCCCGATTTCCAGATCAATCTAGGGTTAGGGTTACACCTAGGGTTAGGCTTGAGAAAACCACAAAGCCAGGAGCTCCAGGGACACTCACCATGTGAAAGGCAGGCCAAGTTGGGCACGATATAGTTAAAACCTTGCTCCCACTTCTTCTTTCTGCTTGGAACTCGCCGCCGCCCAATGCCCGATTTCTGACTCAAACTAGGGTTATGGTTACAGTTACACCTAGTGTTAGGCTTGAGAAAACCACAAAGCCAGGAGCTCCAGGGACACTCACCATGTGAAAGGCAGGCCAAGTTGGGCACGATACAGTTAAAACCTTGCTCCCACTGCTTCATTCTTCTTGGAACCTGCCACAGCCATGCGGCTTTCAGCCAACTTTCTGGCTCAATCTAGGGTTAGGGTTACGCCTAGGGTTAGGCTTGAGAAAACCACAAAGCCAGGAGCTCCAGGGACACTCACCATGCGAAAGGCAGGCCAAGCTTATCGCAGCACAGCCAAAACCTTGCTCCCACTTCTTCGTTGTTCTTGGAATCCTCCACAGCCAAATGCCAGATTTATGGCTCAATCTGGGGTTAGGGTTAGGGTTAGGGTTAGGGTTATGCCTAGGGTTAGGCTTGAGAAAACCACAAAGCCAGGAGCTCCAGGGATACTCACCATGTGAAAGGCAGGCCAAGTTGAGCACGATACAGTTAAAACCCTGCTCCCTCTACTTCTTTCTGCTTGGAACTCGTTGCCTCCCAATGCCCGATTTCTGACTCAAACTAGGGTTATGGTTATGGTTACACCTAATGTTAGGGTTTGAAAAATCCACAAAGCCAGGAGCTCCAGGGACACTCACCATGCGAAAGGCAGGCCAAGCTTATCGCAGCACAGCCAAAACCTTGCTCCCACTTCTTCGTTCTTCTTGGAATCCTCCACAGCCAAATGCCAGATTTCTGGCTCAATCTGGGGTTAGTGTTAGGGTTAGGGTTACGCCTAGGGTTAGGCTTGAGAAAACCACAAAGCCAGGAGCTCCAGGGATACTCACCATGCGAAAGTCAGGCCAAGTTGAGCACGATACAGTTAAAACCCTGCTCCCTCTACTTCTTTCTGCTTGGAACTCGCTGCCTCCCAATGCCCGATTTCTGACTCAAACTAGGGTTATGGTTATGGTTACACCTAATGTTAGGGTTTGAGAAATCCACAAAGCCAGGAGCTCCAGGGACACTCACCATGCGAAAGGCAGACCAAGTTGAGCACGATACAGTTAAAACCTTGCTCCCACTTCTTCATTCTTCTTGGAACTCAGCACAGCCCAATACCTGATTTCTGGGTCAATCTAGGATTAGGGCTAGGGTTAGGGTTACGCCTAGGGTTAGGCTTGAGAAAACCACAAAGCCAGGAGCTCCAGGGACACTCACCATGCGAAAGGCAGGCCAAGCTTATCGCAGCACAACCAAAACCTTGCTCCCACTTCTTCGTTCTTCTTGGAATCCTTTACAGCCAAATGCCAGATTTATGGCTCAATCTGGGGTTAGTGTTAGGGTTAGGGTTACGCCTAGGGTTAGGCTTGAGAAAACCACAAAGCCAGGAGCTCCAGGGACACTCACCATGTGAAAGGCAGACCAAGTAGAGCACGATACAGTTAAAACCTTGCTCCCACTTCTTCTTTCTGCTTGGAACCTGCCGCCGCCCAATGCCCGATTTCTGACACAAACTATGGTTATGGTTACAGTTACACCTAGTGTTAGGGTTTGAGAAAACCACAAAGCCAGGAGCTCCAGGGATACTCACCATGTGAAAGGCAGGCCAAGCTTATTGCAGCATAGCCAAAACCTTGCTCCCACTTCTTCATTCTTCTTGGAACTTGCCACAGCCAAATGGCCGATTTCCGGATCAATCTAGGGTTAGGGTTACGCCTAGGGTTAGGCTTGAGAAAACCACAAAGCCAGGAGCTCCAGGGACACTCACCATGCGAAAGGCAGGCCAAGTTGGGCACAATACAGTTAAAACCTTGCTCCCACTGCTTCGTTCTTCTTGGATCCTGCCACAGCCAAACGCCAACTTTCTAGCTCAGTCTAGTATTAGGGTTACGCCTAGTGTTAGGGCTTGAGAAAACCACAAAGCTAGGAGCTCCAGGGACACTCACCATGTGATAGGCAGACCAAGTAGAGCACGAAACAGTTAAAACCTTGCTCCCACTACTTCTTTCTGCTTGGAACTCGCCACCGCCCAATGCCCCTTTTCTGACTCAAACTATGGTTATGGTTGCAGTTACGCCTAGGGTTAGGCTTGAGAAAACCACAAAGCCAGGAGCTCCAGGGACACTCACCATGTGAAAGGCAGGCCAAGTTGGGCACGATACAGTTAAAACCTTGCTCCCACTGCTTCATTCTTCTTGGAACCCGCCACAGCCAAACGCATTTTTCTAGCTCAATCTAGGGTTAGGGTTACGCCTAGGGTTCGGCTTGAGAAAACCACAAAGCCAGGAGCTCCAGGGACACTCACCATGTGAAAGGCAGGCCAAGTTGAGCACGATACAGTTAAAACCCTGCTCCCACTTCTTCATTCTTCTTGGAACTCGCCACAGCCCAATGCCTGATTTGTGGTTCAAACTAGGGTTAGGGTTAGGGTCAGGGTTACGCCTTCGTTTAGGATTGAGAAATCCACAAAGCCAGGAGCTCCAGGGATACTCACCATGCGAAAGGCAGACCAAGATGAGCACGATACAGTTATAACCTTGTTCCCACTTCTTCATTCTTCTTGGAACTCAGCACAGCCCAGTGCCCGATTTCTGGCTCAATCTTGGGTTAGGGTTATGCCTAGGGTTAGGCTTGAGAAAACCGCAAAGCCAGGAGCTCCAGAGACACTCACCATGCGAAAGGCAGACCGAGTTGGGCACGATACAGTTAAAACCCTGCTCCCACTTCTTCATTCTTCTTGGAACTCGCCACAGCTCAATGCCTGATTTCTGGCTCAAACTAGGGTTAGGGTTAGGGTCAGGGTTACGCCTTGGTTTTGGATTGAGAAATCCACAAAGCCAGGAGCTCCACGGATACTCACCATGCGAAAGGTAGGACAAGTTGAGCACGATACAGTAAAAACCTTGCTCCCAATTCTTCATCTTGGAACTCGCCACAGCCCAGTGCCCGATTTCCAGATCAATCTAGGGTTAGGGTTACACCTAGGGTTAGGCTTGAGAAAACCACAAAGCCAGGAGCTCCAGGGACACTCACCATGTGAAAGGCAGGCCAAGTTGGGCACGATATAGTTAAAACCTTGCTCCCACTTCTTCTTTCTGCTTGGAACTCGCCGCCGCCCAATGCCCGATTTCTGACTCAAACTAGGGTTATGGTTACAGTTACACCTAGTGTTAGGCTTGAGAAAACCACAAAGCCAGGAGCTCCAGGGACACTCACCATGTGAAAGGCAGGCCAAGTTGGGCACGATACAGTTAAAACCTTGCTCCCACTGCTTCATTCTTCTTGGAACCTGCCACAGCCATGCGGCTTTCAGCCAACTTTCTGGCTCAATCTAGGGTTAGGGTTACGCCTAGGGTTAGGCTTGAGAAAACCACAAAGCCAGGAGCTCCAGGGACACTCACCATGCGAAAGGCAGGCCAAGCTTATCGCAGCACAGCCAAAACCTTGCTCCCACTTCTTCGTTGTTCTTGGAATCCTCCACAGCCAAATGCCAGATTTATGGCTCAATCTGGGGTTAGGGTTAGGGTTAGGGTTAGGGTTATGCCTAGGGTTAGGCTTGAGAAAACCACAAAGCCAGGAGCTCCAGGGATACTCACCATGTGAAAGGCAGGCCAAGTTGAGCACGATACAGTTAAAACCCTGCTCCCTCTACTTCTTTCTGCTTGGAACTCGTTGCCTCCCAATGCCCGATTTCTGACTCAAACTAGGGTTATGGTTATGGTTACACCTAATGTTAGGGTTTGAAAAATCCACAAAGCCAGGAGCTCCAGGGACACTCACCATGCGAAAGGCAGGCCAAGCTTATCGCAGCACAGCCAAAACCTTGCTCCCACTTCTTCGTTCTTCTTGGAATCCTCCACAGCCAAATGCCAGATTTCTGGCTCAATCTGGGGTTAGTGTTAGGGTTAGGGTTACGCCTAGGGTTAGGCTTGAGAAAACCACAAAGCCAGGAGCTCCAGGGATACTCACCATGCGAAAGTCAGGCCAAGTTGAGCACGATACAGTTAAAACCCTGCTCCCTCTACTTCTTTCTGCTTGGAACTCGCTGCCTCCCAATGCCCGATTTCTGACTCAAACTAGGGTTATGGTTATGGTTACACCTAATGTTAGGGTTTGAGAAATCCACAAAGCCAGGAGCTCCAGGGACACTCACCATGCGAAAGGCAGACCAAGTTGAGCACGATACAGTTAAAACCTTGCTCCCACTTCTTCATTCTTCTTGGAACTCAGCACAGCCCAATACCTGATTTCTGGGTCAATCTAGGATTAGGGCTAGGGTTAGGGTTACGCCTAGGGTTAGGCTTGAGAAAACCACAAAGCCAGGAGCTCCAGGGACACTCACCATGCGAAAGGCAGGCCAAGCTTATCGCAGCACAACCAAAACCTTGCTCCCACTTCTTCGTTCTTCTTGGAATCCTTTACAGCCAAATGCCAGATTTATGGCTCAATCTGGGGTTAGTGTTAGGGTTAGGGTTACGCCTAGGGTTAGGCTTGAGAAAACCACAAAGCCAGGAGCTCCAGGGACACTCACCATGTGAAAGGCAGACCAAGTAGAGCACGATACAGTTAAAACCTTGCTCCCACTTCTTCTTTCTGCTTGGAACCTGCCGCCGCCCAATGCCCGATTTCTGACACAAACTATGGTTATGGTTACAGTTACACCTAGTGTTAGGGTTTGAGAAAACCACAAAGCCAGGAGCTCCAGGGATACTCACCATGTGAAAGGCAGGCCAAGCTTATTGCAGCATAGCCAAAACCTTGCTCCCACTTCTTCATTCTTCTTGGAACTTGCCACAGCCAAATGGCCGATTTCCGGATCAATCTAGGGTTAGGGTTACGCCTAGGGTTAGGCTTGAGAAAACCACAAAGCCAGGAGCTCCAGGGACACTCACCATGCGAAAGGCAGGCCAAGTTGGGCACAATACAGTTAAAACCTTGCTCCCACTGCTTCGTTCTTCTTGGATCCTGCCACAGCCAAACGCCAACTTTCTAGCTCAGTCTAGTATTAGGGTTACGCCTAGTGTTAGGGCTTGAGAAAACCACAAAGCTAGGAGCTCCAGGGACACTCACCATGTGATAGGCAGACCAAGTAGAGCACGAAACAGTTAAAACCTTGCTCCCACTACTTCTTTCTGCTTGGAACTCGCCACCGCCCAATGCCCCTTTTCTGACTCAAACTATGGTTATGGTTGCAGTTACGCCTAGGGTTAGGCTTGAGAAAACCACAAAGCCAGGAGCTCCAGGGACACTCACCATGTGAAAGGCAGGCCAAGTTGGGCACGATACAGTTAAAACCTTGCTCCCACTGCTTCATTCTTCTTGGAACCCGCCACAGCCAAACGCATTTTTCTAGCTCAATCTAGGGTTAGGGTTACGCCTAGGGTTCGGCTTGAGAAAACCACAAAGCCAGGAGCTCCAGGGACACTCACCATGCGAAAGGCAGGCCAAGCTTATCGCAGCACAGCCAAAACCTTGCTCCCACTTCTTCGTTCTTCTTGGAATCCTCCACAGCCAAATGCCAGATTTATGGCTCAATCTAGGGTTAGGGTTAGGGTTACGCCTAGGGTTAGGCTTGAGAAAACCACAAAGCCAGGAGCTCCAGGGACACTCACCATGTGAAAGGCAGGCCAAGTTGAGCACGATACAGTTAAAACCCTGCTCCCACTTCTTCATTCTTCTTGGAACTCGCCACAGCCCAATGCCTGATTTGTGGTTCAAACTAGGGTAAGGGTTAGGGTCACTGTTACGCCTTCGTTTAGGATTGAGAAATCCACAAAGCCAGGAGCTCCAGGGATACTCACCATGCGAAAGGCAGACAAAGATGAGCACGATACAGTTATAACCTTGTTCCCACTTCTTCATTCTTCTTGGAACTCAGCACAGCCCAGTGCCCGATTTCTGGCTCAATCTTGGGTTAGGGTTATGCCTAGGGTTAGGCTTGAGAAAACCGCAAAGCCAGGAGCTCCAGAGACACTCACCATGCGAAAGGCAGACCGAGTTGGGCACGATACAGTTAAAACCCTGCTCCCACTTCTTCATTCTTCTTGGAACTCGCCACAGCTCAATGCCTGATTTCTGGCTCAAACTAGGGTTAGGGTTAGGGTCAGGGTTACGCCTTGGTTTTGGATTGAGAAATCCACAAAGCCAGGAGCTCCACGGATACTCACCATGCGAAAGGTAGGACAAGTTGAGCACGATACAGTAAAAACCTTGCTCCCAATTCTTCATCTTGGAACTCGCCACAGCCCAGTGCCCGATTTCCAGATCAATCTAGGGTTAGGGTTACACCTAGGGTTAGGCTTGAGAAAACCACAAAGCCAGGAGCTCCAGGGACACTCACCATGTGAAAGGCAGGCCAAGTTGGGCACGATATAGTTAAAACCTTGCTCCCACTTCTTCTTTCTGCTTGGAACTCGCCGCCGCCCAATGCCCGATTTCTGACTCAAACTAGGGTTATGGTTACAGTTACACCTAGTGTTAGGCTTGAGAAAACCACAAAGCCAGGAGCTCCAGGGACACTCACCATGTGAAAGGCAGGCCAAGTTGGGCACGATACAGTTAAAACCTTGCTCCCACTGCTTCATTCTTCTTGGAACCTGCCACAGCCATGCGGCTTTCAGCCAACTTTCTGGCTCAATCTAGGGTTAGGGTTACGCCTAGGGTTAGGCTTGAGAAAACCACAAAGCCAGGAGCTCCAGGGACACTCACCATGCGAAAGGCAGGCCAAGCTTATCGCAGCACAGCCAAAACCTTGCTCCCACTTCTTCGTTGTTCTTGGAATCCTCCACAGCCAAATGCCAGATTTCTGGCTCAATCTGGGGTTAGGGTTAGGGTTAGGGTTAGGGTTATGCCTAGGGTTAGGCTTGAGAAAACCACAAAGCCAGGAGCTCCAGGGATACTCACCATGTGAAAGGCAGGCCAAGTTGAGCACGATACAGTTAAAACCCTGCTCCCTCTACTTCTTTCTGCTTGGAACTCGTTGCCTCCCAATGCCCGATTTCTGACTCAAACTAGGGTTATGGTTATGGTTACACCTAATGTTAGGGTTTGAAAAATCCACAAAGCCAGGAGCTCCAGGGACACTCACCATGCGAAAGGCAGGCCAAGCTTATCGCAGCACAGCCAAAACCTTGCTCCCACTTCTTCGTTCTTCTTGGAATCCTCCACAGCCAAATGCCAGATTTATGGCTCAATCTAGGGTTAGGGTTAGGGTTACGCCTAGGGTTAGGCTTGAGAAAACCACAAAGCCAGGAGCTCCAGGGACACTCACCATGTGAAAGGCAGGCCAAGTTGAGCACGATACAGTTAAAACCCTGCTCCCACTTCTTCATTCTTCTTGGAACTCGCCACAGCCCAATGCCTGATTTGTGGTTCAAACTAGGGTTAGGGTTAGGGTCAGGGTTACGCCTTCGTTTAGGATTGAGAAATCCACAAAGCCAGGAGCTCCAGGGATACTCACCATGCGAAAGGCAGACCAAGATGAGCATGATACAGTTATAACCTTGTTCCCACTTCTTCATTCTTCTTGGAACTCAGCACAGCCCAGTGCCCGATTTCTGGCTCAATCTTGGGTTAGGGTTACGCCTAGGGTTAGGCTTGAGAAAACCACAAAGCCAGGAGCTCCAGAGACACTCACCATGCGAAAGGCAGACCGAGTTGAGCACGATACAGTTAAAACCATGCTCCCAATTCTTCATTCTTCTTGGAACTCGCCACAGCCCAGTGCCCGATTTCCGGATCAATCTAGGGTTAGGGTTACGCCTAGGGTTAGGCTTGAGAAAACCACAAAGCCAAGAGCTCCAGGGACACTCACCATGTGAAAGGCAGGCCAAGTAGAGCACGATACAGTTAAAACCTTGCTCCCACTGCTTCATTCTTCTTGGAACCCGCCACAGCCATGCGCCAACTTTCTAGCTCAATCTAGGGTTAGGGTTACGCCTAGGGTTAGGCTTGAGAAAACCACAAAGCCAGGAGCTCCAGGGACACTCACCATGTGAAAGGCAGGACATGTTGAGCACGATACAGTTAAAACCTTGCTCCCACTTCTTCATTCTTCTTGGAACTCGCCACAGCTCAATGCCTGATTTCTGGCTCAAACTAGGGTTAGGGTTAGGGTCAGGGTTACGCCTTGGTTTTGGATTGAGAAATCCACAAAGCCAGGAGCTCCACGGATACTCACCATGCGAAAGGTAGGACAAGTTGAGCACGATACAGTAAAAACCTTGCTCCCAATTCTTCATTCTTCTTGGAACTCGCCACAGCCCAGTGCCCGATTTCCAGATCAATCTAGGGTTAGGGTTACGCCTAGGGTTAGGCTTGAGAAAACCACAAAGCCAGGAGCTCCAGGGACACTCACCATGTGAAAGGCAGGCCAAGTTGGGCACGATATAGTTAAAACCTTGCTCCCACTTCTTCTTTCTGCTTGGAACTCGCCGCCGCCCAATGCCCGATTTCTGACTCAAACTAGGGTTATGGTTACAGTTACACCTAGTGTTAGGCTTGAGAAAACCACAAAGCCAGGAGCTCCAGGGACACTCACCATGTGAAAGGCAGGCCAAGTTGGGCACGATACAGTTAAAACCTTGCTCCCACTGCTTCATTCTTCTTGGAACCTGCCACAGCCATGCGGCTTTCAGCCAACTTTCTGGCTCAATCTAGGGTTAGGGTTACGCCTAGGGTTAGGCTTGAGAAAACCACAAAGCCAGGAGCTCCAGGGACACTCACCATGCGAAAGGCAGGCCAAGCTTATCGCAGCACAGCCAAAACCTTGCTCCCACTTCTTCGTTCTTCTTGGAATCCTCCACAGCCAAATGCCAGATTTCTGGCTCAATCTGGGGTTAGGGTTAGGGTTAGGGTTATGCCTAGGGTTAGGGTTGAGAAAACCACAAAGCCAGGAGCTCCAGGGATACACACCATGTGAAAGGCAGGCCAAGTTGAGCACGATACAGTTAAAACCCTGCTCCCTCTACTTCTTTCTGCTTGGAACTCGTTGCCTCCCAATGCCCGATTTCTGACTCAAACTAGGGTTATGGTTATGGTTACACCTAATGTTAGGGTTTGAAAAATCCACAAAGCCAGGAGCTCCAGGGACACTCACCATGTGAAAGGCAGGCCAAGCTTATCGCAGCACAGCCAAAACCTTGCTCCCACTTCTTCGTTCTTCTTGGAATCCTCCACAGCCAAATGCCAGATTTCTGGCTCAATCTGGGGTTAGGGTTAGGGTTAGGGTTACGCCTAGGGTTAGGCTTGAGAAAACCACAAAGCCAGGAGCTCCAGGGACACTCACCATGCGAAAGGCAGGCCAAGCTTATCGCAGCACAACCAAAACCTTGCTCCCACTTCTTCGTTCTTCTTGGAATCCTCCACAGCCAAATGCCAGATTTCTGGCTCAATCTGGGGTTAGGGTTAGGGTTAGCGTTACGCCTTGGGTTAGGGTTGAGAAAACCACAAAGCCAGGAGCTCCAGGGATACTCACCATGCGAAAGTCAGGCCAAGTTGGGCACGATACAGTTAAAACCTTTCTCCCACTTCTTCATTCTTCTTGGAACTCAGCACAGCCCAGTGCCCGATTTCTGGCTCAATCTAGGGTTATGGTTACGCCTAGGGTTAGGCTTGAGAAAACCACAAAGCCAGGAGCTCCAGGGATACTCACCATGTGAAAAGCAGGACAAGATGAGCACGATACAGTTAAAACCTTGCTCCCACTGCTTCATTCTTCTTGGAACTCGCCGCAGCCCAATGCCTGATTTCTGGCTCAAACTAGGGTAACGGTTAGGGTCAGTGTTGCGCCTTCGTTTAGGATTGAGAAATCCTCAAAGCCAGGAGCTCCAAGTATACCCACCATGCGAAAGGCAGGACAAGTTGAGCACGATACAGTTAAAACCTTGCTCCCACTTCTTAATTCTTCTTGGAGCACGCCACAGCCCAGTGCCCGATTTCCAGATCAATCTAGGGTTAGGGTTAAGCCTAGGGTTAGGCTTGAGAAAACCACAAAGCCAGGAGCTCCAGGGACACTCACCATGCGAAAGGCAGGCCAAGCTTATCGCAGCACAGCCAAAACCTTGCTCCCACTTCTTCGTTCTTCTTGGAATCCTCCACAGCCAAATGCCAGATTTCTGGCTCAATCTGGGGTTAGTGTTAGGGTTAGGGTTAAGCCTAGGGTTAGGCTTGAGAAAACCACAAAGCCAGGAGCTCCAGGGATACTCACCATGCGAAAGTCAGGCCAAGTTGAGCACGATACAGTTAAAACCCTGCTCCCTCTACTTCTTTCTGCTTGGAACTCGCTGCCTCCCAATGCCCGATTTCTGACTCAAACTAGGGTTATGGTTATGGTTACACCTAATGTTAGGGTTTGAGAAATCCACAAAGCCAGGAGCTCCAGGGACACTCACCATGCGAAAGGCAGACCAAGTTGAGCACGATACAGTTAAAACCTTGCTCCCACTTCTTCATTCTTCTTGGAACTCAGCACAGCCCAATACCTGATTTCTGGGTCAATCTAGGATTAGGGCTAGGGTTAGGGTTACGCCTAGGGTTAGGCTTGAGAAAACCACAAAGCCAGGAGCTCCAGGGACACTCACCATGCGAAAGGCAGGCCAAGCTTATCGCAGCACAACCAAAACCTTGCTCCCACTTCTTCGTTCTTCTTGGAATCCTCCACAGCCAAATGCCAGATTTATGGCTCAATCTGGGGTTAGTGTTAGGGTTAGGGTTACGCCTAGGGTTAGGCTTGAGAAAACCACAAAGCCAGGAGCTCCAGGGACACTCACCATGTGAAAGGCAGACCAAGTAGAGCACGATACAGTTAAAACCTTGCTCCCACTTCTTCTTTCTGCTTGGAACCTGCCGCCGCCCAATGCCCGATTTCTGACACAAACTATGGTTATGGTTACAGTTACACCTAGTGTTAGGGTTTGAGAAAACCACAAAGCCAGGAGCTCCAGGGATACTCACCATGTGAAAGGCAGGCCAAGCTTATCGCAGCATAGCCAAAACCTTGCTCCCACTTCTTCATTCTTCTTGGAACTTGCCACAGCCAAATGGCCGATTTCCGGATCAATCTAGGGTTAGGGTTACGCCTAGGGTTAGGCTTGAGAAAACCACAAAGCCAGGAGCTCCAGGGACACTCACCATGCGAAAGGCAGGCCAAGTTGGGCACAATACAGTTAAAACCTTGCTCCCACTGCTTCGTTCTTCTTGGATCCTGCCACAGCCAAACGCCAACTTTCTAGCTCAGTCTAGTATTAGGGTTACGCCTAGTGTTAGGGCTTGAGAAAACCACAAAGCTAGGAGCTCCAGGGACACTCACCATGTGATAGGCAGACCAAGTAGAGCACGAAACAGTTAAAACCTTGCTCCCACTACTTCTTTCTGCTTGGAACTCGCCACCGCCCAATGCCCCTTTTCTGACTCAAACTATGGTTATGGTTGCAGTTACGCCTAGGGTTAGGCTTGAGAAAACCACAAAGCCAGGAGCTCCAGGGACACTCACCATGTGAAAGGCAGGCCAAGTTGGGCACGATACAGTTAAAACCTTGCTCCCACTGCTTCATTCTTCTTGGAACCCGCCACAGCCAAACGCATTTTTCTAGCTCAATCTAGGGTTAGGGTTACGCCTAGGGTTCGGCTTGAGAAAACCACAAAGCCAGGAGCTCCAGGGACACTCACCATGTGAAAGGCAGGCCAAGTTGAGCACGATACAGTTAAAACCCTGCTCCCACTTCTTCATTCTTCTTGGAACTCGCCACAGCCCAATGCCTGATTTGTGGTTCAAACTAGGGTTAGGGTTAGGGTCAGGGTTACGCCTTCGTTTAGGATTGAGAAATCCACAAAGCCAGGAGCTCCAGGGATACTCACCATGCGAAAGGCAGACAAAGATGAGCACGATACAGTTATAACCTTGTTCCCACTTCTTCATTCTTCTTGGAACTCAGCACAGCCCAGTGCCCGATTTCTGGCTCAATCTTGGGTTAGGGTTATGCCTAGGGTTAGGCTTGAGAAAACCGCAAAGCCAGGAGCTCCAGAGACACTCACCATGCGAAAGGCAGACCGAGTTGGGCACGATACAGTTAAAACCCTGCTCCCACTTCTTCATTCTTCTTGGAACTCGCCACAGCTCAATGCCTGATTTCTGGCTCAAACTAGGGTTAGGGTTAGGGTCAGGGTTACGCCTTGGTTTTGGATTGAGAAATCCACAAAGCCAGGAGCTCCACGGATACTCACCATGCGAAAGGTAGGACAAGTTGAGCACGATACAGTAAAAACCTTGCTCCCAATTCTTCATCTTGGAACTCGCCACAGCCCAGTGCCCGATTTCCAGATCAATCTAGGGTTAGGGTTACACCTAGGGTTAGGCTTGAGAAAACCACAAAGCCAGGAGCTCCAGGGACACTCACCATGTGAAAGGCAGGCCAAGTTGGGCACGATATAGTTAAAACCTTGCTCCCACTTCTTCTTTCTGCTTGGAACTCGCCGCCGCCCAATGCCCGATTTCTGACTCAAACTAGGGTTATGGTTACAGTTACACCTAGTGTTAGGCTTGAGAAAACCACAAAGCCAGGAGCTCCAGGGACACTCACCATGTGAAAGGCAGGCCAAGTTGGGCACGATACAGTTAAAACCTTGCTCCCACTGCTTCATTCTTCTTGGAACCTGCCACAGCCATGCGGCTTTCAGCCAACTTTCTGGCTCAATCTAGGGTTAGGGTTACGCCTAGGGTTAGGCTTGAGAAAACCACAAAGCCAGGAGCTCCAGGGACACTCACCATGCGAAAGGCAGGCCAAGCTTATCGCAGCACAGCCAAAACCTTGCTCCCACTTCTTCGTTGTTCTTGGAATCCTCCACAGCCAAATGCCAGATTTCTGGCTCAATCTGGGGTTAGGGTTAGGGTTAGGGTTAGGGTTATGCCTAGGGTTAGGCTTGAGAAAACCACAAAGCCAGGAGCTCCAGGGATACTCACCATGTGAAAGGCAGGCCAAGTTGAGCACGATACAGTTAAAACCCTGCTCCCTCTACTTCTTTCTGCTTGGAACTCGTTGCCTCCCAATGCCCGATTTCTGACTCAAACTAGGGTTATGGTTATGGTTACACCTAATGTTAGGGTTTGAAAAATCCACAAAGCCAGGAGCTCCAGGGACACTCACCATGCGAAAGGCAGGCCAAGCTTATCGCAGCACAGCCAAAACCTTGCTCCCACTTCTTCGTTCTTCTTGGAATCCTCCACAGCCAAATGCCAGATTTATGGCTCAATCTAGGGTTAGGGTTAGGGTTACGCCTAGGGTTAGGCTTGAGAAAACCACAAAGCCAGGAGCTCCAGGGACACTCACCATGTGAAAGGCAGGCCAAGTTGAGCACGATACAGTTAAAACCCTGCTCCCACTTCTTCATTCTTCTTGGAACTCGCCACAGCCCAATGCCTGATTTGTGGTTCAAACTAGGGTTAGGGTTAGGGTCAGGGTTACGCCTTCGTTTAGGATTGAGAAATCCACAAAGCCAGGAGCTCCAGGGATACTCACCATGCGAAAGGCAGACCAAGATGAGCATGATACAGTTATAACCTTGTTCCCACTTCTTCATTCTTCTTGGAACTCAGCACAGCCCAGTGCCCGATTTCTGGCTCAATCTTGGGTTAGGGTTACGCCTAGGGTTAGGCTTGAGAAAACCACAAAGCCAGGAGCTCCAGAGACACTCACCATGCGAAAGGCAGACCGAGTTGAGCACGATACAGTTAAAACCATGCTCCCAATTCTTCATTCTTCTTGGAACTCGCCACAGCCCAGTGCCCGATTTCCGGATCAATCTAGGGTTAGGGTTACGCCTAGGGTTAGGCTTGAGAAAACCACAAAGCCAAGAGCTCCAGGGACACTCACCATGTGAAAGGCAGGCCAAGTAGAGCACGATACAGTTAAAACCTTGCTCCCACTGCTTCATTCTTCTTGGAACCCGCCACAGCCATGCGCCAACTTTCTAGCTCAATCTAGGGTTAGGGTTACGCCTAGGGTTAGGCTTGAGAAAACCACAAAGCCAGGAGCTCCAGGGACACTCACCATGTGAAAGGCAGGACATGTTGAGCACGATACAGTTAAAACCTTGCTCCCACTTCTTCATTCTTCTTGGAACTCGCCACAGCTCAATGCCTGATTTCTGGCTCAAACTAGGGTTAGGGTTAGGGTCAGGGTTACGCCTTGGTTTTGGATTGAGAAATCCACAAAGCCAGGAGCTCCACGGATACTCACCATGCGAAAGGTAGGACAAGTTGAGCACGATACAGTAAAAACCTTGCTCCCAATTCTTCATTCTTCTTGGAACTCGCCACAGCCCAGTGCCCGATTTCCAGATCAATCTAGGGTTAGGGTTACGCCTAGGGTTAGGCTTGAGAAAACCACAAAGCCAGGAGCTCCAGGGACACTCACCATGTGAAAGGCAGGCCAAGTTGGGCACGATATAGTTAAAACCTTGCTCCCACTTCTTCTTTCTGCTTGGAACTCGCCGCCGCCCAATGCCCGATTTCTGACTCAAACTAGGGTTATGGTTACAGTTACACCTAGTGTTAGGCTTGAGAAAACCACAAAGCCAGGAGCTCCAGGGACACTCACCATGTGAAAGGCAGGCCAAGTTGGGCACGATACAGTTAAAACCTTGCTCCCACTGCTTCATTCTTCTTGGAACCTGCCACAGCCATGCGGCTTTCAGCCAACTTTCTGGCTCAAT
The DNA here is from genome assembly GCA_026167965.1 of Cyanocitta stelleri. Taxonomy (NCBI): domain Eukaryota; kingdom Metazoa; phylum Chordata; class Aves; order Passeriformes; family Corvidae; genus Cyanocitta; species Cyanocitta stelleri. The sequence continues at coordinate 6,382,123 of JANXIP010000040.1, read as the reverse complement.
CTAGGGTTAGGGTTACGCCTAGGGTTAGGCTTGAGAAAACCACAAAGCCAGGAGCTCCAGGGACACTCACCATGCGAAAGGCAGGCCAAGCTTATCGCAGCACAGCCAAAACCTTGCTCCCACTTCTTCGTTCTTCTTGGAATCCTCCACAGCCAAATGCCAGATTTCTGGCTCAATCTGGGGTTAGGGTTAGGGTTAGGGTTATGCCTAGGGTTAGGGTTGAGAAAACCACAAAGCCAGGAGCTCCAGGGATACACACCATGTGAAAGGCAGGCCAAGTTGAGCACGATACAGTTAAAACCCTGCTCCCTCTACTTCTTTCTGCTTGGAACTCGTTGCCTCCCAATGCCCGATTTCTGACTCAAACTAGGGTTATGGTTATGGTTACACCTAATGTTAGGGTTTGAAAAATCCACAAAGCCAGGAGCTCCAGGGACACTCACCATGTGAAAGGCAGGCCAAGCTTATCGCAGCACAGCCAAAACCTTGCTCCCACTTCTTCGTTCTTCTTGGAATCCTCCACAGCCAAATGCCAGATTTCTGGCTCAATCTGGGGTTAGGGTTAGGGTTAGGGTTACGCCTAGGGTTAGGCTTGAGAAAACCACAAAGCCAGGAGCTCCAGGGACACTCACCATGCGAAAGGCAGGCCAAGCTTATCGCAGCACAACCAAAACCTTGCTCCCACTTCTTCGTTCTTCTTGGAATCCTCCACAGCCAAATGCCAGATTTCTGGCTCAATCTGGGGTTAGGGTTAGGGTTAGCGTTACGCCTTGGGTTAGGGTTGAGAAAACCACAAAGCCAGGAGCTCCAGGGATACTCACCATGCGAAAGTCAGGCCAAGTTGGGCACGATACAGTTAAAACCTTTCTCCCACTTCTTCATTCTTCTTGGAACTCAGCACAGCCCAGTGCCCGATTTCTGGCTCAATCTAGGGTTATGGTTACGCCTAGGGTTAGGCTTGAGAAAACCACAAAGCCAGGAGCTCCAGGGATACTCACCATGTGAAAAGCAGGACAAGATGAGCACGATACAGTTAAAACCTTGCTCCCACTGCTTCATTCTTCTTGGAACTCGCCGCAGCCCAATGCCTGATTTCTGGCTCAAACTAGGGTAACGGTTAGGGTCAGTGTTGCGCCTTCGTTTAGGATTGAGAAATCCTCAAAGCCAGGAGCTCCAAGTATACCCACCATGCGAAAGGCAGGACAAGTTGAGCACGATACAGTTAAAACCTTGCTCCCACTTCTTAATTCTTCTTGGAGCACGCCACAGCCCAGTGCCCGATTTCCAGATCAATCTAGGGTTAGGGTTAAGCCTAGGGTTAGGCTTGAGAAAACCACAAAGCCAGGAGCTCCAGGGACACTCACCATGCGAAAGGCAGGCCAAGCTTATCGCAGCACAGCCAAAACCTTGCTCCCACTTCTTCGTTCTTCTTGGAATCCTCCACAGCCAAATGCCAGATTTCTGGCTCAATCTGGGGTTAGTGTTAGGGTTAGGGTTAAGCCTAGGGTTAGGCTTGAGAAAACCACAAAGCCAGGAGCTCCAGGGATACTCACCATGCGAAAGTCAGGCCAAGTTGAGCACGATACAGTTAAAACCCTGCTCCCTCTACTTCTTTCTGCTTGGAACTCGCTGCCTCCCAATGCCCGATTTCTGACTCAAACTAGGGTTATGGTTATGGTTACACCTAATGTTAGGGTTTGAGAAATCCACAAAGCCAGGAGCTCCAGGGACACTCACCATGCGAAAGGCAGACCAAGTTGAGCACGATACAGTTAAAACCTTGCTCCCACTTCTTCATTCTTCTTGGAACTCAGCACAGCCCAATACCTGATTTCTGGGTCAATCTAGGATTAGGGCTAGGGTTAGGGTTACGCCTAGGGTTAGGCTTGAGAAAACCACAAAGCCAGGAGCTCCAGGGACACTCACCATGCGAAAGGCAGGCCAAGCTTATCGCAGCACAACCAAAACCTTGCTCCCACTTCTTCGTTCTTCTTGGAATCCTCCACAGCCAAATGCCAGATTTATGGCTCAATCTGGGGTTAGTGTTAGGGTTAGGGTTACGCCTAGGGTTAGGCTTGAGAAAACCACAAAGCCAGGAGCTCCAGGGACACTCACCATGTGAAAGGCAGACCAAGTAGAGCACGATACAGTTAAAACCTTGCTCCCACTTCTTCTTTCTGCTTGGAACCTGCCGCCGCCCAATGCCCGATTTCTGACACAAACTATGGTTATGGTTACAGTTACACCTAGTGTTAGGGTTTGAGAAAACCACAAAGCCAGGAGCTCCAGGGATACTCACCATGTGAAAGGCAGGCCAAGCTTATCGCAGCATAGCCAAAACCTTGCTCCCACTTCTTCATTCTTCTTGGAACTTGCCACAGCCAAATGGCCGATTTCCGGATCAATCTAGGGTTAGGGTTACGCCTAGGGTTAGGCTTGAGAAAACCACAAAGCCAGGAGCTCCAGGGACACTCACCATGCGAAAGGCAGGCCAAGTTGGGCACAATACAGTTAAAACCTTGCTCCCACTGCTTCGTTCTTCTTGGATCCTGCCACAGCCAAACGCCAACTTTCTAGCTCAGTCTAGTATTAGGGTTACGCCTAGTGTTAGGGCTTGAGAAAACCACAAAGCTAGGAGCTCCAGGGACACTCACCATGTGATAGGCAGACCAAGTAGAGCACGAAACAGTTAAAACCTTGCTCCCACTACTTCTTTCTGCTTGGAACTCGCCACCGCCCAATGCCCCTTTTCTGACTCAAACTATGGTTATGGTTGCAGTTACGCCTAGGGTTAGGCTTGAGAAAACCACAAAGCCAGGAGCTCCAGGGACACTCACCATGTGAAAGGCAGGCCAAGTTGGGCACGATACAGTTAAAACCTTGCTCCCACTGCTTCATTCTTCTTGGAACCCGCCACAGCCAAACGCATTTTTCTAGCTCAATCTAGGGTTAGGGTTACGCCTAGGGTTCGGCTTGAGAAAACCACAAAGCCAGGAGCTCCAGGGACACTCACCATGTGAAAGGCAGGCCAAGTTGAGCACGATACAGTTAAAACCCTGCTCCCACTTCTTCATTCTTCTTGGAACTCGCCACAGCCCAATGCCTGATTTGTGGTTCAAACTAGGGTTAGGGTTAGGGTCAGGGTTACGCCTTCGTTTAGGATTGAGAAATCCACAAAGCCAGGAGCTCCAGGGATACTCACCATGCGAAAGGCAGACCAAGATGAGCACGATACAGTTATAACCTTGTTCCCACTTCTTCATTCTTCTTGGAACTCAGCACAGCCCAGTGCCCGATTTCTGGCTCAATCTTGGGTTAGGGTTATGCCTAGGGTTAGGCTTGAGAAAACCGCAAAGCCAGGAGCTCCAGAGACACTCACCATGCGAAAGGCAGACCGAGTTGGGCACGATACAGTTAAAACCCTGCTCCCACTTCTTCATTCTTCTTGGAACTCGCCACAGCTCAATGCCTGATTTCTGGCTCAAACTAGGGTTAGGGTTAGGGTCAGGGTTACGCCTTGGTTTTGGATTGAGAAATCCACAAAGCCAGGAGCTCCACGGATACTCACCATGCGAAAGGTAGGACAAGTTGAGCACGATACAGTAAAAACCTTGCTCCCAATTCTTCATCTTGGAACTCGCCACAGCCCAGTGCCCGATTTCCAGATCAATCTAGGGTTAGGGTTACACCTAGGGTTAGGCTTGAGAAAACCACAAAGCCAGGAGCTCCAGGGACACTCACCATGTGAAAGGCAGGCCAAGTTGGGCACGATATAGTTAAAACCTTGCTCCCACTTCTTCTTTCTGCTTGGAACTCGCCGCCGCCCAATGCCCGATTTCTGACTCAAACTAGGGTTATGGTTACAGTTACACCTAGTGTTAGGCTTGAGAAAACCACAAAGCCAGGAGCTCCAGGGACACTCACCATGTGAAAGGCAGGCCAAGTTGGGCACGATATAGTTAAAACCTTGCTCCCACTTCTTCTTTCTGCTTGGAACTCGCCGCCGCCCAATGCCCGATTTCTGACTCAAACTAGGGTTATGGTTACAGTTACACCTAGTGTTAGGCTTGAGAAAACCACAAAGCCAGGAGCTCCAGGGACACTCACCATGTGAAAGGCAGGCCAAGTTGGGCACGATACAGTTAAAACCTTGCTCCCACTGCTTCATTCTTCTTGGAACCTGCCACAGCCATGCGGCTTTCAGCCAACTTTCTGGCTCAATCTAGGGTTAGGGTTACGCCTAGGGTTAGGCTTGAGAAAACCACAAAGCCAGGAGCTCCAGGGACACTCACCATGCGAAAGGCAGGCCAAGCTTATCGCAGCACAGCCAAAACCTTGCTCCCACTTCTTCGTTCTTCTTGGAATCCTCCACAGCCAAATGCCAGATTTCTGGCTCAATCTGGGGTTAGGGTTAGGGTTAGGGTTAGGGTTATGCCTAGGGTTAGGCTTGAGAAAACCACAAAGCCAGGAGCTCCAGGGATACTCACCATGTGAAAGGCAGGCCAAGTTGAGCACGATACAGTTAAAACCCTGCTCCCTCTACTTCTTTCTGCTTGGAACTCGTTGCCTCCCAATGCCCGATTTCTGACTCAAACTAGGGTTATGGTTATGGTTACACCTAATGTTAGGGTTTGAAAAATCCACAAAGCCAGGAGCTCCAGGGACACTCACCATGCGAAAGGCAGGCCAAGCTTATCGCAGCACAGCCAAAACCTTGCTCCCACTTCTTCGTTCTTCTTGGAATCCTCCACAGCCAAATGCCAGATTTATGGCTCAATCTAGGGTTAGGGTTAGGGTTACGCCTAGGGTTAGGCTTGAGAAAACCACAAAGCCAGGAGCTCCAGGGACACTCACCATGTGAAAGGCAGGCCAAGTTGAGCACGATACAGTTAAAACCCTGCTCCCACTTCTTCATTCTTCTTGGAACTCGCCACAGCCCAATGCCTGATTTGTGGTTCAAACTAGGGTTAGGGTTAGGGTCAGGGTTACGCCTTCGTTTAGGATTGAGAAATCCACAAAGCCAGGAGCTCCAGGGATACTCACCATGCGAAAGGCAGACCAAGATGAGCATGATACAGTTATAACCTTGTTCCCACTTCTTCATTCTTCTTGGAACTCAGCACAGCCCAGTGCCAGATTTATGGCTCAATCTTGGGTTAGGGTTACGCCTAGGGTTAGGCTTGAGAAAACCACAAAGCCAGGAGCTCCAGAGACACTCACCATGCGAAAGGCAGACCGAGTTGAGCACGATACAGTTAAAACCTTGCTCCCAATTCTTCATTCTTCTTGGAACTCGCCACAGCCCAGTGCCCGATTTCCGGATCAATCTAGGGTTAGGGTTACGCCTAGGGTTAGGCTTGAGAAAACCACAAAGCCAAGAGCTCCAGGGACACTCACCATGTGAAAGGCAGACCAAGTAGAGCACGATACAGTTAAAACCTTGCTCCCACTGCTTCATTCTTCTTGGAACCCGCCACAGCCATGCGCCAACTTTCTTGCTCAATCTAGGGTTAGGGTTACGCCTAGGGTTAGGCTTGAGAAAACCACAAAGCCAGGAGCTCCAGGGACACTCACCATGTGAAAGGCAGGACATGTTGAGCACGATACAGTTAAAACCTTGCTCCCACTTCTTCATTCTTCTTGGAACTCGCCACAGCTCAATGCCTGATCTCTGGCTCAAACTAGGGTTAGGGTTAGGGTCAGGGTTACGCCTTGGTTTTGGATTGAGAAATCCACAAAGCCAGGAGCTCCACGGATACTCACCATGCGAAAGGTAGGACAAGTTGAGCACGATACAGTAAAAACCTTGCTCCCAATTCTTCATTCTTCTTGGAACTCGCCACAGCCCAGTGCCCGATTTCCAGATCAATCTAGGGTTAGGGTTAGGGTTAGGGTTAGGCTTGAGAAAACCACAAAGCCAGGAGCTCCAGGGACACTCACCATGTGAAAGGCAGGCCAAGTTGGGCACGATATAGTTAAAACCTTGCTCCCACTTCTTCTTTCTGCTTGGAACTCGCCGCCGCCCAATGCCCGATTTCTGACTCAAACTAGGGTTATGGTTACAGTTACACCTAGTGTTAGGCTTGAGAAAACCACAAAGCCAGGAGCTCCAGGGACACTCACCATGTGAAAGGCAGGCCAAGTTGGGCACGATACAGTTAAAACCTTGCTCCCACTGCTTCATTCTTCTTGGAACCTGCCACAGCCATGCGGCTTTCAGCCAACTTTCTGGCTCAATCTAGGGTTAGGGTTACGCCTAGAGTTAGGCTTGAGAAAACCACAAAGCCAGGAGCTCCAGGGACACTCACCATGCGAAAGGCAGGCCAAGCTTATCGCAGCACAGCCAAAACCTTGCTCCCACTTCTTCGTTCTTCTTGGAATCCTCCACAGCCAAATGCCAGATTTCTGGCTCAATCTGGGGTTAGGGTTAGGGTTAGGGTTATGCCTAGGGTTAGGCTTGAGAAAACCACAAAGCCAGGAGCTCCAGGGATACTCACCATGTGAAAGGCAGGCCAAGTTGAGCACGATACAGTTAAAACCCTGCTCCCTCTACTTCTTTCTGCTTGGAACTCGCTGCCTCCCAATGCCCGATTTCTGACTCAAACTAGGGTTATGGTTATGGTTACACCTAATGTTAGGGTTTGAGAAATCCACAAAGCCAGGAGCTCCAGGGACACTCACCATGCGAAAGGCAGACCAAGTTGAGCACGATACAGTTAAAACCTTGCTCCCACTTCTTCATTCTTCTTGGAACTCAGCACAGCCCAATACCTGATTTCTGGGTCAATCTAGGATTAGGGCTAGGGTTAGGGTTACGCCTAGGGTTAGGCTTGAGAAAACCACAAAGCCAGGAGCTCCAGGGACACTCACCATGCGAAAGGCAGGCCAAGCTTATCGCAGCACAACCAAAACCTTGCTCCCACTTCTTCGTTCTTCTTGGAATCCTCCACAGCCAAATGCCAGATTTATGGCTCAATCTGGGGTTAGTGTTAGGGTTAGGGTTACGCCTAGGGTTAGGCTTGAGAAAACCACAAAGCCAGGAGCTCCAGGGACACTCACCATGTGAAAGGCAGACCAAGTAGAGCACGATACAGTTAAAACCTTGCTCCCACTTCTTCTTTCTGCTTGGAACCTGCCGCCGCCCAATGCCCGATTTCTGACACAAACTATGGTTATGGTTACAGTTACACCTAGTGTTAGGGTTTGAGAAAACCACAAAGCCAGGAGCTCCAGGGATACTCACCATGTGAAAGGCAGGCCAAGCTTATCGCAGCATAGCCAAAACCTTGCTCCCACTTCTTCATTCTTCTTGGAACTTGCCACAGCCAAATGGCCGATTTCCGGATCAATCTAGGGTTAGGGTTACGCCTAGGGTTAGGCTTGAGAAAACCACAAAGCCAGGAGCTCCAGGGACACTCACCATGCGAAAGGCAGGCCAAGTTGGGCACAATACAGTTAAAACCTTGCTCCCACTGCTTCGTTCTTCTTGGATCCTGCCACAGCCAAACGCCAACTTTCTAGCTCAGTCTAGTATTAGGGTTACGCCTAGTGTTAGGGCTTGAGAAAACCACAAAGCTAGGAGCTCCAGGGACACTCACCATGTGATAGGCAGACCAAGTAGAGCACGAAACAGTTAAAACCTTGCTCCCACTACTTCTTTCTGCTTGGAACTCGCCACCGCCCAATGCCCCTTTTCTGACTCAAACTATGGTTATGGTTGCAGTTACGCCTAGGGTTAGGCTTGAGAAAACCACAAAGCCAGGAGCTCCAGGGACACTCACCATGTGAAAGGCAGGCCAAGTTGGGCACGATACAGTTAAAACCTTGCTCCCACTGCTTCATTCTTCTTGGAACCCGCCACAGCCAAACGCATTTTTCTAGCTCAATCTAGGGTTAGGGTTACGCCTAGGGTTCGGCTTGAGAAAACCACAAAGCCAGGAGCTCCAGGGACACTCACCATGTGAAAGGCAGGCCAAGTTGAGCACGATACAGTTAAAACCCTGCTCCCACTTCTTCATTCTTCTTGGAACTCGCCACAGCCCAATGCCTGATTTGTGGTTCAAACTAGGGTTAGGGTTAGGGTCAGGGTTACGCCTTCGTTTAGGATTGAGAAATCCACAAAGCCAGGAGCTCCAGGGATACTCACCATGCGAAAGGCAGACCAAGATGAGCACGATACAGTTATAACCTTGTTCCCACTTCTTCATTCTTCTTGGAACTCAGCACAGCCCAGTGCCCGATTTCTGGCTCAATCTTGGGTTATGGTTATGCCTAGGGTTAGGCTTGAGAAAACCGCAAAGCCAGGAGCTCCAGAGACACTCACCATGCGAAAGGCAGACCGAGTTGGGCACGATACAGTTAAAACCCTGCTCCCACTTCTTCATTCTTCTTGGAACTCGCCACAGCTCAATGCCTGATTTCTGGCTCAAACTAGGGTTAGGGTTAGGGTCAGGGTTACGCCTTGGTTTTGGATTGAGAAATCCACAAAGCCAGGAGCTCCACGGATACTCACCATGCGAAAGGTAGGACAAGTTGAGCACGATACAGTAAAAACCTTGCTCCCAATTCTTCATCTTGGAACTCGCCACAGCCCAGTGCCCGATTTCCAGATCAATCTAGGGTTAGGGTTACACCTAGGGTTAGGCTTGAGAAAACCACAAAGCCAGGAGCTCCAGGGACACTCACCATGTGAAAGGCAGGCCAAGTTGGGCACGATATAGTTAAAACCTTGCTCCCACTTCTTCTTTCTGCTTGGAACTCGCCGCCGCCCAATGCCCGATTTCTGACTCAAACTAGGGTTATGGTTACAGTTACACCTAGTGTTAGGCTTGAGAAAACCACAAAGCCAGGAGCTCCAGGGACACTCACCATGTGAAAGGCAGGCCAAGTTGGGCACGATATAGTTAAAACCTTGCTCCCACTTCTTCTTTCTGCTTGGAACTCGCCGCCGCCCAATGCCCGATTTCTGACTCAAACTAGGGTTATGGTTACAGTTACACCTAGTGTTAGGCTTGAGAAAACCACAAAGCCAGGAGCTCCAGGGACACTCACCATGTGAAAGGCAGGCCAAGTTGGGCACGATACAGTTAAAACCTTGCTCCCACTGCTTCATTCTTCTTGGAACCTGCCACAGCCATGCGGCTTTCAGCCAACTTTCTGGCTCAATCTAGGGTTAGGGTTACGCCTAGGGTTAGGCTTGAGAAAACCACAAAGCCAGGAGCTCCAGGGACACTCACCATGCGAAAGGCAGGCCAAGCTTATCGCAGCACAGCCAAAACCTTGCTCCCACTTCTTCGTTCTTCTTGGAATCCTCCACAGCCAAATGCCAGATTTCTGGCTCAATCTGGGGTTAGGGTTAGGGTTAGGGTTAGGGTTATGCCTAGGGTTAGGCTTGAGAAAACCACAAAGCCAGGAGCTCCAGGGATACTCACCATGTGAAAGGCAGGCCAAGTTGAGCACGATACAGTTAAAACCCTGCTCCCTCTACTTCTTTCTGCTTGGAACTCGTTGCCTCCCAATGCCCGATTTCTGACTCAAACTAGGGTTATGGTTATGGTTACACCTAATGTTAGGGTTTGAAAAATCCACAAAGCCAGGAGCTCCAGGGACACTCACCATGCGAAAGGCAGGCCAAGCTTATCGCAGCACAGCCAAAACCTTGCTCCCACTTCTTCGTTCTTCTTGGAATCCTCCACAGCCAAATGCCAGATTTATGGCTCAATCTAGGGTTAGGGTTAGGGTTACGCCTAGGGTTAGGCTTGAGAAAACCACAAAGCCAGGAGCTCCAGGGACACTCACCATGTGAAAGGCAGGCCAAGTTGAGCACGATACAGTTAAAACCCTGCTCCCACTTCTTCATTCTTCTTGGAACTCGCCACAGCCCAATGCCTGATTTGTGGTTCAAACTAGGGTTAGGGTTAGGGTCAGGGTTACGCCTTCGTTTAGGATTGAGAAATCCACAAAGCCAGGAGCTCCAGGGATACTCACCATGCGAAAGGCAGACCAAGATGAGCATGATACAGTTATAACCTTGTTCCCACTTCTTCATTCTTCTTGGAACTCAGCACAGCCCAGTGCCAGATTTATGGCTCAATCTTGGGTTAGGGTTACGCCTAGGGTTAGGCTTGAGAAAACCACAAAGCCAGGAGCTCCAGAGACACTCACCATGCGAAAGGCAGACCGAGTTGAGCACGATACAGTTAAAACCTTGCTCCCAATTCTTCATTCTTCTTGGAACTCGCCACAGCCCAGTGCCCGATTTCCGGATCAATCTAGGGTTAGGGTTACGCCTAGGGTTAGGCTTGAGAAAACCACAAAGCCAAGAGCTCCAGGGACACTCACCATGTGAAAGGCAGACCAAGTAGAGCACGATACAGTTAAAACCTTGCTCCCACTGCTTCATTCTTCTTGGAACCCGCCACAGCCATGCGCCAACTTTCTTGCTCAATCTAGGGTTAGGGTTACGCCTAGGGTTAGGCTTGAGAAAACCACAAAGCCAGGAGCTCCAGGGACACTCACCATGTGAAAGGCAGGACATGTTGAGCACGATACAGTTAAAACCTTGCTCCCACTTCTTCATTCTTCTTGGAACTCGCCACAGCTCAATGCCTGATTTCTGGCTCAAACTAGGGTTAGGGTTAGGGTCAGGGTTACGCCTTGGTTTTGGATTGAGAAATCCACAAAGCCAGGAGCTCCACGGATACTCACCATGCGAAAGGTAGGACAAGTTGAGCACGATACAGTAAAAACCTTGCTCCCAATTCTTCATTCTTCTTGGAACTCGCCACAGCCCAGTGCCCGATTTCCAGATCAATCTAGGGTTAGGGTTAGGGTTAGGGTTAGGCTTGAGAAAACCACAAAGCCAGGAGCTCCAGGGACACTCACCATGTGAAAGGCAGGCCAAGTTGGGCACGATATAGTTAAAACCTTGCTCCCACTTCTTCTTTCTGCTTGGAACTCGCCGCCGCCCAATGCCCGATTTCTGACTCAAACTAGGGTTATGGTTACAGTTACACCTAGTGTTAGGCTTGAGAAAACCACAAAGCCAGGAGCTCCAGGGACACTCACCATGTGAAAGGCAGGCCAAGTTGGGCACGATACAGTTAAAACCTTGCTCCCACTGCTTCATTCTTCTTGGAACCTGCCACAGCCATGCGGCTTTCAGCCAACTTTCTGGCTCAATCTAGGGTTAGGGTTACGCCTAGAGTTAGGCTTGAGAAAACCACAAAGCCAGGAGCTCCAGGGACACTCACCATGCGAAAGGCAGGCCAAGCTTATCGCAGCACAGCCAAAACCTTGCTCCCACTTCTTCGTTCTTCTTGGAATCCTCCACAGCCAAATGCCAGATTTCTGGCTCAATCTGGGGTTAGGGTTAGGGTTAGGGTTATGCCTAGGGTTAGGCTTGAGAAAACCACAAAGCCAGGAGCTCCAGGGATACTCACCATGTGAAAGGCAGGCCAAGTTGAGCACGATACAGTTAAAACCCTGCTCCCTCTACTTCTTTCTGCTTGGAACTCGTTGCCTCCCAATGCCCGATTTCTGACTCAAACTAGGGTTATGGTTATGGTTACACCTAATGTTAGGGTTTGAAAAATCCACAAAGCCAGGAGCTCCAGGGACACACACCATGTGAAAGGCAGGCCAAGCTTATCGCAGCACAGCCAAAACCTTGCTCCCACTTCTTCGTTCTTCTTGGAATCCTCCACAGCCAAATGCCAGATTTCTGGCTCAATCTGGGGTTAGGGTTAGGGTTAGGGTTACGCCTAGGGTTAGGCTTGAGAAAACCACAAAGCCAGGAGCTCCAGGGACACTCACCATGCGAAAGGCAGGCCAAGCTTATCGCAGCACAGCCAAAACCTTGCTCCCACTTCTTCGTTCTTCTTGGAATCCTCCACAGCCAAATGCCAGATTTCTGGCTCAATCTGGGGTTAGGGTTAGGGTTAGCGTTACGCCTTGGGTTAGGGTTGAGAAAACCACAAAGCCAGGAGCTCCAGGGATACTCACCATGCGAAAGTCAGGCCAAGTTGGGCACGATACAGTTAAAACCTTGCTCCCACTTCTTCATTCTTCTTGGAACTCAGCACAGCCCAGTGCCCGATTTCTGGCTCAATCTAGGGTTATGGTTACGCCTAGGGTTAGGCTTGAGAAAACCACAAAGCCAGGAGCTCCAGGGATACTCACCATGTGAAAAGCAGGACAAGATGAGCACGATACAGTTAAAACCTTGCTCCCACTGCTTCATTCTTCTTGGAACTCGCCGCAGCCCAATGCCTGATTTCTGGCTCAAACTAGGGTAACGGTTAGGGTCAGTGTTGCGCCTTCGTTTAGGATTGAGAAATCCTCAAAGCCAGGAGCTCCAAGTATACCCACCATGCGAAAGGCAGGACAAGTTGAGCACGATACAGTTAAAACCTTGCTCCCACTTCTTAATTCTTCTTGGAGCACGCCACAGCCCAGTGCCCGATTTCCAGATCAATCTAGGGTTAGGGTTAAGCCTAGGGTTAGGCTTGAGAAAACCACAAAGCCAGGAGCTCCAGGGACACTCACCATGCGAAAGGCAGGCCAAGCTTATCGCAGCACAGCCAAAACCTTGCTCCCACTTCTTCGTTCTTCTTGGAATCCTCCACAGCCAAATGCCAGATTTCTGGCTCAATCTGGGGTTAGTGTTAGGGTTAGGGTTACGCCTAGGGTTAGGCTTGAGAAAACCACAAAGCCAGGAGCTCCAGGGATACTCACCATGCGAAAGTCAGGCCAAGTTGAGCACGATACAGTTAAAACCCTGCTCCCTCTACTTCTTTCTGCTTGGAACTCGCTGCCTCCCAATGCCCGATTTCTGACTCAAACTAGGGTTATGGTTATGGTTACACCTAATGTTAGGGTTTGAGAAATCCACAAAGCCAGGAGCTCCAGGGACACTCACCATGCGAAAGGCAGACCAAGTTGAGCACGATACAGTTAAAACCTTGCTCCCACTTCTTCATTCTTCTTGGAACTCAGCACAGCCCAATACCTGATTTCTGGGTCAATCTAGGATTAGGGCTAGGGTTAGGGTTACGCCTAGGGTTAGGCTTGAGAAAACCACAAAGCCAGGAGCTCCAGGGACACTCACCATGCGAAAGGCAGGCCAAGCTTATCGCAGCACAACCAAAACCTTGCTCCCACTTCTTCGTTCTTCTTGGAATCCTCCACAGCCAAATGCCAGATTTATGGCTCAATCTGGGGTTAGTGTTAGGGTTAGGGTTACGCCTAGGGTTAGGCTTGAGAAAACCACAAAGCCAGGAGCTCCAGGGACACTCACCATGTGAAAGGCAGACCAAGTAGAGCACGATACAGTTAAAACCTTGCTCCCACTTCTTCTTTCTGCTTGGAACCTGCCGCCGCCCAATGCCCGATTTCTGACACAAACTATGGTTATGGTTACAGTTACACCTAGTGTTAGGGTTTGAGAAAACCACAAAGCCAGGAGCTCCAGGGATACTCACCATGTGAAAGGCAGGCCAAGCTTATCGCAGCATAGCCAAAACCTTGCTCCCACTTCTTCATTCTTCTTGGAACTTGCCACAGCCAAATGGCCGATTTCCGGATCAATCTAGGGTTAGGGTTACGCCTAGGGTTAGGCTTGAGAAAACCACAAAGCCAGGAGCTCCAGGGACACTCACCATGCGAAAGGCAGGCCAAGTTGGGCACAATACAGTTAAAACCTTGCTCCCACTGCTTCGTTCTTCTTGGATCCTGCCACAGCCAAACGCCAACTTTCTAGCTCAGTCTAGTATTAGGGTTACGCCTAGTGTTAGGGCTTGAGAAAACCACAAAGCTAGGAGCTCCAGGGACACTCACCATGTGATAGGCAGACCAAGTAGAGCACGAAACAGTTAAAACCTTGCTCCCACTACTTCTTTCTGCTTGGAACTCGCCACCGCCCAATGCCCCTTTTCTGACTCAAACTATGGTTATGGTTGCAGTTACGCCTAGGGTTAGGCTTGAGAAAACCACAAAGCCAGGAGCTCCAGGGACACTCACCATGTGAAAGGCAGGCCAAGTTGGGCACGATACAGTTAAAACCTTGCTCCCACTGCTTCATTCTTCTTGGAACCCGCCACAGCCAAACGCATTTTTCTAGCTCAATCTAGGGTTAGGGTTACGCCTAGGGTTCGGCTTGAGAAAACCACAAAGCCAGGAGCTCCAGGGACACTCACCATGCGAAAGGCAGGCCAAGCTTATCGCAGCACAGCCAAAACCTTGCTCCCACTTCTTCGTTCTTCTTGGAATCCTCCACAGCCAAATGCCAGATTTATGGCTCAATCTAGGGTTAGGGTTAGGGTTACGCCTAGGGTTAGGCTTGAGAAAACCACAAAGCCAGGAGCTCCAGGGACACTCACCATGTGAAAGGCAGGCCAAGTTGAGCACGATACAGTTAAAACCCTGCTCCCACTTCTTCATTCTTCTTGGAACTCGCCACAGCCCAATGCCTGATTTGTGGTTCAAACTAGGGTTAGGGTTAGGGTCAGGGTTACGCCTTCGTTTAGGATTGAGAAATCCACAAAGCCAGGAGCTCCAGGGATACTCACCATGCGAAAGGCAGACCAAGATGAGCACGATACAGTTATAACCTTGTTCCCACTTCTTCATTCTTCTTGGAACTCAGCACAGCCCAGTGCCCGATTTCTGGCTCAATCTTGGGTTAGGGTTATGCCTAGGGTTAGGCTTGAGAAAACCGCAAAGCCAGGAGCTCCAGAGACACTCACCATGCGAAAGGCAGACCGAGTTGGGCACGATACAGTTAAAACCCTGCTCCCACTTCTTCATTCTTCTTGGAACTCGCCACAGCTCAATGCCTGATTTCTGGCTCAAACTAGGGTTAGGGTTAGGGTCAGGGTTACGCCTTGGTTTTGGATTGAGAAATCCACAAAGCCAGGAGCTCCACGGATACTCACCATGCGAAAGGTAGGACAAGTTGAGCACGATACAGTAAAAACCTTGCTCCCAATTCTTCATCTTGGAACTCGCCACAGCCCAGTGCCCGATTTCCAGATCAATCTAGGGTTAGGGTTACACCTAGGGTTAGGCTTGAGAAAACCACAAAGCCAGGAGCTCCAGGGACACTCACCATGTGAAAGGCAGGCCAAGTTGGGCACGATATAGTTAAAACCTTGCTCCCACTTCTTCTTTCTGCTTGGAACTCGCCGCCGCCCAATGCCCGATTTCTGACTCAAACTAGGGTTATGGTTACAGTTACACCTAGTGTTAGGCTTGAGAAAACCACAAAGCCAGGAGCTCCAGGGACACTCACCATGTGAAAGGCAGGCCAAGTTGGGCACGATACAGTTAAAACCTTGCTCCCACTGCTTCATTCTTCTTGGAACCTGCCACAGCCATGCGGCTTTCAGCCAACTTTCTGGCTCAATCTAGGGTTAGGGTTACGCCTAGGGTTAGGCTTGAGAAAACCACAAAGCCAGGAGCTCCAGGGACACTCACCATGCGAAAGGCAGGCCAAGCTTATCGCAGCACAGCCAAAACCTTGCTCCCACTTCTTCGTTCTTCTTGGAATCCTCCACAGCCAAATGCCAGATTTCTGGCTCAATCTGGGGTTAGGGTTAGGGTTAGGGTTACGCCTAGGGTTAGGCTTGAGAAAACCACAAAGCCAGGAGCTCCAGGGACACTCACCATGCGAAAGGCAGGCCAAGCTTATCGCAGCACAGCCAAAACCTTGCTCCCACTTCTTCGTTCTTCTTGGAATCCTCCACAGCCAAATGCCAGATTTCTGGCTCAATCTGGGGTTAGGGTTAGGGTTAGCGTTACGCCTTGGGTTAGGGTTGAGAAAACCACAAAGCCAGGAGCTCCAGGGATACTCACCATGCGAAAGTCAGGCCAAGTTGGGCACGATACAGTTAAAACCTTGCTCCCACTTCTTCATTCTTCTTGGAACTCAGCACAGCCCAGTGCCCGATTTCTGGCTCAATCTAGGGTTATGGTTACGCCTAGGGTTAGGGTTGAGAAAACCACAAAGCCAGGAGCTCCAGGGATACTCACCATGTGAAAAGCAGGACAAGATGAGCACGATACAGTTAAAACCTTGCTCCCACTGCTTCATTCTTCTTGGAACTCGCCGCAGCCCAATGCCTGATTTCTGGCTCAAACTAGGGTAACGGTTAGGGTCAGTGTTGCGCCTTCGTTTAGGATTGAGAAATCCTCAAAGCCAGGAGCTCCAAGTATACCCACCATGCGAAAGGCAGGACAAGTTGAGCACGATACAGTTAAAACCTTGCTCCCACTTCTTAATTCTTCTTGGAGCACGCCACAGCCCAGTGCCCGATTTCCAGATCAATCTAGGGTTAGGGTTAAGCCTAGGGTTAGGCTTGAGAAAACCACAAAGCCAGGTGCTCCAGGGACACTCACCATGCGAAAGGCAGGCCAAGCTTGTCGCAGCACAGCCAAAACCTTGCTCCCACTTCTTCGTTCTTCTTGGAATCCTCCACAGCCAAATGCCAGATTTCTGGCTCAATCTGGGGTTAATGTTAGGGTTAGGGTTATGCCTAGGGTTAGGCTTGAGAAAACCACAAAGCCAGGAGCTCCAGGGATACTCACCATGCGAAAGGCAGGCCAAGTTGAGCACGATACAGTTAAAACCCTGCTCCCTCTACTTCTTTCTGCTTGGAACTCGCTGCCTCCCAATGCCCGATTTCTGACTCAAACTAGGGTTATGGTTATGGTTACACCTAATGTTAGGGTTTGAGAAATCCACAAAGCCAGGAGCTCCAGGGACACTCACCATGCGAAAGGCAGACCAAGTTGAGCACGATACAGTTAAAACCTTGCTCCCACTTCTTCATTCTTCTTGGAACTCAGCACAGCCCAATACCTGATTTCTGGGTCAATCTAGGATTAGGGCTAGGGTTAGGGTTACGCCTAGGGTTAGGCTTGAGAAAACCACAAAGCCAGGAGCTCCAGGGACACTCACCATGCGAAAGGCAGGCCAAGCTTATCGCAGCACAACCAAAACCTTGCTCCCACTTCTTCGTTCTTCTTGGAATCCTCCACAGCCAAATGCCAGATTTATGGCTCAATCTGGGGTTAGTGTTAGGGTTAGGGTTACGCCTAGGGTTAGGCTTGAGAAAACCACAAAGCCAGGAGCTCCAGGGACACTCACCATGTGAAAGGCAGACCAAGTAGAGCACGATACAGTTAAAACCTTGCTCCCACTTCTTCTTTCTGCTTGGAACCTGCCGCCGCCCAATGCCCGATTTCTGACACAAACTATGGTTATGGTTACAGTTACACCTAGTGTTAGGGTTTGAGAAAACCACAAAGCCAGGAGCTCCAGGGATACTCACCATGTGAAAGGCAGGCCAAGCTTATCGCAGCATAGCCAAAACCTTGCTCCCACTTCTTCATTCTTCTTGGAACTTGCCACAGCCAAATGGCCGATTTCCGGATCAATCTAGGGTTAGGGTTACGCCTAGGGTTAGGCTTGAGAAAACCACAAAGCCAGGAGCTCCAGGGACACTCACCATGCGAAAGGCAGGCCAAGCTTATCGCAGCACAGCCAAAACCTTGCTCCCACTTCTTCGTTCTTCTTGGAATCCTCCACAGCCAAATGCCAGATTTCTGGCTCAATCTGGGGTTAGGGTTAGGGTTAGGGTTACGCCTAGGGTTAGGCTTGAGAAAACCACAAAGCCAGGAGCTCCAGGGACACTCACCATGCGAAAGGCAGGCCAAGCTTATCGCAGCACAGCCAAAACCTTGCTCCCACTTCTTCGTTCTTCTTGGAATCCTCCACAGCCAAATGCCAGATTTCTGGCTCAATCTGGGGTTAGGGTTAGGGTTAGCGTTACGCCTTGGGTTAGGGTTGAGAAAACCACAAAGCCAGGAGCTCCAGGGATACTCACCATGCGAAAGTCAGGCCAAGTTGGGCACGATACAGTTAAAACCTTGCTCCCACTTCTTCATTCTTCTTGGAACTCAGCACAGCCCAGTGCCCGATTTCTGGCTCAATCTAGGGTTATGGTTACGCCTAGGGTTAGGGTTGAGAAAACCACAAAGCCAGGAGCTCCAGGGATACTCACCATGTGAAAAGCAGGACAAGATGAGCACGATACAGTTAAAACCTTGCTCCCACTGCTTCATTCTTCTTGGAACTCGCCGCAGCCCAATGCCTGATTTCTGGCTCAAACTAGGGTAAGGGTTAGGGTCAGTGTTGCGCCTTCGTTTAGGATTGAGAAATCCTCAAAGCCAGGAGCTCCAAGTATACCCACCATGCGAAAGGCAGGACAAGTTGAGCACGATACAGTTAAAACCTTGCTCCCACTTCTTAATTCTTCTTGGAGCACGCCACAGCCCAGTGCCCGATTTCCAGATCAATCTAGGGTTAGGGTTAAGCCTAGGGTTAGGCTTGAGAAAACCACAAAGCCAGGTGCTCCAGGGACACTCACCATGCGAAAGGCAGGCCAAGCTTGTCGCAGCACAGCCAAAACCTTGCTCCCACTTCTTCGTTCTTCTTGGAATCCTCCACAGCCAAATGCCAGATTTCTGGCTCAATCTGGGGTTAATGTTAGGGTTAGGGTTATGCCTAGGGTTAGGCTTGAGAAAACCACAAAGCCAGGAGCTCCAGGGATACTCACCATGCGAAAGGCAGGCCAAGTTGAGCACGATACAGTTAAAACCCTGCTCCCTCTACTTCTTTCTGCTTGGAACTCGCTGCCTCCCAATGCCCGATTTCTGACTCAAACTAGGGTTATGGTTATGGTTACACCTAATGTTAGGGTTTGAGAAATCCACAAAGCCAGGAGCTCCAGGGACACTCACCATGCGAAAGGCAGACCAAGTTGAGCACGATACAGTTAAAACCTTGCTCCCACTTCTTCATTCTTCTTGGAACTCAGCACAGCCCAATACCTGATTTCTGGGTCAATCTAGGATTAGGGCTAGGGTTAGGGTTACGCCTAGGGTTAGGCTTGAGAAAACCACAAAGCCAGGAGCTCCAGGGACACTCACCATGCGAAAGGCAGGCCAAGCTTATCGCAGCACAACCAAAACCTTGCTCCCACTTCTTCGTTCTTCTTGGAATCCTCCACAGCCAAATGCCAGATTTATGGCTCAATCTGGGGTTAGTGTTAGGGTTAGGGTTACGCCTAGGGTTAGGCTTGAGAAAACCACAAAGCCAGGAGCTCCAGGGACACTCACCATGTGAAAGGCAGACCAAGTAGAGCACGATACAGTTAAAACCTTGCTCCCACTTCTTCTTTCTGCTTGGAACCTGCCGCCGCCCAATGCCCGATTTCTGACACAAACTATGGTTATGGTTACAGTTACACCTAGTGTTAGGGTTTGAGAAAACCACAAAGCCAGGAGCTCCAGGGATACTCACCATGTGAAAGGCAGGCCAAGCTTATCGCAGCATAGCCAAAACCTTGCTCCCACTTCTTCATTCTTCTTGGAACTTGCCACAGCCAAATGGCCGATTTCCGGATCAATCTAGGGTTAGGGTTACGCCTAGGGTTAGGCTTGAGAAAACCACAAAGCCAGGAGCTCCAGGGACACTCACCATGCGAAAGGCAGGCCAAGTTGGGCACGATACAGTTAAAACCTTGCTCCCACTTCTTCATTCTTCTTGGAACCCGCCACAGCCAAACGCATTTTTCTAGCTCAATCTAGGGTTAGGGTTTCGCCTAGGGTTAGGCTTGAGAAAACCACAAAGCCAGGAGCTCCAGGGACACTCACCATGCGAAAGGCAGGCCAAGCTTATCGCAGCACAGCCAAAACCTTGCTCCCACTTCTTCGTTCTTCTTGGAATCCTCCACAGCCAAATGCCTGATTTATGGCTCAATCTAGGGTTAGGGTTAGGGTTACGCCTAGGGTTAGGCTTGAGAAAACCACAAAGCCAGGAGCTCCAGGGACACTCACCATGTGAAAGGCAGGCCAAGTTGAGCACGATACAGTTAAAACCCTGCTCCCACTTCTTCATTCTTCTTGGAACTCGCCACAGCCCAATGCCTGATTTGTGGTTCAAACTAGGGTTAGGGTTAGGGTCAGGGTTACGCCTTCGTTTAGGATTGAGAAATCCACAAAGCCAGGAGCTCCAGGGATACTCACCATGCGAAAGGCAGACCAAGATGAGCACGATACAGTTATAACCTTGTTCCCACTTCTTCATTCTTCTTGGAACTCAGCACAGCCCAGTGCCCGATTTCTGGCTCAATCTTGGGTTAGGGTTATGCCTAGGGTTAGGCTTGAGAAAACCGCAAAGCCAGGAGCTCCAGAGACACTCACCATGCGAAAGGCAGACCGAGTTGGGCACGATACAGTTAAAACCCTGCTTCCACTTCTTCATTCTTCTTGGAACTCGCCACAGCTCAATGCCTGATTTCTGGCTCAAACTAGGGTTAGGGTTAGGGTCAGGGTTACGCCTTGGTTTTGGATTGAGAAATCCACAAAGCCAGGAGCTCCACGGATACTCACCATGCGAAAGGTAGGACAAGTTGAGCACGATACAGTAAAAACCTTGCTCCCAATTCTTCATCTTGGAACTCGCCACAGCCCAGTGCCCGATTTCCAGATCAATCTAGGGTTAGGGTTACACCTAGGGTTAGGCTTGAGAAAACCACAAAGCCAGGAGCTCCAGGGACACTCACCATGTGAAAGGCAGGCCAAGTTGGGCACGATATAGTTAAAACCTTGCTCCCACTTCTTCTTTCTGCTTGGAACTCGCCGCCGCCCAATGCCCGATTTCTGACTCAAACTAGGGTTATGGTTACAGTTACACCTAGTGTTAGGCTTGAGAAAACCACAAAGCCAGGAGCTCCAGGGACACTCACCATGTGAAAGGCAGGCCAAGTTGGGCACGATACAGTTAAAACCTTGCTCCCACTGCTTCATTCTTCTTGGAACCTGCCACAGCCATGCGGCTTTCAGCCAACTTTCTGGCTCAATCTAGGGTTAGGGTTACGCCTAGGGTTAGGCTTGAGAAAACCACAAAGCCAGGAGCTCCAGGGACACTCACCATGCGAAAGGCAGGCCAAGCTTATCGCAGCACAGCCAAAACCTTGCTCCCACTTCTTCGTTCTTCTTGGAATCCTCCACCGCCAAATGCCAGATTTCTGGCTCAATCTGGGGTTAGGGTTAGGGTTAGGGTTAGGGTTATGCCTAGGGTTAGGCTTGAGAAAACCACAAAGCCAGGAGCTCCAGGGATACTCACCATGTGAAAGGCAGGCCAAGTTGAGCACGATACAGTTAAAACCCTGCTCCCTCTACTTCTTTCTGCTTGGAACTCGTTGCCTCCCAATGCCCGATTTCTGACTCAAACTAGGGTTATGGTTATGGTTACACCTAATGTTAGGGTTTGAAAAATCCACAAACCAGGAGCTCCAGGGACACTCACCATGCGAAAGGCAGGCCAAGCTTATCGCAGCACAGCCAAAACCTTGCTCCCACTTCTTCGTTCTTCTTGGAATCCTCCACAGCCAAATGCCAGATTTCTGGCTCAATCTGGGGTTAGGGTTAGGGTTAGGGTTACGCCTAGGGTTAGGCTTGAGAAAACCACAAAGCCAGGAGCTCCAGGGACACTCACCATGCGAAAGGCAGGCCAAGCTTATCGCAGCACAGCCAAAACCTTGCTCCCACTTCTTCGTTCTTCTTGGAATCCTCCACAGCCAAATGCCAGATTTCTGGCTCAATCTGGGGTTAGGGTTAGGGTTAGCGTTACGCCTTGGGTTAGGGTTGAGAAAACCACAAAGCCAGGAGCTCCAGGGATACTCACCATGCGAAAGTCAGGCCAAGTTGGGCACGATACAGTTAAAACCTTGCTCCCACTTCTTCATTCTTCTTGGAACTCAGCACAGCCCAGTGCCCGATTTCTGGCTCAATCTAGGGTTATGGTTACGCCTAGGGTTAGGCTTGAGAAAACCACAAAGCCAGGAGCTCCAGGGATACTCACCATGTGAAAAGCAGGACAAGATGAGCACGATACAGTTAAAACCTTGCTCCCACTGCTTCATTCTTCTTGGAACTCGCCGCAGCCCAATGCCTGATTTCTGGCTCAAACTAGGGTAACGGTTAGGGTCAGTGTTGCGCCTTCGTTTAGGATTGAGAAATCCACAAAGCCAGGAGCTCCAAGTATACCCACCATGCGAAAGGCAGGACAAGTTGAGCACGATACAGTTAAAACCTTGCTCCCACTTCTTAATTCTTCTTGGAACACGCCACAGCCCAGTGCCCGATTTCCAGATCAATCTAGGGTTAGGGTTAAGCCTAGGGTTAGGCTTGAGAAAACCACAAAGCCAGGAGCTCCAGGGACACTCACCATGCGAAAGGCAGGCCAAGCTTATCGCAGCACAGCCAAAACCTTGCTCCCACTTCTTCGTTCTTCTTGGAATCCTCCACAGCCAAATGCCAGATTTCTGGCTCAATCTGGGGTTAGTGTTAGGGTTACGCCTAGGGTTAGGCTTGAGAAAACCACAAAGCCAGGAGCTCCAGGGATACTCACCATGCGAAAGTCAGGCCAAGTTGAGCACGATACAGTTAAAACCCTGCTCCCTCTACTTCTTTCTGCTTGGAACTCGCTGCCTCCCAATGCCCGATTTCTGACTCAAACTAGGGTTATGGTTATGGTTACACCTAATGTTAGGGTTTGAGAAATCCACAAAGCCAGGAGCTCCAGGGACACTCACCATGCGAAAGGCAGACCAAGTTGAGCACGATACAGTTAAAACCTTGCTCCCACTTCTTCATTCTTCTTGGAACTCAGCACAGACAATACCTGATTTCTGGGTCAATCTAGGATTAGGGCTAGGGTTAGGGTTACGCCTAGGGTTAGGCTTGAGAAAACCACAAAGCCAGGAGCTCCAGGGACACTCACCATGCGAAAGGCAGGCCAAGCTTATCGCAGCACAACCAAAACCTTGCTCCCACTTCTTCGTTCTTCTTGGAATCCTCCACAGCCAAATGCCAGATTTATGGCTCAATCTGGGGTTAGTGTTAGGGTTAGGGTTACGCCTAGGGTTAGGCTTGAGAAAACCACAAAGCCAGGAGCTCCAGGGACACTCACCATGTGAAAGGATGACCAAGTAGAGCACGATACAGTTAAAACCTTGCTCCCACTTCTTCTTTCTGCATGGAACCTGCCGCCGCCCAATGCCCCATTTCTGACTCAAACTATGGTTATGGTTGCAGTTACGCCTAGGGTTAGGGTTGAGAAAACCACAAAGGCAGGAGCTCCAGGGACACTCACCATGCGAAAGGCAGGCCAAGTTGGGCACGATACAGTTAAAACCTTGCTCCCACTGCTTCATTCTTCTTGGAACCCGCCACAGCCAAACGCATTTTTCTAGCTCAATCTAGGGTTAGGGTTTCGCCTAGGGTTAGGCTTGAGAAAACCACAAAGCCAGGAGCTCCAGGGATACTCACCATGCGAAAGGCAGGCCAAGCTTACCGCAGCACAGCCAAAACCTTGCTCTCACATCTTCATTCTGCTTGGAACTCAGCACACCCCAGTGCCCGATTTCTGGCTCAATCTAGGGTTAGGGTTACGCCTAGGGTTAGGCTTGAGAAAACCACAAAGCCAGGAGCTCCAGGGACACTCACCATGTGAAAGGCAGGCCAAGTAGAGCACCATACAGTTAAAACCTTGCTCCCACTTCTTCATTCTTCTTGGAACTCGCCACAGCCCAATGCCTGATTTCTGGATCAAACTAGGGTTAGGGTTAGGGTCAGGGTTACGCCTTCGTTAAGGATTGAGAAATCCACAAAGCCAGGAGCTCCAGGGATACTCACCATGCAAAAGGCAGACCAAGATGAGCACGATACAGTTATAACCTTGTTCCCACTTCTTCATTCTTCTTGGAACATAGCACAGCCAAACGCCAACTTTCTAGCTCAGTCTAGTATTAGGGTTACGCCTAGGGTTAGGCTTGAGAAAACCACAAAGCCAGGAGCTCCAGGGATACTCACCATGTGAAAGGCAGGCCAAGCTTATCGCAGCATAGCCAAAACCTTGCTCCCTCTACTTCTTCATTCATCTTGGAACTTGCCACAGCCAAATGGCCGATTTCCGGATGAATCTAGGGTTAGGGTTACGCCTAGGGTTAGGCATGAGAAAACCACAAAGCCAGGAGCTCCAGGGACACTCACCATGCAAAAGGCAGGCCAAGTTGGGCACCATACAGTTAAAACCTTGCTCCCACTGCTTCGTTCTTCTTGGAACCTGCCACCGCCAAACGCCAACTTTCTAGCTCAGTCTAGTATTAGGGTTACGCCTAGGGTTAGGCTTGAGAAAACCACAAAGCTAGGAGCTCCAGGGACACTCACCATGTGATAGGCAGACCAAGTAGAGCACGATACAGTTAAAACCTTGCTCCCACTTCTTCTTTCTGCTTGGAACTCGCCACCGCCCAATGCCCCATTTCTGACTCAAACTATGGTTATGGTTGCAGTTACGCCTAGGGTTAGGCTTGAGAAAACCACAAAGCCAGGAGCTCAAGGGACACTCACCATGTGAAAGGCAGGCCAAGTTGGGCACGATACAGTTAAAACCTTGCTCCCACTGCTTCATTCTTCTTGGAACCCGCCACAGCCAAACGCATTTTTCTAGCTCAATCTAGGGTTAGGGTTACGCCTAGGGTTTGGCTTGAGAAAACCACAAAGCCAGGAGCTCCAGGGACACTCACCATGCGAAAGGCAGGCCAAGCTTATCGCAGCACAGCCAAAACCTTGCTCCCACTTCTTCGTTCTTCTTGGAATCCTCCACAGCCAAATGCCAGATTTATGGCTCAATCTAGGGTTAGGGTTAGGGTTACGCCTAGGGTTAGGCTTGAGAAAACCACAAAGCCAGGAGCTCCAGGGACACTCACCATGTGAAAGGCAGGCCAAGTTGGGCACGATACAGTTAAAACCTTGCTCCCACTGCTTCATTCTTCTTGGAACCCGCCACAGCCATGCGCCAACTTTCTAGCTCAATCTAGGGTTAGGGTTACGCCTAGGGTTAGGCTTGAGAAAACCACAAAGCCAGGAGCTCCAGGGACACTCACCATGTGAAAGGCAGGCCATGTTGAGCACGATGCAGTTAAAACCTTGCTCCCACTTCTTCATTCTTCTTGGAACTCGCCACAGCTCAATGCCTGATTTCTGGCTCAAACTAGGGTTAGGGTTAGGGTCAGGGTTACGCCTTGGTTTTGGATTGAGAAATCCACAAAGCCAGGAGTACCAGGGATGCTCACCATGCGAAAGGTAGGACAAGTTGAGCACGATACAGTTAAAACCTTGCTCCCAATTCTTCATTCTTCTTGGAACTCACCACAGCCCAGTGCCCGATTTCCAGATCAATCTAGGGTTAGGGTTACGCCTAGGGTTAGGCTTGAGAAAACCACAAAGCCAGGAGCTCCAGGGACACTCACCATGTGAAAGGCAGGCCAAGTTGGGCACGATATAGTTAAAACCTTGCTCCCACTTCTTCTTTCTGCTTCGAACTCGCCGCCGCCCAATGCCCGATTTCTGACTCAAACTAGGGTTATGATTACAGTTACACCGAGTGTTAGGCTTGAGAAAACCACAAAGCCAGGAGCTCCAGGGACACTCACCATGTGAAAGGCAGGCCAAGTTGGGCACGATACAGTTAAAACCTTGCTCCCACTGCTTCATTCTTCTTGGAACCCGCCACAGCCATGCGCCAACTTTCTAGCTCAATCTAGGGTTAGGGTTACGCCTAGGGTTAGGCTTGAGAAAACCACAAAGCCAGGAGCTCCAGGGACACTCACCATGCGAAAGGCAGGCCAAGCTTATCGCAGCACAGCCAAAACCTTGCTCCCACTTCTTCGTTCTTCTTGGAATCCTCCACCGCCAAATGCCAGATTTCTGGCTCAATCTGGGGTTAGGGTTAGGGTTAGGGTTAGGGTTAGGGTTATGCCTAGGGTTAGGCTTGAGAAAACCACAAAGCCAGGAGCTCCAGGGATACTCACCATGTGAAAGGCAGGCCAAGTTGAGCACGATACAGTTAAAACCCTGCTCCCTCTACTTCTTTCTGCTTGGAACTCGTTGCCTCCCAATGCCCGATTTCTGACTCAAACTAGGGTTATGGTTATGGTTACACCTAATGTTAGGGTTTGAAAAATCCACAAAGCCAGGAGCTCCAGGGACACTCACCATGCGAAAGGCAGGCCAAGCTTATCGCAGCACAGCCAAAACCTTGCTCCCACTTCTTCGTTCTTCTTGGAATCCTCCACAGCCAAATGCCAGATTTCTGGCTCAATCTGGGGTTAGGGTGAGGGTTAGCGTTACGCCTTGGGTTAGGGTTGAGAAAACCACAAAGCCAGGAGCTCCAGGGATACTCACCATGCGAAAGTCAGGCCAAGTTGGGCACGATACAGTTAAAACCTTGCTCCCACTTCTTCATTCTTCTTGGAACTCAGCACAGCCCAGTGCCCGATTTCTGGCTCAATCTAGGGTTATGGTTACGCCTAGGGTTAGGCTTGAGAAAACCACAAAGCCAGGAGCTCCAGGGATACTCACCATGTGAAAAGCAGGACAAGATGAGCACGATACAGTTAAAACCTTGCTCCCACTGCTTCATTCTTCTTGGAACTCGCCGCAGCCCAATGCCTGATTTTTGGGTCAAACTAGGGTAATGGTTAGGGTCAGTGTTGCGCCTTCGTTTAGGATTGAGAAATCCACAAAGCCAGGAGCTCCAGGGATACCCACCATGCGAAAGGCAGGACAAGTTGAGCACGATACAGTTAAAACCTTGCTCCTACTTCTTCATTCTTCTTGGAACACGCCACAGCCCAGTGCCCGATTTCCAGATCAGTCTAGGGTTAGGGTTAAGCCTAGGGTTAGGCTTGAGAAAACCACAAAGCCAGGAGCTCCAGGGACACTCACCATGCGAAAGGCAGGCCAAGCTTATCGCAGCACAGCCAAAACCTTGCTCCCACTTCTTCGTTCTTCTTGGAATCCTCCACAGCCAAATGCCAGATTTCTGGCTCAATCTGGGGTTAGGGTTAGGGTTAGGGTTACGCCTAGGGTTAGGCTTGAGAAAACCACAAAGCCAGGAGCTCCAGGGATACTCACCATGCGAAAGTCAGGCCAAGTTGAGCACGATACAGTTAAAACCCTGCTCCCTCTACTTCTTTCTGCTTGGAACTCGCTGCCTCCCAATGCCCGATTTCTGACTCAAACTAGGGTTATGGTTATGGTTACACCTAATGTTAGGGTTTGAGAAATCCACAAAGCCAGGAGCTCCAGGGACACTCACCATGCGAAAGGCAGACCAAGTTGAGCACGATACAGTTAAAACCTTGCTCCCACTTCTTCATTCTTCTTGGAACTCAGCACAGCCCAATACCTGATTTCTGGGTCAATCTAGGATTAGGGCTAGGGTTAGGGTTACGCCTAGGGTTAGGCTTGAGAAAACCACAAAGCCAGGAGCTCCAGGGACACTCACCATGCGAAAGGCAGGCCAAGCTTATCGCAGCACAACCAAAACCTTGCTCCCACTTCTTCGTTCTTGGAATGCTCCACAGCCAAATGCCAGATTTATGGCTCAATCTGGGGTTAGTGTTAGGGTTAGGGTTACGCCTAGGGTTAGGCTTGAGAAAACCACAAAGCCAGGAGCTCCAGGGACACTCACCATGTGAAAGGCAGGCCAAGTAGAGCACGATACAGTTAAAACCTTGCTCCCACTTCTTCTTTCTGCTTGGAACCTGCCGCCGCCCAATGCCCGATTTCTGACACAAACTATGGTTATGGTTACAGTTACACCTAGTGTTAGGGTTTGAGAAAACCACAAAGCCAGGAGCTCCAGGGATACTCACCATGTGAAAGGCAGGCCAAGCTTATCGCAGCATAGCCAAAACCTTGCTCCCACTTCTTCATTCTTCTTGGAACTTGCCACAGCCAAATGGCCGATTTCCGGATCAATCTAGGGTTAGGGTTACGCCTAGGGTTAGGCTTGAGAAAACCACAAAGCCAGGAGCTCCAGGGACACTCACCATGCGAAAGGCAGGCCAAGTTGGGCACAATACAGTTAAAACCTTGCTCCCACTGCTTCGTTCTTCTTGGATCCTGCCACAGCCAAACGCCAACTTTCTAGCTCAGTCTAGTATTAGGGTTACGCCTAGTGTTAGGGCTTGAGAAAACCACAAAGCTAGGAGCTCCAGGGACACTCACCATGTGAAAGGCAGGCCAAGTAGAGCACGATACAGTTAAAACCTTGCTCCCACTTCTTCTTTCTGCTTGGAACTCGCCACCGCCCAATGCCCCATTTCTGACTCAAACTATGGTTATGGTTGCAGTTACGCCTAGGGTTAGGGTTGAGAAAACCACAAAGCCAGGAGCTCCAGGGACACTCACCATGCGAAAGGCAGGCCAAGTTGGGCACGATACAGTTAAAACCTTGCTCCCACTGCTTCATTCTTCTTGGAACCCGCCACAGCCAAACGCATTTTTCTAGCTCAATCTAGGGTTAGGGTTTCGCCTAGGGTTAGGCTTGAGAAAACCACAAAGCCAGGAGCTCCAGGGACACTCACCATGCGAAAGGCAGGCCAAGCTTACCGCAGCACAGCCAAAACCTTGCTCTCACATCTTCATTCTGCTTGGAACTCAGCACACCCCAGTGCCCGATTTCTGGCTCAATCTAGGGTTAGGGTTACGCCTAGGGTTAGGCTTGAGAAAACCACAAAGCCAGGAGCTCCAGGGACACTCACCATGTGAAAGGCAGGCCAAGTAGAGCACGATACAGTTAAAACCTTGCTCCCACTTCTTCATTCTTCTTGGAACTCGCCACAGCCCAATGCCTGATTTCTGGCTCAAACTAGGGTTGGGGTTAGGGTCAGGGTTACGCCTTGGTTTAGGATTGAGAAATCCACAAAGCCAGGAGCTCCAGGGATACTCACCATGCGAAAGGCAGGACAAGTTGAGCACGATACAGTTAAAACCTTGCTCCCACTTCTTAAATCTTCTTGGAACTCGCCAGAGCCCAGTGCCCGATTTTCGGATCAATCTAGGGTTAGGGTTAGGCCTAGGGTTAGGCTTGAGAAAACCACAAAGCCAGGAGCTCCAGGGACACTCACCATGTGAAAGGCAGGCCAAGTAGAGCACGATACAGTTAAAACCTTGATCCCACTTCTTCTTTCTGCTTGGAACTCGCCGCCGCCCAATGCCCGATTTCTGACTCAAACTAGGGTTATGATTACAGTTACACCTAGTGTTAGGGTTTGAGAAATCCACAAAGCCAGGAGCTCCAGGGATACTCACCATGTGAAAGGCAGGCCAAGCATATCGCAGCACAGCCAAAACTTTGCTCCCACTTTTTCATTCTTCTTGGAATCCTCCACAGCCCAGTGCCCAATTTCTGGCTCAATCTAGGATTAGGGTTATGCCTAGGGTTAGGCTTGAGAAAACCACATAGCCAGGAGCTCCAGGGACACTCAGCATGTGAAAGGCAGGCCAAGTTGGGCACGATACAGTTAAAACCTTGCTCACACTGCTTCATTCTTCTTGGAACCCGCCACAGCCATGCGCCAACTTTCTAGCTCAATCTAGGGTTAGGGTTACGCCTAGGGTTAGGCTTGAGAAAACCACAAAGCCAGGAGCTCCAGGGACACTCACCATGCGAAAGGCAGGCCAAGCTTATCGCAGCACAGCCAAAACCTTGCTCCCACTTCTTCGTTCTTCTTGGAATCCTCCACAGCCAAATGCCAGATTTCTGGCTCAATTTGGGGTTAGGGTTAGGGTTAGGGTTACGCCTAGGGTTAGGCTTGAGAAAACCACAAAGCCAGGAGCTCCAGGGACACTCACCATGCGAAAGGCAGGCCAAGTTGGGCACGATACAGTTAAAACCTTGCTCCCACTTCTTCATTCTTCTTGGAACTCGTTGCCGCCCAATGCCCGATTTCTGACTCGAACTAGGGTTATGGTTATGGTTACACCTAATGTTAGGGTTTGAGAAATCCACAAAGCCAGGAGCTCCAGGGACACTCACCATTCGAAAGGCAGGCCAAGCTTACCGCAGCACAGCCAAAACCTTGCTCCCACTGCTTTATTCTTCTTGGAATCCTCCACAGCCAAATGCCAGATTTCTGGCTCAATCTGGGGTTAGGGTTAGGGTTAGGGTTACGCCTAGGGTTAGGCTTGAGAAAACCACAAAGCCAGGAGCTCCAGGGATACTCACCGTGTGAAAGGCAGGCCAAGCTTATCGCAGCACAGCCAAAACTTTGCTCCCACTTCTTCATTCTTCTTGGAACTCGCCACAGCCCAGTGCCCGATTTCCGGATCAATCTAGGGTTAGGGTTAGGGTTAGGGTTACGCCTAGGGTTAGGCTTGAGAAAACCACAAAGCCAGGAGCTCCAGGGATACTCACCATGTGAAAGGCAGGCCAAGTTGAGCACGATACAGTTAAAACCTTGCTCCCACTTCTTCATTCTTCTTTGAACTCAGCACAGCCCAGTGCCAGATTTCTGGCTCAATCTAGGGTTAGGGTTACGCCTAGGGTTAGGCTTGAGAAAACCACAAAGCCAGGAGCTCCAGGGATACTCACCATGCGAAAGGCAGGCCAAGCTTACCGCAGCATTGCCAAAACCTTGCTTCCACTTCTTCATTCTTCTTGGATCTCAGCACACCCCAGTGCCCGATTTCTGGCTCAATCTAGGGTTAGGGTTACGCCTAGGCTTAGGCTTGAGATAACCACAAAGCCAGGAGCTCCAGGGACACTCACCATGTGAAAGGCAGGCCAAGTTGAGCAAGATAAACTTAAAATCTTGCTCCCACTTCTTCTTTCTGCTTGGAACTCGCCGCCGCCCTTCTTCCCTTTTTTCCCCTGGACTCGTTCGTTGCACTCTTTTTCTCGTTCCCTTCTTCCCTTTTTTCCCCTGCACTCGTTCGTTGCACTCTTTTTCTCGTTCCCTTCTTCCCTTTTTTCCCCTGCACTCGTTCGTTTCACTCTTTTTCTCGTTCCCTTTTTCCCGTTATTCCCTGCACTCGTTCTTTGCACACTTTTTCTCGTTCCCTTCTTCCCGCTTTTTTTTGCAATCGTTCGTTGCACTCTTTTTCTCGTTCCCTTCATCACTTTTTTATTCCTTACTCACTCGTTGCACTCTTTTTCTCGTTCCCTCTTTCCCGTTTTTCCCTGCACTCGTTCGTTGCAGTGTTTTTCTCGTTCCCTTCTTCTCTTTTTTCTCCTGCACTCGTTCGTTGCGCTCTTTTTCTCGTTCCCTTCTTCCCGTTATTCCCTGCACTCGTTCGTTGCACTCTTTTTCTCGTTCCCTTCATCCCTTTTTTATTCTGCACTCATTCGTTGCAGTCTTTTTCTCGTTCCGTTCTTCCCGCTTTTTTTTGCATTCCTTGGTTGCGCACTTTTTCTCGTTCCCTTCTTCCCGCTTTTTCCCCTGCAGTCGTTCGTTGCACACTTTTACTCGTTCCCTTCTTCCTGATTTTTTTTGCACTCGTTCGTTGCACTCTTTTTCTCGTTCCCTTCTTCCCTTTTTTCCCCTGCACTCGTTCGTTGCACTCTTTTTCTCGTTCCCTTCTTCCCTTTTTTATTCTTCACTCGTTCGTTGCACTCTTTTTCTCGTTCCCTTCTTCCCTTTTTTATTCTTCACTCATTCGTTGCACACTTTTTCTCATTCCCTTCTTCCCTTTTTTCCCCTGCACTCGTTCGTTGCACTCTTTTTCTCGTTCCCTTCTTCCCGATTTTTTTTGCACTCGTTTGTTGCACAATTTTTCTCGTTCCCTTCTTCCCGTTTTTCCCCTGCACTCATTCGTTGCACACTTTTTCTCGTTCCCTTCTTCCCTTTTTTCCCTGCATTCGTTCGTTGCACTCTTTTTCTCGTTCCCTTCTTCCCGGTATTTTTTGCACTCGTTCGTTGCACTCTTTTTCTCGTTCCCTTCTTCCCGCTTTTTTTTGCATTCGTTGGTTGCGCACTTTTTCTCGTTCTCTTATTCCCGCTTTTTTTTGCACTCGTTCGTTGCACATTTTTTCTCGTTCCCTTCTTCCCATTTTTCCCCTGCACTCGTTCGTTGCACAATTTTTCTCGTTCCCTTCTTCCCGATTTTTTTTGCACTCGTTCGTTGCACAATTTTTCTCGTTCCCTTCTTCCCGTTTTTCCCCTGCACTCATTCGTTGCACACTTTTTCTCGTTCCCTTCTTCCCTTTTTTCCCTGCATTCGTTCGTTGCACTCTTTTTCTCGTTCCCTTCTTCCCGCTTTTTTTTGCATTCGTTGGTTGCGCACTTTTTCTCGTTCCCTTCTTCCCGGTATTTTTTGCACTCGTTCGTTGCACTCTTTTTCTCGTTCCCTTCTTCCCGCTTTTTTTTGCATTCGTTGGTTGCGCTCTTTTTCTCGTTCTCTTATTCCCCCTTTTTTTTGCACTCGTTCGTTGCACATTTTTTCTCGTTCCCTTCTTCCCATTTTTCCCCTGCACTCGTTCGTTGCACAATTTTTCTCGTTCCCTTCTTCCCGCTTTTTTTTGCACTCGTTCGTTGCACTCTTTTTCTCGTTCCCTTCTTCCCTTTTTTATTCTTCACTCAATCGTTGCACTCTTTTTCTCGTTCCCTTCTTCCCGATTTTCCCTGCACTCGTTCGCTGCACTCTTTTTCTCGGTCCCTTCTTCCTATTTTTCCCCTGCACTCGTTCGTTGCACTCTTTTTCTCGTTCCCGTGTTCCCTTTTTTCCCCTGCACTCGTTCGTTGCACTCTTTTTCTCGTTCCCTTCTTCCCTTTTTTCCCCTGCACTCGTTCGTTGCACTCTTTTTGTCGTTCCCTTCTTCCCGCTTTTTTTTGCACTCGTTCGTTGCACTCTTTTTCTCGTTCCCTTCTTCTCTTTTTTCTCCTGCACTCGTTCGTTGCACTCTTTTTCTCGTTCCCTTCTTCCCGTTATTCCCTGCACTCGTTCGTTGCACACTTTTTCTCGTTCCCTTCTTCCCTTTTTCCCCTGCACTCGTTCGTTGCACTCTTTTTCTCGTTCCCTTCTTCCCGCTTTTTTTTACACTCGTTCGTTGCACACTATTTGTCGTTCCCTTCTTCCCGCTTTTTTTTGCACTCGTTCGTTGCACACTTTTTCTCGTTTCCCTCTTCCCTTTTTTCCCTTGCACTCGTTCGTTGCACTCTTTTTCTCGTTCCCTTCTTCCCTTTTTTCCCCTGCACTCGTTCGTTGCACAATTTTTCTCGTTCCCTTCTTCCCTTTTTTCCCCTGCACTCGTTCGTTGCACACTTTTTCTCGTTCCCTTCTTCCTGCTTTTTTTTGCACTCGTTCGTTGCACACTTTTTGTCGTTCCCTTCTTCCCGCTTTTTTTTGCACTCGTTCGTTGCACAATTTTTCTCGTTCCCTTCTTCCCTTTTTTCCCCTGCACTCGTTCCTTGCACTCTTTTTGTCGTTCCCTTCTTCCCGCTTTTTTTTGCACTCGTTCGTTGCACTCTTTTTCTCGTTCCCTTCTTCTCTTTTTTCTCCTGCACTCGTTCGTTGCACTCTTCTTCTCGTTCCCTTCTTCCCGTTATTCCCTGCACTCGTTCGTAGCACACTTTTTCTCGTTCCCTTCTTCCCTTTTTCCCCTGCACTCGTTCGTTGCACTCTTTTTCTCGTTCCCTTCTTCCCGCTTTTTTTTACACTCGTTCGTTGCACACTATTTGTCGTTCCCTTCTTCCCGCTTTTTTTTGCACTCGTTCGTTGCACACTTTTTCTCGTTTCCCTCTTCCCTTTTTTCCCCTGCACTCGTTCGTTGCACTCTTTTTCTCGTTCCCTTCTTCCCTTTTTTCCCCTGCACTCGTTCGTTGCACAGTTTTTCTCGTTCCCTTCTTCCCTTTTTTCCCCTGCACTCGTTCGTTGCACACTTTTTCTCGTTCCCTTCTTCCTGCTTTTTTTTGCACTCGTTCGTTGCACACTTTTTGTCGTTCCCTTCTTCCCGCTTTTTTTTGCACTCGTTCGTTGCACAATTTTTCTCGTTCCCCTCTTCCCTTTTTTCCCCTGCACTCGTTCGTTGCACTCTTTTTCTCGTTCCCTTCTTCCCGCTTTTTTTTGCACTCGTTCGTTGCACACTTTTTGTTGTTACCTTCTTCCCGCTTTTTTTTGCACTCGTTCGTTGTACTCTTTTTCTCGTTCCCTTCTTCCCGCTTTTTTTTGCACTCATTCGTTGCACAATTTTTCTCGTTCCCTTCTTCCCTTTTTTCCCCTGCACTCGTTCGTTGCACTCTTTTTCTCGTTCCCTTCTTCCCGCATTTTTTTGCACTCGTTCGTTGCACACTTTTTGTCTTTCCCTTCTTCCTCTTTTTTTTGCACTCGTTCGTTGCACACTTTTTCTCGTTTCCCTCTTCCCTTTTTTCCCCTGCACTCGTTCGTTGCACTCTTTTTCTCGTTCCCTTCTTCCCTTTTTCCCCCTGCACTCTTTCGTTGCACAATTTTTCTCTTTCCCTTCTTCCCTTTTTTCCCCTGCACTCGTTCGTTGCACACTTTTTCTCGTTCCCTCCTTCCCGGATTTTTTTCCACTCGTTCGTTGCACACTTTTTCTCGTTCCCTTCATCCCGCTTTTTTTTGCACTCGTTCGTTGCACTCTTTTTCTCTTTCCCTCCTTCCCGCTTTTTTTTGCACTCGTTCGTTGCACACTTTTTCACGTTCCCTTCTTCCCTTTTTTCCCCTGCACTCGTTCGTTGCACTCTTTTTCTCGTTCCCTTCTTCCAGTTTTTTTCTGCACTCGTTCGTTGCACTCTTTTTCTCGTTCCCTTCTTCCCTTTTTTCCCCTGCACTCGTTCGTTGCACACTTTTTCTCGTTCCCTCCTTCCCGGTATTTTTTGCACTCGTTCGTTGCACACTTTCTCTCGTTCCCCTCTTCCCTTTTTTCCCTGCACTCGTTCGTTGCACAATTTTTCTCGTTCCCTTCTTCCCTTTTTTCCCCTGCACTCGTTCGTTGCACTCTTTTTCTCGTTCCCTTCTTCCCGTTATTCCCTGCACTCGTTCGTTGCACACTTTTTC
Source organism: Cyanocitta stelleri (assembly GCA_026167965.1). NCBI lineage: Eukaryota > Metazoa > Chordata > Aves > Passeriformes > Corvidae > Cyanocitta > Cyanocitta stelleri. The sequence goes on along the minus strand of JANXIP010000040.1, from coordinate 6,347,188 downwards.
TCGTTCCCTTCTTCCTGTTTTTCCCCTGCACTCGTTCATTGCACACTTTTTCTCGCTCACTTCTTCCAAATTTTTTTGCACTCATTCGTTGCACTCTTTTTCTCGTACCCCTCTTCCCTTTTTTCCCCTGCACTCGTTCGTTGCACTTTTTTCTCGTTCCCTTCTTCCCGATTTTTTTTCCACTCGTTCGTTGCACACTTTTTCTCGTTCCCTTAATCCCGCTTTTTTTTGCACTCGTTCGTTGTACTCTTTTTCTCGTTCCCTTCTTCCCGCTTTTTTTTGCACTCATTCGTTGCACAATTTTTCTCATTCCCTTCTTCCCTTTTTTCCCCTGCACTCGTTCGTTGCACTCTTTTTCTCGTTCCCTTCTTCCCGTTATTCCCTGCACTCGTTCATTGCACACTTTTTGTCGTTCCCTTCTTCCCGCTTTTTTTTGCACTCGTTCGTTGCACAATTTTTCTCGTTCCCCTCTTCCCTTTTTTCCCCTGCACTCGTTCGTTGCACTCTTTTTCTCGTTCCCTTCTTCCCGCTTTTTTTTGCACTCGTTCGTTGCACACTTTTTGTCGTTCCCTTCTTCCCGCTTTTTTTTGCACTCGTTCGTTGCACAATTTTTCTCGTTCCCCTCTTCCCTTTTTTCCCCTGCACTCGTTCGTTGCACTCTTTTTCTCGTTCCCTTCTTCCCGCTTTTTTTTGCACTCGTTCGTTGCACACTTTTTGTCATTCCCTTCATCCAGTATTTTTTTGCACTCGTTCGTTGCACTCTTTTTCTCGTTCCCTTCTTCCCTTTTTTCCCCTGCACTCGTTCGTTGCACTGTTTTTCTCGTTCCCCTCTTCCCTTTTTCCCCTGCACTCGTTCGTTGCACAATTTTTCTCGTTCCCTTCTTCCCTTTTTTCCCCTGCACTCGTTCGTTGCACTCATTTTCTCGTTCCCTTCTTCCCGTTTTCCCCTGCACTCGTTTGTTGCACACTTTTTCTCGTTCCCTTCTTCCATTTTTTCCCCTGCACTCGTTCGTTGCACACTTTTTCTCGTTCCCTCCTTCCCGGTATTTTTTGCACTCGTTCGTTGCACACTTTTTCTTGTTCCCTTCTTCCCGATTTTTTTTGCACTCGTTCGTTGCACTCTTTTTCTCGTTCCCTTCTTCCCGCTTTTTTTTGCACTCGTTCGTTGCACTCTTTTTCTCGTTACCCTCTTCCATTTTTTCCCTGCACTCGTTCGTTGCACTCTTTTTCTCGTTCCCTTCTTCCCGTTTTTCCCCTGCACTCATTCGTTGCACTCTTTTTCTCGTTCCCCTCTTCCCTTTTTTCCCCTGCACTCGTTCGTTGCACTCTTTTTCTCGTTCCCTTCTTCCCGATTTTTTTTGCACTCGTTCGTTGCACATTTTTTCTCGTTCCCTTCTTCCCGCTTTTTTTTGCACTCGTTTTTTGTACTCTTTTTCTCGTTCCCTTCTTCCCGCTTTTTTTGCACTCGTTCGTTGCACTCTTTTTCTCGTTCCCCTCTTCCCTTTTTTTCACCTGCACTCGTTCGTTGCACAATTTTTCTCGTTCCCTTCTTCCCTTTTTTCCCCTGCACTCGTTCGTTGCACTCTTTTTCTCGTTCCCTTCTTCCCGTTATTCCCTGCACTCGTTCGTTGCACACTTTTTCTCGTTCCCTTCTTCCCGATTTTTTTTGCACTCGTTCGTTGCACTCTTTTTCTTGTTCCCTTCTTGCCGTTTTATTTTTGCACTCGTTCGTTGCACACTTTTTCTCGTTCCCTTCTTCCTGTTTTTCCCCTGCACTCGTTCGTTGCACTCTTTTTCTCGTTCCCTTCGTCCCTTTTTTCCCTGCACTCGTTCGTTGCACTCTTTTTCTCGTTCCCTTCTTCCCTTTTTTCCCCTGCACTCGTTCGTTGCACACTTTTTCTCGTTCCCTCCTTCCCGCTTTTTTTTGCACTCGTTCGTTGCGCACTTTTTCTCGTTCCCTTCTTCCCTTTTTTCCCCTGCACTCGTTCGTTGCACTCTTTTTCTCGTTCCCTTCTTCGCTTTTTTTGCACTCGTTCGTTGCACAATTTTTCTCGTTCCACTCTTCCCTTTATTCCCCTGCACTCGTTCGTTGCACTCTTTTTCTCGTTCCCTTCTTCCCTTTTTTCCCCTGCACTCGTTCGTTGCACTCTTTTTCTCGTTCCCTTCTTCCTTTTTTTCCCCTGCACTCTTTCGTTGCAGAATTTTTCTCGTTCCCTTCTTCCCTTTTTTCCCCTGCACTCGTTCGTTGCACACTTTTTCTCGTTCCCTTCTTCCCGCTTTTTTTTGCACTCGTTCGTTGCACACTTTTTGTCGTTCCCTTCTTCCCGCTTTTTTTTGCACTCGTTCGTTGCACAATTTTTCTCGTTCCCCTCTTCCCTTTTTTCCCCTGCACTCGTTCGTTGCACTCTTTTTGTCGTTCCCTTCTTCCCGCTTTTTTTTGCACTCGTTCATTGCACAATTTTTCTCGTTCCCTTCTTCCCTTTTTTCCCCTGCACGCATTCGGTGCACTCTTTTTCTCATTCCCTTCTTCCCTTTTTTCCCCTGCACTCGTTCGTTGCACACTTTTTCTCGTTCCCTTCTTCCCTTTTTTCCCCTGCAGTCGTTCGTTGCACTCTTTTTCTCGTTCCCTTCTTCCCTTTTTTATTCTTCACTCATTCGTTGCACTCTTTTTCTCGTTCCCTCATTCCCGGTTTTTTTTGCACTCGTTCGTTGCACACTTTTTCTCGTTCCCTCCTTCCCGGTATTTTTTGCACTCGTTCGTTGCACACTTTTTCTCGTTCCCTTCTTCCCGATTTTTTTGCACTCGTTCGTTGCACTCTTTTTCTCGTTCCCTTCTTCCCTTTTTTCCCCGCAGTCGTTCGTTGCACTCTTTTTCTCGTTCCCCTCTTCCCTTTTTTCCCTGCACTCGTTCGTTGCACAATTTTTCTCGTTCCCTTCTTCCCTTTTTTCCCCTGCACTCGTTCGTTGCACTATTTTTCTCGTTCCCTTCTTCCCGTTATTCCCTGCACTCGTTCGTTGCACACTTTTTCTCGTTCCCTTCTTCCCTTTTTTCCCCTGCACTCGTTCGTTGCACACTTTTTCTCATTCCCTCCTTCCCGTTTTTTTTTGCACACGTTCGTTGCACTCTTTTTCTCGTTCCCTTCTTCCCTTTTTTCCCCTCAACTCGTTCGTTGCACTGTTTTTCCTGTTCCCCTCTTCCCTTTTTTCCCCTGCACTCGTTCGTTGCACACTTTTTCTCGTTCCCTTCTTCCCTTTTTTCCCCTGCACTCGTTCGTTGCACTCTTTTTCTCGTTCCCTTCTTCCCGTTTTCCCCTGCACTCGTTCGTTGCACACTTTTTCTCGTTCCCTTCTTCCCGATTTTTTTTGCACTCGTTCGTTGCACTCTTTTTCTCGTTCCCTTCTTCCCTTTTTTCCCCTGCACTCGTTCGTTGCACTCTTTTTCTCGTTCCCTTCTTCCCGTTTTCCCCTGCACTCGTTCGTTGCACACTTTTTCTCGTTCCCTTCTTCCCGATTTTTTTTGCACTCGTTCGTTGCACTCTTTTTCTCGTTCCCTTCTTCCCTTTTTTCACCTGCACTCGTTCGTTGCACTGTTTTTCTCGTTCCCCTCTTCCCTTTCTTCCCTGCACTCGTTCGTTGCACAATTTTTCTCGTTCCCTTCTTCCTTTTTTCCCCTGCACTCGTTCGTTGCACTCTTTCTCTCGTTCCCTTCTTCCCGTTATTCCCTGCACTCGTTCGTTGCACACTTTTTCTCGTTCCCTTCCTCCTGTTTTTCCCCTGCACTCGTTCATTGCACACTTTTTCTCGCTCACTTCTTCCAAATTTTTTTGCACTCATTCGTTGCACTCTTTTTCTCGTTCCCTTCTTCCCTTTTTTCCCCTGCACTCATTCGTTGCACACTTTTTCTCGTTCCCTCCTTCCCGGTATTTTTTGCACTCGTTCGTTGCACACTTTTTCTCTTTCCCTCCTTCCCGCTTTTTTTTGCACTCGTTCGTTGCACACTTTTTGTCGTTCCCTTCTTCCCGCTTTTTTTTGCACTCGTTCGTTGCACACTTTTTCTCGTTCCCTTCTTCCCTTTTTTCCCCTGCACTCTTTCGTTGCACAATTTTTCTCGTTCCCCTCTTCCCTTTTTTCCCCTGCACTCGTTCGTTGCACTCTTTTTCTCGTTCCCTTCTTCCCGATTTTTTTTGCACTCGTTCGTTGCACACTTTTTGTCGTTCCCTTCTTCCCGCTTTTTTTTGCACTCGTTCATTGCACAATTTTTCTCGTTCCCTTCTTCCCTTTTTTCCCCTGCACGCATTCGGTGCACTCTTTTTCTCGTTCCCTTCTTCCCTTTTTTCCCCTGCACTCGTTCGTTGCACACTTTTTCTCGTTCCCTTCTTCCCTTTTTTCCCCTGCACTCGTTCGGTGCACTCTTTTTCTCGTTCCCTTCTTCCCTTTTTTCCCTGCACTCGTTCGTTGCACTCTTTTTCTCGTTCCCTTCTTCCCTTTTTTCTCCTGCACTCGTTCGTTGCACTCTTTTTCTCGTTCCCTTCTTCCCGCTTTTTTTTGCACTCGTTCGTTGCACACTTTTTCTTGTTCCCTTCTTCCCGTTTTCCCCTGCACTCGTTTGTTGCACTCTTTTTCTCGTTCCCTCCTTCCCGGTATTTTTTGCACTCGTTTGTTGCACACTTTTTCTCGTTCCCTTCTTCCCGATTTTTTTGCACTCGTTCGTTGCACTCTTTTTCTCGTTCCCTTCTTCCCTTTTTTCCCCGCAGTCGTTCGTTGCACGGTTTTTCTCGTTCCCCTCTTCCCTTTTTTCCCTGCACTCGTTCGTTGCACAATTTTTCTCGTTCCCTTCTTCCCTTTTTTCCCCTGCACTCGTTCGTTGCACTCTTTTTCTCGTTCCCTTCTTCCCGTTTTCCCCTGCACTCGTTCGTTGCACACTTTTTCTCGTTCCCTTCTTCCCGATTTTTTTTGCACTCGTTCGTTGCACTCTTTTTCTCGTTCCCTTCTTCCCTTTTTTCCCCTGCACTCGTTCGTTGCACTCTTTTTCTCGTTCCCTTCTTCCCGTTTTCCCCTGCACTCGTTCGTTGCACTCTTTTTCTCGTTCCCTTCTTCCCTTTTTTCCCTGCACTCGTTCGTTGCACTCTTTTTCTCGTTCCCTTCTTCCCTTTTTTCACCTGCACTCGTTCGTTGCACTCTTTTTCTCGTTCCCCTCTTCCCTTTTTTCCCTGCACTCGTTCGTTGCACAATTTTTCTCGTTCCCTTCTTCCTTTTTTTCCCCTGCACTCGTTCGTTGCACTCTTTCTCTCGTTCCCTTCTTCCCGTTATTCCCTGCACTCGTTCGTTGCACACTTTTTCTCGTTCCCTTCCTCCTGTTTTTCCCCTGCACTCGTTCATTGCACACTTTTTCTCGCTCACTTCTTCCAAATTTTTTTGCACTCATTCGTTGCACTCTTTTTCTCGTTCCCTTCTTCCCTTTTTTCCCCTGCACTCATTCGTTGCACACTTTTTCTCGTTCCCTCCTTCCCGGTATTTTTTGCACTCGTTCGTTGCACACTTTTTCTCTTTCCCTCCTTCCCGCTTTTTTTTGCACTCGTTCGTTGCACACTTTTTCTCGTTCCCTTCTTCCCTTTTTTCCCGTGCACTCGTTCGTTGCACTCTTTTTCTCGTTCCCTTCTTCCCTTTTTTTTGCACTCGTTCGTTGCACAATTTTTCTCGTTCCCTTCTTCCCTTTTTTCCCCTGCACTCGTTCGTTGCACACTTTTTCCCGTTCCCTTCTTCCCGTTATTCCCTGCACTCGTTCGTTGCACTCTTTTTCTCGTTCCCTTTTTCCCGTTTTTTTTTGCACTCGTTCGTTGCACTCTTTTTCTCGTTCCCTTCGTCCCTTTTTTCCCTGCACTCGTTCGTTGCACTCTTTTTCTCGTTCCCTTCTTCCCTTTTTTCCCCTGCACTCGTTCGTTGCACTCTTTTTCTCGTTCCCTCCTTCCCGCTTTTTTTTGCACTCGTTCGTTGCGCACTTTTTCTCGTTCCCTTCTTCCCTTTTTTCCCCTGCACTCGTTCGTTGCACTCTTTTTCTCGTTCCCTTCTTCGCTTTTTTTTGCACTCGTTCGTTGCACAATTTTTCTCGTTCCACTCTTCCCTTTTTTCCCCTGCACTCGTTCGTTGCACTCTTTTTCTCATTCCCTTCTTCCCTTTTTTCCCCTGCACTCGTTCGTTGCACTCTTTTTCTCGTTCCCTTCTTCCCTTTTTTCCCCTGCACTCTTTCGTTGCACAATTTTTCTCGTTCCCTTCTTCCCTTTTTTCCCCTGCACTCGTTCGTTGCACACTTTTTCTCGTTCCCTTCTTCCCGCTTTTTTTTGCACTCGTTCGTTGCACACTTTTTCTCGTTCCCTTCTTCCCGCTTTTTTTTGCACTCGTTCGTTGCACAATTTTTCTCGTTCCCCTCTTCCCTTTTTTCCCCTGCACTCGTTCGTTGCACTCTTTTTCTCGTTCCCTTCTTCCCGCTTTTTTTTGCACTCGTTCATTGCACAATTTTTCTCGTTCCCTTCTTCCCTTTTTTCCCCTGCACGCATTCGGTGCACTCTTTTTCTCGTTCCCTTCTTCCCTTTTTTCCCCTGCACTCATTCGTTGCACACTTTTTCTCGTTCCCTTCTTCCCTTTTTTCCCCTGCACTCGTTCGTTGCACTCTTTTTCTCGTTCCCTTCTTCCCTTTTTTATTCTTCACTCATTCGTTGCACTCTTTTTCTCGTTCCCTCATTCCCGGTTTTTTTTGCACTCATTCGTTGCACTCTTTTTCTCGTTCCCTTCTTCCCTTTTTTCCCCTGCACTCGTTCGTTGCACTCTTTTTCTCGTTCCCTTCTTCCCGCTTTTTTTTGCACTCGTTCGTTGCACAATTTTTCTTGTTCCCTTCTTCCCGTTTTCCCCTGCACTCGTTTGTTGCACACTTTTTCTCGTTCCCTCCTTCCCGGTATTTTTTGCACTCGTTCGTTGCACACTTTTTCTCGTTCCCTTCTTCCCGATTTTTTTGCACTCGTTCGTTGCACTGTTTTTCTCGTTCCCCTCTTCCCTTTTTTCCCTGCACTCGTTCGTTGCACAATTTTTCTCGTTCCCTTCTTCCCTTTTTTCCCCTGCACTCGTTCGTTGCACTCTTTTTCTCGTTCCCTTCTTGCCTTTTTTCCCTGCACTCGTTCGTTGCACAATTTTTCTCGTTCCCTTCTTCCCTTTTTTCCCCTGCACTCGTTCGTTGCACACTTTTTCTCGTTCCCTTCTTCCCTTTTTTCCCCTGCAGTCGTTCGTTGCACTGTTTTTCTCGTTCCCCTCTTCCCTTTTTTCCCCTGCACTCGTTCGTTGCACACTTTTTCTCATTCCCTCCTTCCCGTTTTTTTTTGCACACGTTCGTTGCACTCTTTTTCTCGTTCCCTTCTTCCCTTTTTTCCCCTCAACTCGTTCGTTGCACTGTTTTTCCTGTTCCCCTCTTCCCTTTTTTCCCCTGCACTCGTTCGTTGCACACTTTTTCTCGTTTCCTTCTTCCCTTTTTTCCCCTGCACTCGTTCGTTGCACTCTTTTTCTCGTTCCCTTCTTCCCGTTTTCCCCTGCACTCGTTCGTTGCACACTTTTACTCATTCCCTTCTTCCCGATTTTTTTTGCACTCGTTCGTTGCACTCTTTTTCTCGTTCCCTTCTTCCCTTTTTTCCCTTTGCACTCGTTCGTTGGACTTTTTTTCTCGTTCCCCTCTTCCCTTTTTTCCCTGCACTCGTTCGTTGCACAATTTTTCTCGTTCCCTTCTTCCCTTTTTTCCCCTGCACTCGTTCGTTGCACTCTTTCTCTCGTTCCCTTCTTCCCGTTATTCCCTGCACTCGTTCGTTGCACACTTTTTCTCGTTCCCTCCCTCCTGTTTTTCCCCTGCACTCGTTCATTGCACACTTTTTCTCGCTCACTTCTTCCAAATTTTTTTGCACTCATTCGTTGCACTCTTTTTCTCGTTCCCTTCTTCCCTTTTTTCCCCTGCACTCATTCGTTGCACACTTTTTCTCGTTCCCTCCTTCCCGGTATTTTTTGCACTCGTTCGTTGCACACTTTTTCTCGTTCCCTTCTTCCCGCTTTTTTTTGCACTCGTTCGTTGCACTCTTTTTCTCTTTCCCTCCTTCCCGCTTTTTTTTGCACTCGTTCGTTGCACACTTTTTCTCGTTCCCTTCTTCCCTTTTTTCCCGTGCACTCGTTCGTTGCACTCTTTTTCTCGTTCCCTTCTTCCCTTTTTTTTGCACTCGTTCGTTGCACAATTTTTCTCGTTCCCTTCTTCCCTTTTTTCCCCTGCACTCGTTCGTTGCACACTTTTTCCCATTCCCTTCTTCCCGTTATTCCCTGCACTTGTTCGTTGCACTCTTTTTCTCGTTCCCTTTTTCCCGTTTTTTTTTGCACTCGTTCATTGCACTCTTTTTCTCGTTCCCTTCGTCCCTTTTTTCCCTGCACTCGTTCGTTGCACTCTTTTTCTCGTTCCCTTCTTCCCTTTTTTCCCCTGCACTCGTTCGTTGCACTCTTTTTCTCGTTCCCTCCTTCCCGCTTTTTTTTGCACTCGTTCGTTGCGCACTTTTTCTCGTTCCCTTCTTCCCTTTTTTCCCCTGCACTCGTTCGTTGCACTCTTTTTCTCGTTCCCTTTTTCGCTTTTTTTTGCACTCGTTCGTTGCACAATTTTTCTCGTTCCACTCTTCTCTTTTTTCCCCTGCACTCGTTCGTTGCACTCTTTTTCTCGTTCCCTTCTTCCCGTTATTCCCGGCACTCGTTTGTTGCACAATTTTTCTCGTTCCCTTCTTCCCGTTTTTTTTTGCACTCGTTCGGTACACTCTTTTTCTCGTTCCCTTCTTCCCTTTTTTCCCCTGCACTCGTTCGTTGCACTCTTTTTCTCGTTCCCTTATTTCCGTTTTCCCCTGCACTCGTTTGTTGCACATTTTTCTCGTTCCCTTCTTCCATTTTTTCCCCTGCACTCGTTCGTTGCACACTTTTTCTCGTTCCCTCCTTCCCGGTATTTTTTGCACTCGTTCGTTGCACACTTTTTCTCGTTCCCTTCTTCCCGATTTTCCCTGCACTCGTTCGTTGCACTCTTTTTCTCGTTCCCTTCTTCCCTTTTTTCCCCTGCACTCGTTCGTTGCACAATTTTTCTCGTTCCCTTCTTCCCTTTTTTCCCCTGCACTCGTTCGTTGCACTCTTTTTCTCGTTCCCTTCTTCCCGTTATTCCCTGCACTCGTTCGTTGCACACTTTTTCTCGTTCCCTTCTTCCTGTTTTTCCCCTGCACTCGTTCATTGCACACTTTTTCTCGCTCACTTCTTCCAAATTTTTTTGCACTCATTCGTTGCACTCTTTTTCTCGTTCCCCTCTTCCCTTTTTTCCCCTGCACTCGTTCGTTGCACTCTTTTTCTCGTTCCCTTCTTCCCGATTTTTTTTGCACTCGTTCGTTGCACACTTTTTCTCGTTCCCTTCTTCCCGCTTTTTTTTGCACTCGTTCGTTGTACTCTTTTTCTCATTCCCTTCTTCCCGTTTTTTTGCACTCGTTCGTTGCACTCTTTTTCTCGTTCCCTTCTTCCCTTTTTTCCCCTGCACTCGTTCGTTGCACACTTTTTCTCGTTCCTTCCTTCCCGGTATTTTTTGCACTCGTTCGTTGCACACTTTTTCTCGTTCCCTTCTTCCCGTTATTCCCTGCACTCGTTCGTTGCACACTTTTTCTCGTTCCCTTCTTCCTGTTTTTCCCCTGCACTCGTTCATTGCACACTTTTTCTCGCTCACTTCTTCGAAATTTTTTTGCACTCATTCGTTGCACTCTTTTTCTCGTTCCCCTCTTCCCTTTTTTCCCCTGCACTCGTTCGTTGCACTCTTTTTCTCGTTCCCTTCTTCCCTTTTTTATTCTTCACTCATTCGTTGCACTCTTTTTCTCGTTCCCTCATTCCCGATTTTTTTTCCACTCGTTCGTTGCACACTTTTTCTCGTTCCCTTAATCCCGCTTTTTTTTGCACTCGTTCATTGTACTCTTTTTCTCGTTCCCTTCTTCCCGCTTTTTTTTGCACTCATTCGTTGCACAATTTTTCTCATTCCCTTCTTCCCTTTTTTCCTATGCACTCGTTCGTTGCACTCTTTTTCTCGTTCCCTTCTTCCCATTATTCCCTGCACTCGTTCATTGTACACTTTTTGTCGTTCCCTAGTTCCCGCTTTTTTTTGCACTCGTTCGTTGCAAAATTTTTCTCGTTCCCCTCTTCCCTTTTTTCCCCTGCACTCGTTCGTTGCACTCTTTTTCTCGTTCCCTTCTTCCCGCTTTTTTTTGCACTCGTTCGTTGCACACTTTTTGTCATTCCCTTCTTCCCGCTTTTTTTTGCACTCGTTCGTTGCGCACTTTTTCTCGTTTCCCTCTTCCCTTTTTTCCCCTGCACTCGTTCGTTGCACTCTTTTTCTCGTTCCCTTCTTCCCTTTTTTCCCCTGCACTCGTTCGTTGCACTCTTTTTCTCGTTCCCTTCTTCCCGTTATTCCCTGCACTCGTTCGTTGCACACTTTTTCTCAGTCCCTTCTTCCCTTTTTTTTTGCACTCGTTCGTTGCACTTTTTTCTCGTTCCCTTCTTCCCGTTTTCCCCTGCACTCGTTCGTTGCACTCTTTTTCTCGTTCCCTTCTTCCCTTTTTTCCCTGCACTCGTTCGTTGCACTCTTTTTCTCGTTCCCTTCTTCCCTTTTTTCACCTGCACTCGTTCGTTGCACTCTTTTTCTCGTTCCCCTCTTCCCTTTTTTCCCTGCACTCGTTCGTTGCACAATTTTTCTCGTTCCCTTCTTCCTTTTTTTCCCCTGCACTCGTTCGTTGCACTCTTTCTCTCGTTCCCTTCTTCCCGTTATTCCCTGCACTCGTTCGTTGCACACTTTTTCTCGTTCCCTTCCTCCTGTTTTTCCCCTGCACTCGTTCATTGCACACTTTTTCTCGCTCACTTCTTCCAAATTTTTTTGCACTCATTCGTTGCACTCTTTTTCTCGTTCCCTTCTTCCCTTTTTTCCCCTGCACTCATTCGTTGCACACTTTTTCTCGTTCCCTCCTTCCCGGTATTTTTTGCACTCGTTCGTTGCACACTTTTTCTCTTTCCCTCCTTCCCGCTTTTTTTTGCACTCGTTCGTTGCACACTTTTTCTCGTTCCCTTCTTCCCTTTTTTCCCGTGCACTCGTTCGTTGCACAATTTTTCTCGTTCCCTTCTTCCCTTTTTTTTGCACTCGTTCGTTGCACAATTTTTCTCGTTCCCTTCTTCCCTTTTTTCCCCTGCACTCGTTCGTTGCACACTTTTTCCCGTTCCCTTCTTCCCGTTATTCCCTGCACTCGTTCGTTGCACTCTTTTTCTCGTTCCCTTTTTCCCGTTTTTTTTTGCACTCGTTCGTTGCACTCTTTTTCTCGTTCCCTTCGTCCCTTTTTTCCCTGCACTCGTTCGTTGCACTCTTTTTCTCGTTCCCTTCTTCCCTTTTTTCCCCTGCACTCGTTCGTTGCACTCTTTTTCTCGTTCCCTCCTTCCCGCTTTTTTTTGCACTCGTTCGTTGCGCACTTTTTCTCGTTCCCTTCTTCCCTTTCTTCCCCTGCACTCGTTCGTTGCACTCTTTTTCTCGTTCCCTTCTTCGCTTTTTTTTGCACTCGTTCGTTGCACAATTTTTCTCGTTCCACTCTTCCCTTTTTTCCCCTGCACTCGTTCGTTGCACTCTTTTTCTCGTTCCCTTCTTCCCTTTTTTCCCCTGCACTCGTTCGTTGCACTCTTTTTCTCGTTCCCTTCTTCCCTTTTTTCCCCTGCACTATTTCGTTGCACAATTTTTCTCGTTCCCTTCTTCCCTTTTTTCCCCTGCACTCGTTCGTTGCACACTTTTTCTCGTTCCCTTCTTCCCGCTTTTTTTTGCACTCGTTCGTTGCACACTTTTTCTCGTTCCCTTCTTCCCGCTTTTTTTTGCACTCGTTCGTTGCACAATTTTTCTCGTTCCCCTCTTCCCTTTTTTCCCCTGCACTCGTTCGTTGCACTCTTTTTGTCGTTCCCTTCTTCCCGCTTTTTTTTGCACTCGTTCATTGCACAATTTTTCTCGTTCCCTTCTTCCCTTTTTTCCCCTGCACGCATTCGGTGCACTCTTTTTCTTGTTCCCTTCTTCCCTTTTTTCCCCTGCACTCGTTCGTTGCACACTTTTTCTCGTTCCCTTCTTCCCTTTTTTCCCCTGCACTCGTTCGTTGCACTCTTTTTCTCGTTCCCTTCTTCCCTTTTTTATTCTTCACTCATTCGTTGCACTCTTTTTCTCGTTCCCTCATTCCCGGTTTTTTTTGCACTCGTTCGTTGCACTCTTTTTCTCGTTCCCTTCTTCCCTTTTTTCCCCTGCACTCGTTCGTTGCACTCTTTTTCTCGTTCCCTTCTTCCCGCTTTTTTTTGCACTCGTTCGTTGCACACTTTTTCTTGTTCCCTTCTTCCCGTTTTCCCCTGCACTCGTTTGTTGCACACTTTTTCTCGTTCCCTCCTTCCCGGTATTTTTTGCACTCGTTCGTTGCACACTTTTTCTCGTTCCCTTCTTCCCGATTTTTTTGCACTCGTTCGTTGCACTGTTTTTCTCGTTCCCCTCTTCCCTTTTTTCCCTGCACTCGTTCGTTGCACAATTTTTCTCGTTCCCTTCTTCCCTTTTTTCCCCTGCACTCGTTCGTTGCACTCTTTTTCTCGTTCCCTTCTTCCCTTTTTTCCCTGCACTCGTTCGTTGCACAATTTTTCTCGTTCCCTTCTTCCCTTTTTTCCCCTGCACTCGTTCGTTGCACTCTTTTTCTCGTTCCCTTCTTCCCTTTTTTCCCCTGCAGTCGTTCGTTGCACTGTTTTTCTCGTTCCCCTCTTCCCTTTTTTCCCCTGCACTCGTTCGTTGCACACTTTTTCTCATTCCCTCCTTCCCGTTTTTTTTTGCACACGTTCGTTGCACTCTTTTTCTCGTTCCCTTCTTCCCTTTTTTCCCCTCAACTCGTTCGTTGCACTGTTTTTCCTGTTCCCCTCTTCCCTTTTTTCCCCTGCACTCGTTCGTTGCACACTTTTTCTCGTTTCCTTCTTCCCTTTTTTCCCCTGCACTCGTTCGTTGCACTCTTTTTCTCGTTCCCTTCTTCCCGTTTTCCCCTGCACTCGTTCGTTGCACACTTTTTCTCGTTCCCTTCTTCCCGATTTTTTTTGCACTCGTTCGTTGCACTCTTTTTCTCGTTCCCTTCTTCCCTTTTTTCCCCTGCACTCGTTCGTTGCACTTTTTTTCTCGTTCCCCTCTTCCCTTTTTTCCCTGCACTCGTTCGTTGCACAATTTTTCTCGTTCCCTTCTTCCCTTTTTTCCCCTGCACTCGTTCGTTGCACTCTTTCTCTCGTTCCCTTCTTCCCGTTATTCCCTGCACTCGTTCGTTGCACACTTTTTCTCGTTCCCTCCCTCCTGTTTTTCCCCTGCACTCGTTCATTGCACACTTTTTCTCGCTCACTTCTTCCAAATTTTTTTGCACTCATTCGTTGCACTCTTTTTCTCGTTCCCTTCTTCCCTTTTTTCCCCTGCACTCATTCGTTGCACACTTTTTCTCGTTCCCTCCTTCCCGGTATTTTTTGCACTCGTTCGTTGCACACTTTTTCTCGTTCCCTTCTTCCCGCTTTTTTTTGCACTCGTTCGTTGCACTCTTTTTCTCTTTCCCTCCTTCCCGATTTTTTTTGCACTCGTTCGTTGCACACTTTTTCTCGTTCCCTTCTTCCCTTTTTTCCCGTGCACTCGTTCGTTGCACTCTTTTTCTCGTTCCCTTCTTCCCTTTTTTTTGCACTCGTTCGTTGCACAATTTTTCTCGTTCCCTTCTTCCCTTTTTTCCCCTGCACTCGTTCGTTGCACACTTTTTCCCATTCCCTTCTTCCCGTTATTCCCTGCACTTGTTCGTTGCACTCTTTTTCTCGTTCCCTTTTTCCCGTTTTTTTTTGCACTCGTTCGTTGCACTCTTTTTCTCGTTCCCTTCGTCCCTTTTTTCCCTGCACTCGTTCGTTGCACTCTTTTTCTCGTTCCCTTCTTCCCTTTTTTCCCCTGCACTCGTTCGTTGCACTCTTTTTCTCGTTCCCTCCTTCCCGCTTTTTTTTGCACTCGTTCGTTGCGCACTTTTTCTCGTTCCCTTCTTCCCTTTTTTCCCCTGCACTCGTTCGTTGCACTCTTTTTCTCGTTCCCTTTTTCGCTTTTTTTTGCACTCGTTCGTTGCACAATTTTTCTCGTTCCACTCTTCTCTTTTTTCCCCTGCACTCGTTCGTTGCACTCTTTTTCTCGTTCCCTTCTTCCCGTTATTCCCGGCACTCGTTTGTTGCACAATTTTTCTCGTTCCCTTCTTCCCGTTTTTTTTTGCACTCGTTCGGTACACTCTTTTTCTCGTTCCCTTCTTCCCTTTTTTCCCCTGCACTCGTTCGTTGCACTCTTTTTCTCGTTCCCTTATTTCCGTTTTCCCCTGCACTCGTTTGTTGCACATTTTTCTCGTTCCCTTCTTCCATTTTTTCCCCTGCACTCGTTCGTTGCACACTTTTTCTCGTTCCCTCCTTCCCGGTATTTTTTGCACTCGTTCGTTGCACACTTTTTCTCGTTCCCTTCTTCCCGATTTTCCCTGCACTCGTTCGTTGCACTCTTTTTCTCGTTCCCTTCTTCCCTTTTTTCCCCTGCACTCGTTCGTTGCACAATTTTTCTCGTTCCCTTCTTCCCTTTTTTCCCCTGCACTCGTTCGTTGCACTCTTTTTCTCGTTCCCTTCTTCCCGTTATTCCCTGCACTCGTTCGTTGCACACTTTTTCTCGTTCCCTTCTTCCTGTTTTTCCCCTGCACTCGTTCATTGCACACTTTTTCTCGCTCACTTCTTCCAAATTTTTTTGCACTCATTCGTTGCACTCTTTTTCTCGTTCCCCTCTTCCCTTTTTTCCCCTGCACTCGTTCGTTGCACTCTTTTTCTCGTTCCCTTCTTCCCGATTTTTTTTGCACTCGTTCGTTGCACACTTTTTCTCGTTCCCTTCTTCCCGCTTTTTTTTGCACTCGTTCGTTGTACTCTTTTTCTCATTCCCTTCTTCCCGTTTTTTTGCACTCGTTCGTTGCACTCTTTTTCTCGTTCCCTTCTTCCCTTTTTTCCCCTGCACTCGTTCGTTGCACACTTTTTCTCGTTCCTTCCTTCCCGGTATTTTTTGCACTCGTTCGTTGCACACTTTTTCTCGTTCCCTTCTTCCCGTTATTCCCTGCACTCGTTCGTTGCACACTTTTTCTCGTTCCCTTCTTCCTGTTTTTCCCCTGCACTCGTTCATTGCACACTTTTTCTCGCTCACTTCTTCCAAATTTTTTTGCACTCATTCGTTGCACTCTTTTTCTCGTTCCCCTCTTCCCTTTTTTCCCCTGCACTCGTTCGTTGCACTCTTTTTCTCGTTCCCTTCTTCCCGATTTTTTTTCCACTCGTTCGTTGCACACTTTTTCTCGTTCCCTTAATCCCGCTTTTTTTTGCACTCGTTCATTGTACTCTTTTTCTCGTTCCCTTCTTCCCGCTTTTTTTTGCACTCATTCGTTGCACAATTTTTCTCATTCCCTTCTTCCCTGTTTTCCTATGCACTCGTTCGTTGCACTCTTTTTCTCGTTCCCTTCTTCCCATTATTCCCTGCACTCGTTCATTGCACACTTTTTGTCGTTCCCTAGTTCCCGCTTTTTTTTGCACTCGTTCGTTGCAAAATTTTTCTCGTTCCCCTCTTCCCTTTTTTCCCCTGCACTCGTTCGTTGCACTCTTTTTCTCGTTCCCTTCTTCCCGCTTTTTTTTGCACTCGTTCGTTGCACACTTTTTGTCATTCCCTTCTTCCCGCTTTTTTTTGCACTCGTTCGTTGCGCACTTTTTCTCGTTTCCCTCTTCCCTTTTTTCCCCTGCACTCGTTCGTTGCACAATTTTTCTCGTTCCCTTCTTCCCTTTTTTCCCCTGCACTCGTTCGTTGCACTCTTTTTCTCGTTCCCTTCTTCCCGTTATTCCCTGCACTCGTTCGTTGCACACTTTTTCTCAGTCCCTTCTTCCCTTTTTTTTTGCACTCGTTCGTTGCACTTTTTTCTCGTTCCCTTCTTCCCGCTTTTTTTTGCACTCGTTCGTTGCACACTTTTTCTCGTTCCCCTCTTCCCTTTTTTCCCCTGCACTCGTTCGTTGCACAATTTTTCACGTTCCCTTCTCCCCGTTATTCCCTGCACTCGTTCGTTGCACTCTTTTTCTCGTTCCCTTCTTCCCGTTATTCCCTGCACTCGTTCGTTGCACACTTTTTCTCGTTCCCTTCTTCCCGCTTTTTTTTGCACTCGTTCGTTGCACACTTTTTGTCGTTCCCTTCTTCCCGCTTTTTTTTGCACTCGTTCATTGCACACTTTTTCTCGTTTCCCTCTTCCCTTTTTTCCCTGCACTCGTTCGTTGCACTCTTTTTCTCGTTCCCTTCTTCCCTTTTTTCTCCTGCACTCGTTCGTTGCACAATTTTTCTCGTTCCCCTCTTCCCTTTTTTCCCCTGCACTCGTTCATTGCACTCTTTTTCTCGTTCCCTTCTTCCCGCTTTTTTTTTGCACTCGTTCGTTGCACAATTTTTCTCGTTCCCTTCTTCCCTTTTTTCCCCTGCACTCGTTCGTTGCACACTTTTTCACGTTCCCTTCTTCCCGTATTTTTTTGCTCTCGTTCGTTGCACTCTTTTTCTCGTTCCCTTCTTCCCGTTTTTCCCCTGCACTCGTTCGTTGCACACTGTTTCTCGTTCCCTTCTTCCCTTTTTTCCCTGCACTCGTTCGTTGCACTCTTTTTCTCGTTCCCTTCTTCCCTTTTTTCTCCTGCACTCGTTCGTTGCACTCTTTTTCTCGTTCCCTTCTTCCCGCTTTTTGTTGCACTCGTTCGTTGCACTCTTTTTCTCGTTCCCCTCATCCCTTTTTTCCCCTGCACTCGTTCGTTGCACAATTTTTCTCGTTCCCTTCTTCCCTTTTTTCCCCTCAACTCGTTCGTTGCACTCTTTTTCTCGTTCCCTTCTTCCCGTTATTCCCTGCACTCGTTCGTTGCACACTTTTTCTCGTTCCCTTCTTCCTGTTTTTCCCCTGCACTCGTTCATTGCACACTTCTTCTCGCTCACTTCTTCCAAATTTTTTTGCACTCATTCGTTGCACAATTTTTCTCGTTCCCCTCTTCCCTTTTTCCCCTGCACTCGTTCGTTGCACTCTTTTTCTCGTTCCCTTCTTCCCGATTTTTTTTGCACTCGTTCGTTGCACACTTTTTCTCGTTCCCTTCTTCCCGATTTTTTTTGCACTCGTTCGTTGTACTCTTTTTCTCGTTCCCTTCTTCCCGCTTTTTTTTGCACTCGTTCGTTGCACTCTTTTTCTCGTTCCCCTCTTCCCTTTTTTCCCCTGCACTCGTTCGTTGCACAATTTTTCTCGGTCCCTTCTTCCCTTTTTTCCCCTGCCCTCGTTTGTTGAACACTTTTTCTCGTTCCCTTCTTCCCGTTATTCCCTGCACTCGTTCGTTGCACACTTTTTCTCGTTCCCTTCTTCCCGCTTTTTTTTGCACTCGTTCATTGCACAATTTTTCTCGTTCCCTTCTTCCCTTTTTTCCCCTGCACTCGTTCGTTGCACTCTTTTTCTCGTTCCCTTCTTCGCTTTTTTTTGCACTCGTTCGTTGCACAATTTTTCTCGTTCCCTTCTTCCCTTTTTTCCCCTGCACTGGTTCGTTGCACTCTTTTTCTCATTCCCTTCTTCCCGATTTTTTTTGCACTCGTTCGTTGCACACTTTTTGTCGTTCCCTTCTTCCCGCTTTTTTTTGCACTCGTTCGTTGCACAATTTTTCTCGTTTCCCTCTTCCCTTTTTTCCCCTGCACTCGTTCGTTGCACTCTTTTTCTCGTTCCCTTCTTCCCTTTTTACCCCTGCACTCTTTCGTTGCACAATTTTTCTCGTTCCCTTCTTCCCTTTTTTCCCCTGCAGTCGTTCGTTGCACACTTTTTCTCGTTCCCTTCTTCCCGCTTTTTTTTGCACTCGTTCGTTGCACACTTTTTGTCGTTCCCTTCTTCCAGTTTTTTTTTGCACTCGTTCGTTGCACTCTTTTTCTCGTTCCCTTCTTCCCTTTTTTCCCCGGCACTCGTTCGTTGCACAATTTTTCTCGTTCCCTTCTTCCCTTTTTTCCCCTGCAGTCGTTCGTTGCACACTTTTTCTCGTTCCCTTCTTCCCGCTTTTTTTTGCACTCGTTCGTTGCACACTTTTTGTCGTTCCCTTCTTCCAGTTTTTTTTTGCACTCGTTCGTTGCACTCTTTTTCTCGTTCCCTTCTTCCCTTTTTTCCCCTGCACTCGTTCGTTGCACACTTTTTCTCGTTCCCTCCTTCCCGGTATTTTTTGCACTCGTTCGTTGCACACTTTTTCTCGTTCCCCTCTTCCCTTTTTTCCCTGCACTCGTTCGTTGCACAATTTTTCTCGTTCCCTTCTTCCCTTTTTTCCCCTGCACTCGTTCGTTGCACTCTTTTTCTCGTTCCCTTCTTCCCGTTATTCCCTGCACTCGTTCGTTGCACACTTTTTCTCGTTCCCTTCTTCCTGTTTTTCCCCTGCACTCGTTCATTGCACACTTTTTCTCGCTCACTTCTTCCAAATTTTTTTGCACTCGTTCGTTGCACTCTTTTTCTCGTTCCCCTCTTCCCTTTTTTCCCCTGCACTCGTTCGTTGCACTCTTTTTCTCGTTCCCTTCTTCCCGATTTTTTTTCCACTCGTTCGTTGCACACTTTTTCTCGTTCCCTTAATCCCGCTTTTTTTTGCACTCGTTCATTGTACTCTTTTTCTCGTTCCCTTCTTCCCGCTTTTTTTTGCACTCATTCGTTGCACAATTTTTCTCATTCCCTTCTTCCCTTTTTTTCCTATGCACTCGTTCGTTGCACTCTTTTTCTCGTTCCCTTCTTCCCATTATTCCCTGCACTCGTTCATTGCACACTTTTTGTCGTTCCCTTCTTCCCGCTTTTTTTTGCACTCGTTCGTTGCAAAATTTTTCTCGTTCCCCTCTTCCCTTTTTTCCCCTGCACTCGTTCGTTGCACTCTTTTTCTCGTTCCCTTCTTCCCGCTTTTTTTTGCACTCGTTCGTTGCACACTTTTTGTCGTTCCCTTCTTCCCGCTTTTTTTTGCACTCGTTCGTTGCACACTTTTTCTCGTTTCCCTCTTCCCTTTTTTCCCCTGCACTCGTTCGTTGCACTCTTTTTCTCGTTCCCTTCTTCCCTTTTTACCCCTGCACGCTTTCGTTGCACAATTTTTCTCGTTCCCTTCTTCCCTTTTTTCCCCTGCACTCGTTCGTTGCACACTTTTTCTCGTTCCCTTCTTCCCGCTTTATTTTGCACTCGTTCGTTGCACACTTTTTGTCGTTCCCTTCATCCAGTTTTTTTTTGCACTCGTTCGTTGCACTCTTTTTCTCGTTCCCTTCTTCCCGATTTTCCCTGCACTCGTTCGTTGCACTCTTTTTCTTGTTCCCTTCTTCCCTTTTTTCCCCTGCACTCGTTCGTTGCACAATTTTTCTCGTTCCCTTCTTCCCTTTTTTCCCCTGCACTCGTTCGTTGCACTCTTTTTCCTCGTTCCCTTCTTCCCGTTATTCCCTGCACTCGTTCGTTGCACTCTTTTTCTCGTTCCCTTCTTCCTGTTTTTCCCCTGCACTCGTTCATTGCACACTTTTTCTCGCTCACTTCTTCCAAATTTTTTTGCACTCATTCGTTGCACTCTTTTTCTCGTTCCCCTCTTCCCTTTTTTCCCCTGCACTCGTTCGTTGCACTCTTTTTCCTCGTTCCCTTCTTCCCGATTTTTTTTGCACTCGTTCGTTGCACACTTTTTCTCGTTCCCTTCTTCCCGCTTTTTTTTGCACTCGTTCGTTGTACTCTTTTTCTCGTTCCCTTCTACACGCTTTCTTTTGCACTCGTTCGTTGCACTCTTTTTCCTCGTTCCCCTCATCCCTTTTTTCCCCTGCACTCGTTCGTTGCACAATTTTTCTCGTTCCCTTCTTCCCTTTTTTCCCCTGCACTCGTTCGTTGCACTCTTTTTCTCGTTCCCTTCTTCCCGTTATTCCCTGCACTCGTTCATTGCACACTTTTTCTCATTCCCTTCTTCCCGTTTTATTTTTGCACTCGTTCGTTGCACTCTTTTTCTCGTTCCCTTCTTCCCTTTTTCCCCCTGCACTCGTTCGTTGCACACTTTTTGTCGTTCCCTTCTTCCCGCTTTTTTTTGCACTCGTTCGTTGCACACTTTTTCTCGTTTCCTTCTTCTCTTTTTTCCCCTGCACTCGTTCGTTGCACTCTTTTTCTCTTGCCCTCCTTCCCGCTCTTTTTTGCACTCGTTCGTTGCACACTTTTTCTCGTTCCCTTCTTCCCTTTTTTCCCCTGCACTCGTTCGTTGCACTCTTTTTCTCGTTCCCTTCTTCGCTTTTTTTTGCACTCGTTCGTTGCACAATTTTTCTCGTTCCCTTCTTCCCTTTTTTCTCCTGCACTCGTTCGTTGCACACTTTTTCACGTTCCCTTCTTCCCGTTATTCCCTGCACTTGTTCGTTGCACTCTTTTTCTCGTTCCCTTCTTCCCGTTTTTTTTGCACTCGTTCGTTGCACTCTTTTTCTCGTTCCCTTCTTCCCGTTTTTCCCCTGCACTCGTTCGTTGCACTCTTTTTCTTGTTCCCTTCTTCCCTTTTTTCCCTGCACTCGTTCGTTGCACTCTTTTTCTCATTCCCTTCTTCCCTTTTTTTCTCCTGCACTCGTTCGTTGCACTCTTTTTTCTCGTTCCCTTCTTCGCTTTTTTTTGCACTCGTTCGTTGCACTCTTTTTCTCGTTCCCTTCTTCCCGCTTTTTTTTGCACTCGTTCGTTGCACACTTTTTCTCGTTCCCCTCTTCCCTTTTTTCCCCTGCACTCGTTCGTTGCACTCTTTTTCTCGTTCCCGTCTTCCTGTTTTTTCCCCTGCACTCATTCGTTGCACAATTTTTCTCGTTCCCTTCTTCCCGCTTTTTTTTGCACTCATTCGTTGCACTCTTTTTCTCGTTACCCTCTTCCCTTTTTTCCCCTGCACTCGTTCGTTGCACAATTTTTCTCGTTCCCTTCTTCCCGATTTTTTTTGCACTCGTTCGTTGCACAATTTTTCTTGTTCCCTTCTTCCCTTTTTTCCCCTGCACTCGTTCGTTGCACTCTTTTTCTTGTTCCCCCTTCCCGTTATTCCCTGCACTCGTTCATTGCACACTTTTTGTCGTTCCCTTCTTCCCGCTTTTTTTTTTGCACTCGTTCGTTGCACTCTTTTTCTCGTTCCCTTCTTCCCTTTTTTCCCCTGCACTCGTTCGTTGCACTGTTTTTCTCGTTCCCCTTTTCCCTTTTTTCCCCTGCACTCGTTCGTTGCACAATTTTTCTCGTTCCCTTCTTCCCTTTTTTCCCCTGCACTCGTTCGTTGTACTCATTTTCTCGTTCCCTTCTTCCCGTTTTCCCCTGCACTCGTTTGTTGCACACTTTTTCTCGTTCCCTTCTTCCATTTTTCCCCCTGCACTCGTTCGTTGCACACTTTTTCTCGTTCCCTCCTTCCCGGTATTTTTTGCACTCGTTCGTTGCACACTTTTTCTTGTTCCCTTCTTCCCGATTTTTTTTGCACTCGTTCGTTGCACTCTTTTTCTCGTTCCCTTCTTCCCGCTTTTTTTCCCCTGCACTCGTTCGTTGCACTGTTTTTCTCGTTCCCCTCTTCCCTTTTTTCCCTGCACTCGTTCGTTGCACAATTTTTCTCGTTCCCTTCTTCCCTTTTTTCCCCTCAACTCGTTCGTTGCACACTTTTTCACGTTCCCTTCTTCTTGTTATTCCCTGCACTCGTTGGTTGCGCACTTTTTCTCGTTCCCTTTTTCCGGTTTTTTTTGCACTCGTTCGTTGCACTCTTTTTCTCGTTCCCTTCTTCCCTTTTTTCCCCTGCACTCGTTCGTTGCACTCATTTTCTCGTTCCCTTCTTCCCTTTTTTTCCCCCTGCACTCGTTCGTTGCACTGTTTTTTTCGTTCCCCTCTTCCCTTTTTTCCCCTGCACTCGTTCGTTGCACAATTTTTCTCGTTCCCTTCTTCCCTTTTTTCCCCTGCACTCGTTCGTTGCACTCTTTTTCTCGTTCCCTTCTTCCATTTTTCCCCTGCACTCGTTCGTTGCACTCTTTTTCTCGTTCCCCTCATCCCTTTTTTCCCCTGCACTCGTTCGTTGCACAATTTTTCTCGTTCCCTTCTTCCCTTTTTTCCCCTGCACTCGTTCGTTGCACAATTTTTCTCGTTCCCTTCTTCCCTTTTTTCCCCTGCACTCGTTCGTTCCACTCTTTTACTCATTCCCTTCTTCCCGCTTTTTTTTGCACTCGTTCGTTGTACTCTTTTTCTCGTTCCCTTCTTCCCGCTTTTTTTTGCACTCGTTCGTTGCACTCTTTTTCTCGTTCCCCTCTTCCCTTTTTTCCCCTGCACTCGTTCGTTGCACTCTTTTTCTTGTTCCCTTCTTCCCTTTTTTCCCCTGCACTCGTTCGTTGCACAATTTTTCTCGTTCCCTTCTTCCCTTTTTTCCCCTGCACTCGTTCGTTGCACTCTTTTTCTCGTTCCCTTCTTCCCGTTATTCCCTGCACTCGTTCGTTGCACAATTTTTCTTGTTCCCTTCTTCCCTTTTTTCCCCTGCACTCGTTCGTTGCACTCTTTTTCTCGTTCCCTTCTTCGCTTTTTTTTGCACTCGTTCGTTGCACAATTTTTCGCGTTCCCTTCTTCCCTTTTTTCTCCTGCACTCGTTCGTTGCACACTTTTTCACGTTCCCTTCTTATCGTTATTCCCTGCACTTGTTCGTTGCACACTTTTTCTCGTTCCCTTCTTCCCATTTTTTTTTGCACTCGTTCGTTGCACTCTTTTTCTCGTTCCCTTCTTCCCGTTTTTCCCCTGCACTCGTTCGTTGCACTCTTTTTCTTGTTCCCTTCTTCCCTTTTTTCCCTGCACTCGTTCGTTGCACTCTTTTTCTCGTTCCCTTCTTCCCTTTTTTCTCCTGCACTCGTTCATTGCACTCTTTTTCTCGTTCCCTTCTTCGCTTTTTTTTGCACTCGTTCGTTGCACTCTTTTTCTCGTTCCCTTCTTCCCATTATTCCCTGCACTCGTTCATTGCACACTTTTTGTCGTTCCCTTCTTCCCGCTTTTTTTTGCACTCGTTCGTTGCAAAATTTTTCTCGTTCCCCTCTTCCCTTTTTTCCCCTGCACTCGTTCGTTGCACTCTTTTTCTCGTTCCCTTCTTCCCGCTTTTTTTTGCACTCGTTCGTTGCACACTTTTTGTCGTTCCCTTCTTCCCGCTTTTTTTTGCACTCGTTCGTTGCACACTTTTTCTCGTTTCCCTCTTCCCTTTTTTCCCCTGCACTCGTTCGTTGCACTCTTTTTCTCGTTCCCTTCTTCCCTTTTTACCCCTGCACTCTTTCGTTGCACAATTTTTCTCGTTCCCTTCTTCCCTTTTTTCCCCTGCACTCGTTCGTTGCACACTTTTTCTCGTTCCCTTCTTCCCTTTTTTCCCCGGCACTCGTTCGTTGCACTCTTTTTCTCGTTCCCTTCTTCCCTTTTTTCCCCTGCACTCGTTCGTTGCACACTTTTTCTCGTTCCCTTCTTCCCGATTTTTTTTGCACTCGTTCGTTGCACTCTTTTTTCTCGTTCCCTTCTTCCCTTTTTTCCCCTGCACTCGTTCGTTGCACTCTTTTTCTCGTTCCCTTCTTCCCGTTTTCCCCTGCACTCGTTCGTTGCACACTTTTTCTCGTTCCCTTCTTCCCGATTTTTTTTGCACTCGTTCGTTGCACTCTTTTTCTCGTTCCCTTCTTCCCTTTTTTCACCTGCACTCGTTCGTTGCACTTTTTTTCTCGTTCCCCTCTTCCCTTTTTTCCCTGCACTCGTTCGTTGCACAATTTTTCTCGTTCCCTTCTTCCTTTTTTCCCCTGCACTCGTTCGTTGCACTCTTTCTCTCGTTCCCTTCTTCCCGTTATTCCCTGCACTCGTTCGTTGCACACTTTTTCTCGTTCCCTTCCTCCTGTTTTTCCCCTGCACTCGTTCATTGCACACTTTTTCTCGCTCACTTCTTCCAAATTTTTTTGCACTCATTCGTTGCACTCTTTTTCTCGTTCCCTTCTTCCCTTTTTTCCCCTGCACTCATTCGTTGCACACTTTTTCTCGTTCCCTCCTTCCCGGTATTTTTTGCACTCGTTCGTTGCACACTTTTTCTCGTTCCCTTCTTCCCGCTTTTTTTTGCACTCGTTCGTTGCACACTTTTTCTTGTTCCCTTCTTCCCGTTTTCCCCTGCACTCGTTTGTTGCACACTTTTTCTCGTTCCCTCCTTCCCGGTATTTTTTGCACTCGTTCGTTGCACACTTTTTCTCGTTCCCTTCTTCCCGATTTTTTTTGCACTCGTTCGTTGCACTCTTTTTCTCGTTCCCTTCTTCTTTTTTTCCCCGCAGTCGTTCGTTGCACTGTTTTTCTCGTTACCCTCTTCCCTTTTTTCCCTGCACTCGTTCGTTGCACAATTTTTCTCGTTCCCTTCTTCCCTTTTTTCCCCTGCACTCGTTCGTTGCACTCTTTTTCTCGTTCCCTTCTTCCCGTTATTCCCTGCACTCGTTCGTTGCACTCTTTTTCTCGTTCCCTTCTTCCATTTTTTCCCCTGCACTCGTTCGTTGCACTCTTTTTCTCGTTCCCTTCTTGCCGCTTTTTTTGCACTCGTTCGTTGCACACTTTTTCTTGTTCCCTTCTTCCCTTTTTTCCCCTGCACTCGTTTGTTGCACACTTTTTCTCGTTCCCTCCTTCCCGGTATTTTTTGCACTCGTTCGTTTCACACTTTTTCTCGTTCCCTTCTTCCCGATTTTTTTTGCACTCGTTCGTTGCACTCTTTTTCTCGTTCCCTTCTTCCCTTTTTTCCCCGCAGTCGTTCATTGCACTGTTTTTCTCGTTCCCCTCTTCCCTTTTTTCCCTGCACTCGTTCATTGCACAATTTTTCTCGTTCCCTTCTTCCCTTTTTTCCCCTGCACTCGTTCGTTGCACTCTTTTTCTCGTTCCCTTCTTCCCGTTATTCCCTGCACTCGTTCGTTGCACTCTTTTTCTCGTTCCCTTCTTCCCTTTTTTCCCCTGCAGTCGTTCGTTGCACTGTTTTTTCTCGTTCCCCTCTTCCCTTTTTTCCCCTGCACTCGTTCGTTGCACACTTTTTCTTATTCCCTCCTTCCCGTTTTTTTTTTGCACACGTTCGTTGCACTCTTTTTCTCGTTCCCTTCTTCCCTTTTTTCCCCTCAACTCGTTCGTTGCACTGTTTTTCCTGTTCCCCTCTTCCCTTTTTTCCCCTGCACTCGTTCGTTGCACACTTTTTCTCGTTCCCTTCTTCCCTTTTTTCCCCTGCACTCGTTCGTTGCACTCTTTTTCTCGTTCCCTTCTTCCCGTTTTCCCCTGCACTCGTTCGTTGCACACTTTTTCTCGTTCCCTTCTTCCCGATTTTTTTTGCACTCGTTCGTTGCACTTTTTTTCTCGTTCCCTTCTTCCCTTTTTTCCCTGCATTCGTTCGTTGCACAATTTTTCTCGTTCCCTTCTTCCCTTTTTTCCCCTGCACTCGTTCGTTGCACTCTTTCTCTCGTTCCCTTTTTTCCCGTTATTCCCTGCACTCGTTCGTTGCACACTTTTTCTCGTTCCCTTCCTCCTGTTTTTCCCCTGCACTCGTTCATTGCACACTTTTTCTCGCTCACTTCTTCCAAATTTTTTTGCACTCATTCGTTGCACTCTTTTTCTCGTTCCCTTCTTCCCTTTTTTCCCCTGCACTCATTCGTTGCACACTTTTTCTCGTTCCCTCCTTCCCGGTATTTTTTGCACTCGTTCGTTGCACACTTTTTCTCGTTCCCTTCTTCCCGCTTTTTTTTGCACTCGTTCGTTGCACTCTTTTTCTCTTTCCCTCCTTCCCGCTTTTTTTTGCACTCGTTCGTTGCACACTTTTTCTCGTTCCCTTCTTCCATTTTTTCCCATGCACTCGTTCGTTGCACTCTTTTTCTCGTTCCCTTCTTCCCTTTTTTTTGCACTCGTTCGTTGCACAATTTTTCTCGTTCCCTTCTTCCCTTTTTTCCCCTGCACTCGTTCGTTGCACTCTTTTTCTCGTTCCCTTCTTCCCTTTTTTTTGCACTCGTTCGTTGCACAATTTTTCTCGTTCCCTTCTTCCCTTTTTTCCCCTGCACTCGTTCGTTGCACACTTTTTCCCGTTCCCTTCTTCCCGTTATTCCCTGCACTCGTTCGTTGCACTCTTTTTCTCGTTCCCTTTTTCCCGTTTTTTTTTGCACTCGTTCGTTGCACTCTTTTTCTCGTTCCCTTCGTCCCTTTTTTCCCTGCACTCGTTCGTTGCACTCTTTTTCTCGTTCCCTTCTTCCCTTTTTTCCCCTGCACTCGTTCGTTGCACACTTTTTCTCGTTCCCTCCTTCCCGCTTTTTTTTGCACTCGTTCGTTGCGCACTTTTTCTCGTTCCCTTCTTCCCTTTTTTCCCCTGCACTCGTTCGTTGCACTCTTTTTCTCGTTCCCTTCTTCGCTTTTTTTTGCACTCGTTCGTTGCACAATTTTTCTCGTTCCACTCTTCCCTTTTTTGTCCCCTGCACTCGTTCGTTGCACTCTTTTTCTCGTTCCCTTCTTCCCTTTTTTCCCCTGCACTCGTTCGTTGCACTCTTTTTCTCGTTCCCTTCTTCCCTTTTTTCCCCTGCACTCTTTCGTTGCAGAATTTTTCTCGTTCCCTTCTTCCCTTTTTTCCCCTGCACTCGTTCGTTGCACTCTTTTTGTCGTTCCCTTCTTCCCGCTTTTTTTTGCACTCGTTCATTGCACAATTTTTCTCGTTCCCTTCTTCCCTTTTTTCCCCTGCACGCATTCGGTGCACTCTTTTTCTCGTTCCCTTCTTCCCTTTTTTCCCCTGCACTCGTTCGTTGCACACTTTTTCTCGTTCCCTTCTTCCCTTTTTTCCCCTGCAGTCGTTCGTTGCACTCTTTTTCTCGTTCCCTTCTTCCCTTTTTTATTCTTCACTCATTCGTTGCACTCTTTTTCTCGTTCCCTCATTCCCGGTTTTTTTTGCACTCGTTCGTTGCACTCTTTTTCTCGTTCCCTTCTTCCATTTTTTCCCCTGCACTCGTTCGTTGCACTCTTTTTCTCGTTCCCTTCTTCCCGCTTTTTTTTGCACTCGTTCGTTGCACACTTTTTCTTGTTCCCTTCTTCCCGTTTTCCCCTGCACTCGTTTGTTGCACACTTTTTCTCGTTCCCTCCTTCCCGGTATTTTTTGCACTCGTTCGTTGCACACTTTTTCTCGTTCCCTTCTTCCCGATTTTTTTGCACTCGTTCGTTGCACTCTTTTTCTCGTTCCCTTCTTCCCTTTTTTCCCCTGCACTCGTTCGTTGCACTGTTTTTCTCGTTCCCCTCTTCCCTTTTTTCCCTGCACTCGTTCGTTGCACAATTTTTCTCGTTCCCTTCTTCCCTTTTTTCCCCTGCACTCGTTCGTTGCACTATTTTTCTCGTTCCCTTCTTCCCGTTATTCCCTGCACTCGTTCGTTGCACACTTTTTCTCGTTCCCTTCTTCCCTTTTTTCCCCTGCACTCGTTCGTTGCACACTTTTTCTCGTTCCCTCCTTCCCGGTATTTTTTGCACTCGTTCGTTGCACACTTTTTCTCGTTCCCCTCTTCCCTTTTCTCCCTGCACTCGTTCGTTGCACAATTTTTCTCGTTCCCTTCTTCCCTTTTTTCCCCTGCACTCGTTCGTTGCACTCTTTTTCTCGTTCCCTTCTTCCCGTTATTCCCTGCACTCGTTCGTTGCACTCTTTTTCTCGTTCCCTTCTTCCCGTTATTCCCTGCACTCGTTCGTTGCACTGTTTTTCTCGTTCCCCTCTTCCCTTTTTTCCCCTGCACTCGTTCGTTGCACTCTTTTTCTCGTTCCCTTCTTCCCGATTTTTTTTCCACTCGTTCGTTGCACACTTTTTCTCGTTCCCTTAATCCCGCTTTTTTTTGCACTCGTTCATTGTACTCTTTTTCTCGTTCCCTTCTTCCCGCTTTTTTTTGCACTCATTCGTTGCACAATTTTTCTCATTCCCTTCTTCCCTTTTTTTCCTATGCACTCGTTCGTTGCACTCTTTTTCTCGTTCCCTTCTTCCCATTATTCCCTGCACTCGTTCATTGCACACTTTTTGTCGTTCCCTTCTTCCCGCTTTTTTTTGCACTCGTTCGTTGCAAAATTTTTCTCGTTCCCCTCTTCCCTTTTTTCCCCTGCACTCGTTCGTTGCACTCTTTTTCTCGTTCCCTTCTTCCCGCTTTTTTTTGCACTCGTTCGTTGCACACTTTTTGTCGTTCCCTTCTTCCCGCTTTTTTTTGCACTCGTTCGTTGCACACTTTTTCTCGTTTCCCTCTTCCCTTTTTTCCCCTGCACTCGTTCGTTGCACTCTTTTTCTCGTTCCCTTCTTCCCTTTTTACCCCTGCACTCTTTCGTTGCACAATTTTTCTCGTTCCCTTCTTCCCTTTTTTCCCCTGCACTCGTTCGTTGCACACTTTTTCTCGTTCCCTTCTTCCCGCTTTATTTTGCACTCGTTCGTTGCACACTTTTTGTCGTTCCCTTCATCCAGTTTTTTTTTGCACTCGTTCGTTGCACTCTTTTTCTTGTTCCCTTCTTCCCTTTTTTCCCCTGCACTCGTTCGTTGCACAATTTTTCTCGTTCCCTTCTTCCCTTTTTTCCCCTGCACTCGTTCGTTGCACTCTTTTTCTCGTTCCCTTCTTCCCGTTATTCCCTGCACTCGTTCGTTGCACTCTTTTTCTCGTTCCCTTCTTCCTGTTTTTCCCCTGCACTCGTTCATTGCACACTTTTTCTCGCTCACTTCTTCCAAATTTTTTTGCACTCATTCGTTGCACTCTTTTTCTCGTTCCCCTCTTCCCTTTTTTCCCCTGCACTCGTTCGTTGCACTCTTTTTCTCGTTCCCTTCTTCCCGATTTTTTTTGCACTCGTTCGTTGCACACTTTTTCTCGTTCCCTTCTTCCCGCTTTTTTTTGCACTCGTTCGTTGTACTCTTTTTCTCGTTCCCTTCTTCACGCTTTCTTTTGCACTCGTTCGTTGCACTCTTTTTCTCGTTCCCCTCATCCCTTTTTTCCCCTGCACTCGTTCGTTGCACAATTTTTCTCGTTCCCTTCTTCCCTTTTTTCCCCTGCACTCGTTCGTTGCACTCTTTTTCTCGTTCCCTTCTTCCGGTTATTCCCTGCACTCGTTCATTGCACACTTTTTCTCATTCCCTCCTTCCCGATTTTTTTTGCACTCGTTCGTTGCACACTTTTTCTCGTTCCCTTCTTCCCTTTTTTCCCGTGCACTCGTTCGTTGCACTCTTTTTCTCGTTCCCTTCTTCCCGCTTTTTTTTGCACTCGTTCGTTGCACACTTTTTGTCGTTCCCTTCTTCCCGCTTTTTTTTGCACTCGTTCGTTGCACACTTTTTCTCGTTTCCTTCTTCTCTTTTTTCCCCTGCACTCGTTCGTTGCACTCTTTTTCTCTTGCCCTCCTTCCCGCTCTTTTTTGCACTCGTTCGTTGCACACTTTTTCTCGTTCCCTTCTTCCCTTTTTTCCCCTGCACTCGTTCGTTGCACTCTTTTTCTCGTTCCCTTCTTCGCTTTTTTTTGCACTCGTTCGTTGCACAATTTTTCTCGTTCCCTTCTTCCCTTTTTTCTCCTGCACTCATTCGTTGCACACTTTTTCACGTTCCCTTCTTCCCTTTTTTCCCCTGCACTCGTTCGTTGCACTATTTTTCTCGTTCCCTTCTTCCCGTTATTCCCTGCACTCGTTCGTTGCACACTTTTTCTCGTTCCCTTCTTCCCTTTTTTCCCCTGCACTCGTTCGTTGCACACTTTTTCTCGTTCCCTCCTTCCCGGTATTTTTTGCACTCGTTCGTTGCACACTTTTTCTCGTTCCCCTCTTCCCTTTTTTCCCTGCACTCGTTCGTTGCACACTTTTTCTCGTTCCCCTCTTCCCTTTTTTCCCCTGCACTCGTTCGTTGCACTCTTTTTCTCGTTCCCGTCTTCCTGTTTTTCCCCTGCACTCATTCGTTGCACAATTTTTCTCGTTCCCTTCTTCCCGCTTTTTTTTGCACTCATTCGTTGCACTCTTTTTCTCGTTCCCCTCTTCCCTTTTTTCCCCTGCACTCGTTCGTTGCACTCTTTTTCTCGTTCCCTTCTTCCCGATTTTTTTTGCACTCGTTCGTTGCACAATTTTTCTTGTTCCCTTCTTCCCTTTTTTCCCCTGCACTCGTTCGTTGCACTCTTTTTCTCGTTCCCTTCTTCGCTTTTTTTTGCACTCGTTCGTTGCACAATTTTTCTCGTTCCCTTCTTCCCTTTTTTCTCCTGCACTCGTTCGTTGCACACTTTTTCACGTTCCCTTCTTCCCTTTTTTCCCTGCACTCGTTCGTTGCACTCTTTTTCTCATTCCCTTCTTCCCTTTTTTCTCCTGCACTCGTTCATTGCACTCTTTTTCTCGTTCCCTTCTTCGCTTTTTTTTGCACTCGTTCGTTGCACTCTTTTTCTCGTTCCCTTCTTCCCGCTTTTTTTTGCACTCGTTCGTTGCACTCTTTTTCTCGTTCCCCTCTTCCCTTTTTTCCCCTGCACTCGTTCGTTGCACTCTTTTTCTCGTTCCCGTCTTCCTGTTTTTCCCCTGCACTCATTCGTTGCACAATTTTTCTCGTTCCCTTCTTCCCGCTTTTTTTTGCACTCATTCGTTGCACTCTTTTTCTCGTTACCCTCTTCCCTTTTTTCCCCTGCACTCGTTCGTTGCACTCTTTTTCTCGTTCCCTTCTTCCCGATTTTTTTTGCACTCGTTCGTTGCACAATTTTTCTTGTTCCCTTCTTCCCTTTTTTCCCCTGCACTCGTTCGTTGCACTCTTTTTCTTGTTCCCCCCTTCCCGTTATTCCCTGCACTCGTTCATTGCACACTTTTTGTCGTTCCCTTCTTCCCGCTTTTTTTGCACTCGTTCGTTGCACAATTTTTCTCGTTCCCTTCTTCCCTTTTTTCCCCTGCACTCGTTCGTTGCACAATTTTTCTCGTTCCCTTCTTCCCTTTTTTCCCCTGCAGTCGTTCGTTGCACTCTTTTTCTCGTTCCCTTCTTCCCGCTTTTTTTTGCACTCGTTCGTTGCACTATTTTCTTGTTCCCTTCTTCCCGTTTTCCCCTGCACTCGTTTGTTGCACACTTTTTCTCGTTCCCTCCTTCCCGCTTTTTTTTGCACTCGTTCGTTGCACACTTTTTGTCGTTCCCTTCTTCCCGCTTTTTTTTTGCACTCGTTCGTTGCACTCTTTTTCTCGTTCCCTTCTTCCCTTTTTTCCCCTGCACTCGTTCGTTGCACTGTTTTTCTCGTTCCCCTTTTCCCTTTTTTCCCCTGCACTCGTTCGTTGCACAATTTTTCTCGTTCCCTTCTTCCCTTTTTTCCCCTGCACTCGTTTGTTGCACTCATTTTCTCGTTCCCTTCTTCCCGTTTTCCCCTGCACTCGTTTGTTGCACACTTTTTCTCGTTCCCTTCTTCCA
The DNA here is from genome assembly GCA_026167965.1 of Cyanocitta stelleri. Classification (NCBI taxonomy): domain Eukaryota; kingdom Metazoa; phylum Chordata; class Aves; order Passeriformes; family Corvidae; genus Cyanocitta; species Cyanocitta stelleri. Next base: position 6,315,691 of record JANXIP010000040.1, on the reverse strand, counting down.
TTTTTTCCCCTGCACTCGTTCGTTGCACACTTTTTCTCGTTCCCTCCTTCCCGGTATTTTTTGCACTCGTTCGTTGCACACTTTTTCTTGTTCCCTTCTTCCCGATTTTTTTTGCACTCGTTCGTTGCACTCTTTTTCTCGTTCCCTTCTTCCCGCTTTTTTTCCCCTGCACTCGTTCGTTGCACTGTTTTTCTCGTTCCCCTCTTCCCTTTTTTCCCTGCACTCGTTCTTTGCACAATTTTTCTCGTTCCCTTCTTCCCTTTTTTCCCCTCAACTCATTCGTTGCACACTTTTTCACGTTCCCTTCTTCTTGTTATTCCCTGCACTTGTTCGTTGCGCACTTTTTCTCGTTCCCTTTTTCCCGTTTTTTTTTGCACTCGTTCGTTGCACTCTTTTTCTCGTTCCCTTCTTCCCTTTTTTCCCCTGCACTCGTTCGTTGCACTCATTTTCTCGTTCCCTTCTTCCCTTTTTTCCCCCTGCACTCGTTCGTTGCACTGTTTTTCTCGTTCCCCTCTTCCCTTTTTTCCCCTGCACTCGTTCGTTGCACAATTTTTCTCGTTCCCTTCTTCCCTTTTTTCCCCTGCACTCGTTCGTTGCACTCTTTTTCTCGTTCCCTTCTTCCATTTTTTCCCCTGCACTCGTTCGTTGCACTCTTTTTCTCGTTCCCCTCATCCCTTTTTTCCCCTGCACTCGTTCGTTGCACAATTTTTCTCGTTCCCTTCTTCCCTTTTTTCCCCTGCACTCGTTCGTTGCACAATTTTTCTCGTTCCCTTCTTCCCTTTTTTCCCCTGCACTCGTTCGTTCCACTCTTTTTCTCGTTCCCTTCTTCCCGCTTTTTTTTGCACTCGTTCGTTGTACTCTTTTTCTCGTTCCCTTCTTCCCGCTTTTTTTTGCACTCGTTCGTTGCACTCTTTTTCTCGTTCCCCTCTTCCCTTTTTTCCCCTGCACTCGTTCGTTGCACTCTTTTTCTTGTTCCCTTCTTCCCTTTTTTCCCCTGCACTCGTTCGTTGCACAATTTTTCTCGTTCCCTTCTTCCCTTTTTTCCCCTGCACTCGTTCGTTGCACTCTTTTTCTCGTTCCCTTCTTCCCGTTATTCCCTGCACTCGTTCGTTGCACAATTTTTCTTGTTCCCTTCTTCCCTTTTTTCCCCTGCACTCGTTCGTTGCACTCTTTTTCTCGTTCCCTTCTTCGCTTTTTTTTGCACTCGTTCGTTGCACAATTTTTCGCGTTCCCTTCTTCCCTTTTTTCTCCTGCACTCGTTCGTTGCACACTTTTTCACGTTCCCTTCTTATCGTTATTCCCTGCACTTGTTCGTTGCACACTTTTTCTCGTTCCCTTCTTCCCATTTTTTTTTGGACTCGGTCGTTGCACTCTTTTTCTCGTTCCCTTCTTCCCGTTTTTCCCCTGCACTCGTTCGTTGCACTCTTTTTCTTGTTCCCTTCTTCCCTTTTTTCCCTGCACTCGTTCGTTGCACTCTTTTTCTCGTTCCCTTCTTCCCTTTTTTCTCCTGCACTCGTTCGTTGCACTCTTTTTCTCGTTCCCTTCTTCCCGCTTTTTTTTGCACTCGTTCGTTGCACTATTTTCTTGTTCCCTTCTTCCCGTTTTCCCCTGCACTCGTTTGTTGCACACTTTTTCTCGTTCCCTCCTTCCCGCTTTTTTTTGCACTCGTTCGTTGCACACTTTTTGTCGTTCCCTTCTTCCCGCTTTTTTTTTGCACTCGTTCGTTGCACTCTTTTTCTCGTTCCCTTCTTCCCTTTTTTCCCCTGCACTCGTTCGTTGCACTGTTTTTCTCGTTCCCCTTTTCCCTTTTTTCCCCTGCACTCGTTCGTTGCACAATTTTTCTCGTTCCCTTCTTCCCTTTTTTCCCCTGCACTCGTTTGTTGCACTCATTTTCTCGTTCCCTTCTTCCCGTTTTCCCCTGCACTCGTTTGTTGCACACTTTTTCTCGTTCCCTTCTTCCATTTTTTCCCCTGCACTCGTTCGTTGCACACTTTTTCTCGTTCCCTCCTTCCCGGTATTTTTTGCACTCGTTCGTTGCACACTTTTTCTTGTTCCCTTCTTCCCGATTTTTTTTGCACTCGTTCGTTGCACTCTTTTTCTCGTTCCCTTCTTCCCGCTTTTTTTCCCCTGCACTCGTTCGTTGCACTGTTTTTCTCGTTCCCCTCTTCCCTTTTTTCCCTGCACTCGTTCTTTGCACAATTTTTCTCGTTCCCTTCTTCCCTTTTTTCCCCTCAACTCGTTCGTTGCACACTTTTTCACGTTCCCTTCTTCTTGTTATTCCCTGCACTTGTTCGTTGCGCACTTTTTCTCGTTCCCTTTTTCCCGTTTTTTTTTGCACTCGTTCGTTGCACTCTTTTTCTCGTTCCCTTCTTCCCTTTTTTCCCCTGCACTCGTTCGTTGCACTCATTTTCTCGTTCCCTTCTTCCCTTTTTTCCCCCTGCACTCGTTCGTTGCACTGTTTTTCTCGTTCCCCTCTTCCCTTTTTTCCCCTGCACTCGTTCGTTGCACAATTTTTCTCGTTCCCTTCTTCCCTTTTTTCCCCTGCACTCGTTCGTTGCACTCTTTTTCTCGTTCCCTTCTTCCATTTTTTCCCCTGCACTCGTTCGTTGCACTCTTTTTCTCGTTCCCCTCATCCCTTTTTTCCCCTGCACTCGTTCGTTGCACAATTTTTCTCGTTCCCTTCTTCCCTTTTTTCCCCTGCACTCGTTCGTTGCACAATTTTTCTCGTTCCCTTCTTCCCTTTTTTCCCCTGCACTCGTTCGTTCCACTCTTTTTCTCGTTCCCTTCTTCCCGCTTTTTTTTGCACTCGTTCGTTGTACTCTTTTTCTCGTTCCCTTCTTCCCGCTTTTTTTTGCACTCGTTCGTTGCACTCTTTTTCTCGTTCCCCTCTTCCCTTTTTTCCCCTGCACTCGTTCGTTGCACTCTTTTTCTTGTTCCCTTCTTCCCTTTTTTCCCCTGCACTCGTTCGTTGCACAATTTTTCTCGTTCCCTTCTTCCCTTTTTTCCCCTGCACTCGTTCGTTGCACTCTTTTTCTCGTTCCCTTCTTCCCGTTATTCCCTGCACTCGTTCGTTGCACAATTTTTCTTGTTCCCTTCTTCCCTTTTTTCCCCTGCACTCGTTCGTTGCACTCTTTTTCTCGTTCCCTTCTTCGCTTTTTTTTGCACTCGTTCGTTGCACAATTTTTCGCGTTCCCTTCTTCCCTTTTTTCTCCTGCACTCGTTCGTTGCACACTTTTTCACGTTCCCTTCTTATCGTTATTCCCTGCACTTGTTCGTTGCACACTTTTTCTCGTTCCCTTCTTCCCATTTTTTTTTGGACTCGGTCGTTGCACTCTTTTTCTCGTTCCCTTCTTCCCGTTTTTCCCCTGCACTCGTTCGTTGCACTCTTTTTCTTGTTCCCTTCTTCCCTTTTTTCCCTGCACTCGTTCGTTGCACTCTTTTTCTCGTTCCCTTCTTCCCTTTTTTCTCCTGCACTCGTTCGTTGCACTCTTTTTCTCGTTCCCCTCTTCGCTTTTTTTTTCACTCGTTCGTTGCACTCTTTTTCTCGTTCCCTTCTTCCCATTATTCCCTGCACTCGTTCATTGCACACTTTTTGTCGTTCCCTTCTTCCCGCTTTTTTTTGCACTCGTTCGTTGCAAAATTTTTCTCGTTCCCCTCTTCCCTTTTTTCCCCTGCACTCGTTCGTTGCACTCTTTTTCTCGTTCCCTTCTTCCCGCTTTTTTTTGCACTCGTTCGTTGCACACTTTTTGTCGTTCCCTTCTTCCCGCTTTTTTTTGCACTCGTTCGTTGCACACTTTTTCTCGTTTCCCTCTTCCCTTTTTTCCCCTGCACTCGTTCGTTGCACTCTTTTTCTCGTTCCCTTCTTCCCTTTTTACCCCTGCACGCCTTCGTTGCACAATTTTTCTCGTTCCCTTCTTCCCTTTTTTCCCCTGCACTCGTTCGTTGCACACTTTTTCTCGTTCCCTTCTTCCCTTTTTTCCCCTGCACTCGTTCGTTGCACTCTTTTTCTCGTTCCCTTCTTCCCGTTTTCCCCTGCACTCGTTCGTTGCACACTTTTTCTCGTTCCCTTCTTCCCGCTTTTTTTTGCACTCGTTCGTTGCACTCTTTTTCTCGTTCCCTTCTTCCCTTTTTTCCCCTGCACTCGTTCGTTGCACTCTTTTTCTCGTTCCCTTCTTCCCGTTTTCCCCTGCACTCGTTCGTTGCACACTTTTTCTCGTTCCCTTCTTCCCGCTTTTTTTTGCACTCGTTCGTTGCACACTTTTTCTCGTTCCCTTCTTCCCGATTTTTTTTGCACTCGTTCGTTGCACTCTTTTTCTCGTTCCCTTCTTCCCTTTTTTCACCTGCACTCGTTCGTTGCACTGTTTTTCTCGTTCCCCTCTTCCCTTTTTTCCCCTGCACTCGTTCGTTGCACAATTTTTCTCGTTCCCTTCTTCCTTTTTTTCCCCTGCACTCGTTCGTTGCACTCTTTCTCTCGTTCCCTTCTTCCCGTTATTCCCTGCACTCGTTCGTTGCACACTTTTTCTCGTTCCCTTCCTCCTGTTTTTCCCCTGCACTCGTTCATTGCACACTTTTTCTCGCTCACTTCTTCCAAATTTTTTTGCACTCATTCGTTGCACTCTTTTTCTCGTTCCCTTCTTCCCTTTTTTCCCCTGCACTCATTCGTTGCACACTTTTTCTCGTTCCCTCCTTCCCGGTATTTTTTGCACTCGTTCGTTGCACACTTTTTCTCTTTCCCTCCTTCCCGCTTTTTTTTGCACTCGTTCGTTGCACACTTTTTCTCGTTCCCTTCTTCCCTTTTTTCCCGTGCACTCGTTCGTTGCACTCTTTTTCTCGTTCCCTTCTTCCCTTTTTTTTGCACTCGTTCGTTGCACAATTTTTCTCGTTCCCTTCTTCCCTTTTTTCCCCTGCACTCGTTCGTTGCACTCTTTTTCTCGTTCCCTTCTTCCCGTTATTCCCTGCACTCGTTCGTTGCACTCTTTTTCTCGTTCCCTTTTTCCCGTTTTTTTTTGCACTCGTTCGTTGCACTCTTTTTCTCGTTCCCTTCGTCCCTTTTTTCCCTGCACTCGTTCGTTGCACTCTTTTTCTCGTTCCCTTCTTCCCTTTTTTCCCCTGCACTCGTTCGTTGCACACTTTTTCTCGTTCCCTCCTTCCCGCTTTTTTTTGCACTCGTTCGTTGCGCACTTTTTCTCGTTCCCTTCTTCCATTTTTTCCTCTGCACTCGTTCGTTGCACTCTTTTTCTCGTTCCCTTCTTCGCTTTTTTTTGCACTCGTTCGTTGCACAATTTTTCTCGTTCCACTCTTCCCTTTTTTGTCCCCTGCACTCGTTCGTTGCACTCTTTTTCTCGTTCCCTTCTTCCCTTTTTTCCCCTGCACTCGTTCGTTGCACTCTTTTTCTCGTTCCCTTCTTCCCTTTTTTCCCCTGCACTCTTTCGTTGCAGAATTTTTCTCGTTCCCTTCTTCCCTTTTTTCCCCTGCACTCGTTCGTTGCACACTTTTTCTCGTTCCCTTCTTCCCGCTTTTTTTTGCACTCGTTCGTTGCACACTTTTTGTCGTTCCCTTCTTCCCGCTTTTTTTTGCACTCGTTCGTTGCACAATTTTTCTCGTTCCCCTCTTCCCTTTTTTCCCCTGCACTCGTTCGTTGCACTCTTTTTGTCGTTCCCTTCTTCCCGCTTTTTTTTGCACTCGTTCATTGCACAATTTTTCTCGTTCCCTTCTTCCCTTTTTTCCCCTGCACGCATTCGGTGCACTCTTTTTCTCGTTCCCTTCTTCCCTTTTTTCCCCTGCACTCGTTCGTTGCACACTTTTTCTCGTTCCCTTCTTCCCTTTTTTCCCCTGCAGTCGTTCGTTGCACTCTTTTTCTCGTTCCCTTCTTCCCGCTTTTTTTTGCACTCGTTCGTTGCACTATTTTCTTGTTCCCTTCTTCCCGTTTTCCCCTGCACTCGTTTGTTGCACACTTTTTCTCGTTCCCTCCTTCCCGCTTTTTTTTGCACTCCTTCGTTGCACACTTTTTGTCGTTCCCTTCTTCCCGCTTTTTTTTTGCACTCGTTCGTTGCACTCTTTTTCTCGTTCCCTTCTTCCCTTTTTTCCCCTGCACTCGTTCGTTGCACTGTTTTTCTCGTTCCCCTTTTCCCTTTTTTCCCCTGCACTCGTTCGTTGCACAATTTTTCTCGTTCCCTTCTTCCCTTTTTTCCCCTGCACTCGTTCGTTGCACTCATTTTCTCGTTCCCTTCTTCCTGTTTTCCCCTGCACTCGTTTGTTGCACACTTTTTCTCGTTCCCTTCTTCCATTTTTTCCCCTGCACTCGTTCGTTGCACACTTTTTCTCGTTCCCTCCTTCCCGGTATTTTTTGCACTCGTTCGTTGCACACTTTTTCTTGTTCCCTTCTTCCCGATTCTTTTTGCACTCGTTCGTTGCACTCTTTTTCTCGTTCCCTTCTTCCCTTTTTTCCCCTGCACTCGTTCGTTGCACTCATTTTCTCGTTCCCCTCTTCCCTTTTTTCCCCTGCACGCTTTCGTTGCACAATTTTTCTCGTTCCCTTCTTCCCTTTTTTCCCCTGCACTCGTTCGTTGCACTCTTTTTCTCGTTCCCTTCTTCCCTTTTTTCCCCTGCACTCGTTCGTTGCACTCTTTTTCTCGTTCCCTTCTTCCATTTTTTCCCCTGCACTCGTTCGTTGCACTCTTTTTCTCGTTCCCTTCTTCCCTTTTTTCCCCTGCACTCGTTCGTTGCACTCTTTTTCTCGTTCCCTTCTTCCCGTTATTCCCTGCACTCGTTCGTTGCACACTTTTTCTCGTTCCCTTCTTCCTGTTTTTCCCCTGCACTCGTTCATTGCACACTTTTTCTCGCTCACTTCTTCCAAATTTTTTTGCACTCATTCGTTGCACAATTTTTCTCGTTCCCCTCTTCCCTTTTTACCCCTGCACTCATTCGTTGCACTCTTTTTCTCGTTCCCTTCTTCCCGATTTTTTTTGCACTCGTTCGTTGTACTCTTTTTCTCGTTCCCTTCTTCCCGCTTTTTTTTGCACTCGTTCGTTGCACTCTTTTTCTCGTTCCCCTCTTCCCTTTTTTCCCCTGCACTCGTTCGTTGCACAATTTTTCTCGTTCCCTTCTTCCCTTTTTTCCCCTGCACTCGTTCGTTGCACTCTTTTTCTCATTCCCTTCTTCCCGTTTTCCCCTGCACTCGTTTGTTGAACACTTTTTCTCGTTCCCTTCTTCCATTTTTTCCCCTGCACTCGTTCGTTGCACACTTTTTCTCGTTCCCTCCTTCCCGGTATTTTTTGCACTCGTTCTTTGCTCACTTTTTCTCGTTCCCTTCTTCCCGATTCTTTTTGCACTCGTTCGTTGCACTCTTTTTCTCGTTCCCTTCTTCCCTTTTTTCCCCTGCACTCGTTCGTTGCACTCTTTTTCTCGTTCCCTTCTTCTTGCTTTTTTCCCTGCACTCGTTCGTTGCACAATTTTTCTCGTTCCCTTCTTCCCTTTTTTCCCCTGCACTCGTTCGTTGCACAATTTTTCTCGTTCCCTTCTTCCCTTTTTTCCCCTGCACTCGTTCGTTGCACTCTTTTTCTCGTTCCCTTCTTCCCGTTATTCCCTGCACTCGTTCGTTGCACACTTTTTCTCGTTCCCTTCTTCCTGTTTTTCCCCTGCACTCGTTCATTGCACACTTTTTCTCGTTCTCTTCATCCCACTTTTTTTTGCACTCGTTCGTTGTACTCTTTTTCTCGTTCCCTTCTTCCCGCTTTTTTTTGCACTCGTTCGTTGCACTCTTTTTCTCGTTCCCCTCTTCCCTTTTTTCCCCTGCACTCGTTCGTTGCACAATTTTTCTCGTTCCCTTCTTCCCTTTTTTCCCCTGCACTCGTTCGTTGCACTCTTTTTCTCGTTCCCTTCTTCCCGTTATTCCCTGCACTCGTTCGTTGCACACTTTTTCTCGTTCCCTTCTTCCTGTTTTTCCCCTGCACTCGTTCATTGCACACTTTTTCTCGCTCACTTCTTCCAAATTTTTTTGCACTCATTCGTTGCACAATTTTTCTCGTTCCCCTCTTCCCTTTTTTCCCCTGCACTCGTTCGTTGCACAATTTTTCTCGTTCCCTTCTTCCCTTTTTTCCCCTGCACTCGTTCGTTGCACACTTTTTCTCGTTCCCTTCTTCCCGCTTTTTTTTGCACTCATTCGTTGCACACTTTTTCTCGTTCCCTTCTTCCCTTTTTTCCCCTGCACTCTTTCGTTGCACAATTTTTCTCGTTCCCCTCTTCCCTTTTTTCCCCTGCACTTGTTCGTTGCACTCTTTTTCTCGTTCCCTTCTTCCCGATTTTTTTTGCACTCTTTCGTTGCACACTTTTTCTCGTTCCCTTCTTCCCGCTTTTTTTTGCACTCATTCGTTGCACAATTTTTCTCCTTCCCTTCTTCCCTTTTTTCCCCTGCACTCGTTCGTTGCACTCTTTTTCTCGTTCCCTTCTTCCCTTTTTTCCCCTGCACTCGTTCGTTGCACTCATTTTCTCGTTCTCTTCTTCCCGTTTTCCCCTGCACTCGTTTGTTGCACACTTTTTCTCGTTCCCTTCTTCCATTTTTTCCCCTGCACTCGTTCGTTGCACACTTTTTCTCGTTCCCTCCTTCCCGGTATTTTTTGCACTCGTTCGTTGCACACTTTTTCTTGTTCCCTTCTTCCCGATTTTTTTTGCACTCGTTCGTTGCACTCTTTTTCTCGTTCCCTTCTTCCCTTTTTTCCCTGCACTCGTTCGTTGCACTGTTTTTCTCGTTCCCCTCTTCCCTTTTTTCCCTGCACTCGTTCGTTGCACAATTTTTCTCGTTCCCTTCTTCCCGTTTTCCCCTGCACTCGTTTGTTGCGCACTTTTTCTCGTTCCCTTCTTCCATTTTTTCGCCTGCACTCGTTCGTTGCACACTTTTTCTCGTTCCCTCCTTCCCGGTATTTTTTGCACTCGTTCGTTGCACACTTTTTCTCGTTCCCTTCTTCCATTTTTTCCCCTGCACTCGTTCGTTGCACTCTTTTTCTCGTTCCCTTCTTCCCGTTATTCCCTGGACTCGTTCGTTGCACACTTTTTCTCGTTCCCTTCTTCCTGTTTTTCCCCTGCACTCGTTCATTGCACACTTTTTCTCGCTCACTTCTTCCAAATTTTTTTGCACTCAATCGTTGCACTCTTTTTCTCGTTCCCTTCTTCCCTTTTTTCCCCTGCACTCATTCGTTGCACACTTTTTCTCGTTCCCTCCTTCCCGCTTTTTTTTGCACTCGTTCGTTGCACACTTTTTCTCGTTCCCTTCTTCCCGATTTTTTTTGCACTCGTTCGTTGCACTCTTTTTCTCGTTCCCCTCTTCCCTTTTTTCCCCTGCGCTCATTCGTTGCACACTTTTTCTCGTTCCCCTCTTCCCTTTTTTCCCCTGCACTCGTTCGTTGCACTCTTTTTCTCGTTCCCTTCTTCCCTTTTTTATTCTTCACTCATTCGTTGAACGGTTTTTCTCGTTCCCTTCTTCCCTTTTTTCCCCTGCACTCGTTCGTTGCACTCTTTTTCTCGTTCCCTTCTTCCCGTTTTCCCCTGCACTCGTTTGTTGAACACTTTTTCTCGTTCCCTTCTTCCATTTTTTCCCCTGCACTCGTTCGTTGCACACTTTTTCTCGTTCCCTCCTTCCCGGTATTTTTTGCACTCGTTCGTTGCACACTTTTTCTCGTTCCCTTCTTCCTGATTTTTTTTGCACTCGTTCGTTGCACTCTTTTTCTCGTTCCCTTCTTCCCTTTTTTCCCCTGCACTCGTTCGTTGCACTCTTTTTCTCGTTCCCTTCTTCCATTTTTTCCCCTGCACTCGTTCATTGCACACTTTTTCTCGCTCACTTCGTCCAAATTTTTTTGCACTCATTCGTTGCACTCTTTTTCTCGTTCCCCTCTTCCCTTTTTTCCCCTGCACTCGTTCGTTGCACTCTTTTTCTCGTTCCCTTCTTCCCGATTTTTTCCCCTGCACTCGTTCGTTGCACTCTTTTTCTCGTTCCCTTCTTCCCGTTATTCCCTGGACTCGTTCGTTGCACACTTTTTCTCGTTCCCTTCTTCCTGTTTTTCCCCTGCACTCGTTCATTGCACACTTTTTCTCGCTCACTTCTTCCAAATTTTTTTGCACTCATTCGTTGCACTCTTTTTCTCGTTCCCTTTTTCCCTTTTTTCCCCTGCACTCATTCGTTGCACACTTTTTCTCGTTCCCTCCTTCCCGCTTTTTTTTGCACTCGTTCGTTGCACACTTTTTCTCGTTCCCTTCTTCCCAATTTTTTTTGCACTCGTTCGTTGCACTCTTTTTCTCGTTCCCCTCTTCCCTTTTTTCCCCTGCACTCGTTCGTTGCACACTTTTTCTCGTTCCCCTCTTCCCTTTTTTCCCCTGCACTCGTTCGTTGCACTCTTTTTCTCGTTCCCTTCTTCCCGTTTTTATTCTTCACTCATTCGTTGAACGGTTTTTCTCGTTCCCTTCTTCCCTTTTTTCCCCTGCACTCGTTCGTTGCACAATTTTTCTCGTTCCCTTCTTCCCGTTTTCCCCTGCACTCGTTTGTTGAACACTTTTTCTCGTTCCCTTCTTCCATTTTTTCCCCTGCACTCATTCGTTGCACTCTTTTTCTCGTTCCCTCCTTCCCGGTATTTTTTGCACTCGTTCGTTGCACTCTTTTTCTCGTTCCCTTCTTCCCTTTTTTCCCCTGCACTCGTTCGTTGCACTCTTTTTCTCGTTCCCTTCTTCCATTTTTTCCCCTGCACTCGTTCATTGCACACTTTTTCTCGCTCACATCTTCCAAATTTTTTTGCACTCATTCGTTGCACTCTTTTTCTCGTTCCCCTCTTCCCTTTTTTCCCCTGCACTCGTTCGTTGCACTCTTTTTCTCGTTCCCTTCTTCCCGATTTTTTTTGCACTCGTTCGTTGCACACTTTTTCTCGTTCCCTTCTTCCCGCTTTTTTTTGCACTCGTTCGTTGCACTCTTTTTCTCGTTCCCTTCTTCCCGCTTTTTTTTGCACTCGTTCGTTGCACTCTTTTTCTCGTTCCCCTCTTCCCTTTTTTCCCCAGCACTCGTTCGTTGCACAATTTTTCTCATTCCCTTCTTCCCTTTTTTCCCCTGCACTCATTCGTTGCACTCTTTTTCTCGTTCCCTTCTTCCTGTTTTCCCCTGCACTCGTTTGTTGAACACTTTTTCTCGTTCCCTTCTTCCATTTTTTCCCCTGCACTCGTTCATTGCACACTTTTTCTCGTTCCCTCCTTCCCGCCTTTTTTTGCACTCGTTCGTTGCACACTTTTTCTCGTTCCCTTCTTCCCGATTTTTTTTGCACTCGTTCGTTGCACTCTTTTTCTCGTTCCCTTCTTCCCTTTTTTCCCCTGCACTCGTTCGTTGCACTCTTTTTCTCGTTCCCTTCTTCTTGCTTTTTTTTGCACTCGTTCGTTGCACTCTTTTTCTCGTTCCCCTCATCCCTTTTTTCCCCTGCACTCGTTCGTTGCACAATTTTTCTCGTTCCCTTCTTCCCTTTTTTCCCCTGCACTCGTTCGTTGCACTCTTTTTCTCGTTCCCTTCTTCCCGTTATTCCCTGCACTCGTTCGTTGCACACTTTTTCTCGTTCCCTTCTTCCTGTTTTTCCCCTGCACTCGTTCATTGCACACTTTTTCTTGTTCCCTTCTTCCCTTTTTTATTCTCCACTCATTCGTTGCACTCTTTTTCTCGTTCCCTTCTTCCCGCATTTTTTTGCACTCGTTCGTTGCACTATTTTTCTCGTTCCCTTCTTCCCTTTTTTATTCTTCACTCATTCATTGCACACTTTTTCTCGTTCCCTTCTTCCCGGTTTTTTTCGCACTGGTTCGTTGCACACTTTTTCTCGTTCCCTCCTTCCCGCTTTTTTTTGCACTCGTTCGTTGCACACTTTTTCTCGTTCCCTTCTTCCTGTTTTCCCTGCACTTGTTCGTTGCACAGTTTTTCTCGTTCCCTTCTTCCCTTTTTTCCCCTGCACTCGTTCGTTGCACTCTTTTTCTCGTTCCCTTCTTCCCTTTTTTCCCCTGCACTCGTTCGTTGCACTCTTTTTCTCGTTCCCTTCTTCCCTTTTTCATTCTTCACTCATTCCTTGCACTCTTTTTCTCGTTCCCTTCTTCCCTTTTTCATTCTTCACTCATTCCTTGCACTCTTTTTCTCGTTCCCTTCTTCCCTTTTTTATTCTTCACTCATTCGTTGCACTCTTTTTCTCGTTCCCTTCTTCCCTTTTTTCCCCTGCACTCGTTCGTTGCACTCTTTTTCTCGTTCCCTTCTTCCCTTTTTTATTCTTCACTCGTTCGTTGCACTCTTTTTCTCGTTCCCTTCTTCCTGTTTTTCCCCTGCACTCGTTTGTTGCACTCTTTTTCTCGTTCCCTTCTTCCCTTTTTTCCCCTGCACTCGTTCATTGCACTCTTTTTCTCGTTCCCTTCTTCCCTTTTTTCCCCGCAGTCGTTCGTTGCACTCTTTTTCTCGTTCCCTTCTTCCCTTTTTTATTCTGCACTCCTTCGTTGCACTCTTTTTCTCGTTCCCTTCTTCCCTTTTTTGCCCTGCACTCGTTCGTTGCACTCTTTTTCTCGTTCCCTTCTTCCCGATTTTTTTTGCACTCGTTCGTTGCACTGTTTTTCACGTTCCCTTCTTCCCTTTTTTCCCCTTCACTCATTCATTGAACTCTTTTTCTCGTTCCCTTCTTCCTGTTTTTCCCTTGCAGTCGTTCGTTGCACAGTTTTTCTCGTTCCCTTCTTCCCGCTTTTTTTTGCACTCGTTCGTTGCACAGTTTTTCTCGTTCCCTCCTTCCCGTTTTTTTTTGCACTCGTTCGTTGCACTCTTTTTCTTGTTCCCTTCTTCCCTTTTTTCCCCTGCACTCGTTCGTTGCACTCTTTTTCTCGTTCCCTTCTTCCCGTTATTCCCTGCACTCGTTCCTTGCACACTTTTTCTCATTCCCTCCTTCCCGTTTTTTTTTGCACTCGTTTGTTGTACTCTTTTTCTCATTCCCTTCTTCCCGTTTTTCCCCTGCACTCATTCGTTGCACACTTTTTCTCGTTCCCTTCTTCCTGTTTTTCCCCTGCATTCGTTCGTTGCACTCTTTTTCTCGTTCCCTTCTTCGCTTTTTTCCCCTGCACTCGTTCGTTGCACTCTTTTTCTCGCTCACTTCCTCCAGATTTTTTTGCACTCATTCGTTGCACAATTTTTCTCGTTCCCTTCTTTCCTTTTTTCCCCTGCACTCGTTCGTTGCACTCTTTTTCTCGTTCCCTTCTTGCTTTTTTTTGCACTCGTTCCTTGCACTCTTTTTCTCGTTCCCTTCTTCCCTTTTTTATTCTGCAGTCGTTCGTTGCACTCTTTTTCTCGTTCCCTTCTTCCCTTTTTTGCCCTGCGCTCGTTTGTTGCACTCTTTTTCTCGTTCCCTTCTTCTTGTTTTTCCCTGCACTCGTTCGTTGCACTCTTTTTCTCGTTCCCTCCTTCCCGGTTTTTTTTGCACTCGTTCGTTGCACAATTTTTCTCGTTCCCTTCTCCCCGATTTTTTTTGCACTCGTTCGTTGCACACTTTTTCTCGTTCCCTTCTTCCCTTTTTTCCCCTGCACTCGTTCGTTGCACTCTTTTTCTCGATCCCTCCTTCCCGTTTTTTTTTGCACTCGTTCGTTGCACTCTTTTTCTCGTTCCCTTCTTCCCTTTTTTCCCCTGCACTCGTTCGTTGCACTCTTTTTCTCGTTCCCTTCTTCCCTTGTTCATTCTTCACTCATTCCTTGCACTCTTTTTCTCGTTCCCTTCTTCCCTTTTTTCCCCTGCACTAGTACGTTGCACTCTTTTTCTCGTTCCCTTCTTCCCTTTTTTATTCTTCACTCATTCGTTGCACTCTTTTCTCGTTCCCTTCTTCCCTTTTTTCCCGTGCACTCGTTTGTTGCACTCTTTTTCTCGTTCCCTTCTTCCTGTTTTTCCCCTGCACTCGTTTGTTGCACTCTTTTTCTCGTTCCCTTCTTCCCGTTTTTTTTTCACACGTTCCTTGCACAATTTTTCTCGTTCCCTTCTTCCCTTTTTTCCCCTGCACTCGTTCGTTGCACACTTTTTCTCGTTCCCTTCTTCCCTGTTTTGCCCTGCACTCGTTTGTTGCACTCTTTTTCTCGTTCCCTTCTTCTTGTTTTTCCCTGCACTCGTTCGTTGCACTCTTTTTCTCGTTCCCCTCTTCCCTTTTTTCCCCTGCACTCGTTCGTTGCACAATTTTTCTCGTTCCCTTCTTCCCTTTTTTCCCCTGCACTCGTTCGTTGCACTCTTTTTCTCGTTCCCTTCTTCCTGTTTTCCCCTGCACTCGTTTGTTGAACACTTTTTCTCGTTCCCTTCTTCCATTTTTTCCCCTGCAATCGTTCGTTGCACACTTTTTCTCGTTCCCTCCTTCCCGCTTTTTTTTGCACTCGTTCGTTGCACACTTTTTGTCGTTCCCTTCTTCCCGCTTTTTTTTGCACTCGTTCGTTGCACACATTTCTCGTTTCCCTCTTCCCTTTTTTCCCCTGCACTCGTTCGTTGCACTCTTTTTCTCGTTCCCTTCTTCCCTTTTTTCCCCTGCACTCGTTCGTTGCACAATTTTTCTCGTTACCTTCTTCCCTTTTTTCCCCTGCACTCATTCGTTGCACACTTTTTCTCGTTCCCTTCTTCCCGCTTTTTTTTGCACTCGTTCGTTGCACACTTTTTGTCGTTCCCTTCTTCCCGCTTTTTTTTTGCACTCGTTCGTTGCACTATTTTTCTCGTTCCCTTCTTCCCTTTTTTATTCTTCACTCATTCGTTGCACTGTTTTTCTCGTTCCCTTCTTCCCGCTTTTTTTTGAACTCGTTCGTTGCACACTTTTTCTCGTTCCCCTCTTCCCTTTTTTCCCCTGCACTCGTTCGTTGCCCTCTTTTTCTCGTTCCCTTCTTCCCTTTTTCCCCTGCACTCGTTCGTTGCACACTTTTTCTCGTTCCCTCCTTCCCGGTATTTTTTGCACTCGTTCGTTGCACACTTTTTCTTGTTCCCTTCTTCCCGATTTTTTTTGCACTCGTTCGTTGCACTCTTTTTCTCGTTCCCTTCTTCCCTTTTTTCCCCTGCACTCGTTCGTTGCACTGTTTTTCTCGTTCCCCTCTTCCCTTTTTTCCCTGCACTCGTTCGTTGCACAATTTTTCTCGTTCCCTTCTTCCCGTTTTCCCCTGCACTCGTTTGTTGCGCACTTTTTCTCGTTCCCTTCTTCCATTTTTTCGCCTGCACTCGTTCGTTGCACACTTTTTCTCGTTCCCTCCTTCCCGGTATTTTTTGCACTCGTTCGTTGCACACTTTTTCTCGTTCCCTTCTTCCATTTTTTCCCTTGCACTCGTTCGTTGCACTCTTTTTCTCGTTCCCTTCTTCCCGTTATTCCCTGGACTCGTTCGTTGCACAATTTTTCTCGTTACCTTCTTCCCTTTTTCCCCTGCACTCGTTCGTTGCACACTTTTTCTCGTTCCCTCCTTCCCGCTTTTTTTTGCACTCGTTCGTTGCACACTTTTTGTCGTTCCCTTCTTCCCGCTTTTTTTTGCACTCGTTCGTTGCACACATTTCTCGTTTCCCTCTTCCCTTTTTTCCCCTGCACTCGTTCGTTGCACTCTTTTTCTCGTTCCCTTCTTCCCTTTTTTCCCCTGCACTCGTTCGTTGCACTCTTTTTCTCGTTCCCTTCTTCCCTTTTTTCCCCTGCACTCATTCGTTGCACAATTTTTCTCGTTACCTTCTTCCCTTTTTTCCCCTGCACTCATTCGTTGCACACTTTTTCTCGTTCCCTTCTTCCCGCTTTTTTTTGCACTCGTTCGTTGCACACTTTTTGTCGTTCCCTTCTTCCCGCTTTTTTTTTGCACTCGTTCGTTGCACTCTTTTTCTCGTTCCCTTCTTCCCTTTTTTATTCTTCACTCATTCGTTGCACTGTTTTTCTCGTTCCCTTCTTCCCGCTTTTTTTTGAACTCGTTCGTTGCACACTTTTTCTCGTTCCCCTCTTCCCTTTTTTCCCCTGCACTCGTTCGTTGCACTCTTTTTCTCGTTCCCTTCTTCCTGTTTTTCCCCTGCACTCGTTCGTTGCACTCTTTTTCTCGTTCCCTTCTTCCCTTTTTCATTCTTCACTCATTCCTTGCACTCTTTTTCTCGTTCCCTTCTTCCCTTTTTTCCCCTGCACTAGTACGTTGCACTCTTTTTCTCGTTCCCTTCTTCCCTTTTTTATTCTTCACTCATTCGTTGCACTCTTTTCTCGTTCCCTTCTTCCCTTTTTTCCCGTGCACTCGTTTGTTGCACTCTTTTTCTCGTTCCCTTCTTCCTGTTTTTCCCCTGCACTCGTTTGTTGCACTCTTTTTCTCGTTCCCTTCTTCCCGTTTTTTTTCACACGTTTGTTGCACAATTTTTCTCGTTCCCTTCTTCCCTTTTTTCCCCTGCACTCGTTCGTTGCACTCTTTTTCCCGTTCCCTTCTTCCCGTTATTCCTTGCACTTGTTCGTTGCACAGTTTTTTCTCGTTCCCTCCTTCCCTTTTTTCCCCTGCACTCGTTCGTTGCACACTTTTTCTCGTTCCCTCATTCCCGTTTTTTTTGCACTCGTTCGTTGCACTCTTTTTCTCGTTCCCTTCTTCCCTTTTTTCCCCTGCACTCGTTCGTTGCACTCTTTTTCTCGTTCCCTCATTCCCGTTTTTTTTGCACTCGTTCGTTGCACAATTTTTCTCGTTCCCTTCTTCCCTTTTTCCCCTGCACTCGTTCGTTGCACTCTTTTTCTCGTTCCCTTCTTCCCGTTTTCCCCTGCACTCGTTTGTTGCACACTTTTTCTCGTTCCCTTCTTCCCTTTTTTCCCCTGCACTCGTTCATTGCACACTTTTTCTCGCTCACTTCTTCCAAATTTTTTTGCACTCATTCTTTGCACTCTTTTTCTCGTTCCCCTCTTCCCTTTTTTCCCCTGCACTCGTTCGTTGCACTCTTTTTCTCGTTCCCTTCTTCCCGATTTTTTTTCCACTCGTTCGTTGCACACTTTTTCTCGTTCCCTTCTTCCCGCTTTTTTTTTGCACTCGTTCGTTGCACTCTTTTTCTCGTTCCCTTCTTCCCGCTTTTATTTGCGCTCGTTCGTTGCACTCTTTTTCTCGTTCCCCTCTTCCCTTTTTTCCCCAGCACTCGTTCGTTGCACAATTTTTCTCATTCCCTTCTTCCCTTTTTTATTCTTCACTCATTCGTTGAACGGTTTTTCTCGTTCCCTTCTTCCCTTTTTTCCCCTGCACTCGTTCGTTGCACTCTTTTTCTCGTTCCCTTCTTCCCGTTTTCCCCTGCACTCGTTTGTTGAACACTTTTTCTCGTTCCCTTCTTCCATTTTTTCCCCTGCACTCGTTCGTTGCACTTTTTCTCGTTCCCTCCTTCCCGGTATTTTTTGCACTCGTTCGTTGCACACTTTTTCTCGTTCCCTTCTTCCTGATTTTTTTTGCACTCGTTCGTTGCACTCTTTTTCTCGTTCCCTTCTTCCCTTTTTTCCCCTGCACTCGTTCGTTGCACTCTTTTTCTCGTTCCCTTCTTCCATTTTTTCCCCTGCACTCGTTCATTGCACACTTTTTCTCGCTCACTTCTTCCAAATTTTTTTGCACTCATTCGTTGCACTCTTTTTCTCGTTCCCCTCTTCCCTTTTTTTCCCCTGCACTCGTTCGTTGCACTCTTTTTCTCGTTCCCTTCTTCCCGATTTTTTTTTGCACTCGTTCGTTGCACACTTTTTCTCGTTCCCTTCTTCCCACTTTTTTTTGCACTCGTTCGTTGTACTCTTTTTCTCGTTCCCTTCTTCCCGCTTTTTTTTGCACTCGTTCGTTGCACTCTTTTTCTCGTTCCCCTCTTCCCTTTTTTCCCCTGCACTCGTTCGTTGCACAATTTTTCTCATTCCCTTCTTCCCTTTTTTCCCCTGCACTCGTTCGTTGCACTCTTTTTCTCGTTCCCTTCTTCCTGTTTTCCCCTGCACTCGTTTGTTGAACACTTTTTCTCGTTCCCTTCTTCCATTTTTTCCCCTGCACTCGTTCGTTGCACACTTTTTCTCGTTCCCTCCTTCCCGCCTTTTTTTGCACTCGTTCGTTGCACACTTTTTCTCGTTCCCTTCTTCCCGATATTTTTTGCACTCGTTCGTTGCACTCTTTTTCTCGTTCCCTTCTTCCCTTTTTTCCCCTGCACTCGTTCGTTGCACTCTTTTTCTCGTTCCCTTCTTCTTGCTTTTTTTTGCACTCGTTCGTTGCACTCTTTTTCTCGTTCCCCTCATCCCTTTTTTCCCCTGCACTCGTTCGTTGCACAATTTTTCTCGTTCCCTTCTTCCCTTTTTTCCCCTGCACTCGTTCGTTGCACTCTTTTTCTCGTTCCCTTCTTCCCTTTTTTATTCTTCACTCATTCGTTGAACGGTTTTTCTCGTTCCCTTCTTCCCTTTTTTCCCCTGCACTCGTTCGTTGCACTCTTTTTCTCGTTCCCTTCTTCCCGTTTTCCCCTGCACTCGTTTGTTGAACACTTTTTCTCGTTCCCTTCTTCCATTTTTTCCCCTGCACTCGTTCGTTGCACACTTTTTCTCGTTCCCTCCTTCCCGCCTTTTTTTGCACTCGTTCGTTGCACACTTTTTCTCGTTCCCTTCTTCCCGATTTTTTTTGCACTCGTTCGTTGCACACTTTTTCTCGTTCCCTTCTTCCCTTTTTTCCCCTGCACTCGTTCGTTGCACTCTTTTTCTCGTTCCCTTCTTCTTGCTTTTTTTTGCACTCGTTCGTTGCACTCTTTTTCTCGTTCCCCTCATCCCTTTTTTCCCCTGCACTCGTTCGTTGCACAATTTTTCTCGTTACCTTCTTCCCTTTTTTCCCCTGCACTCGTTCGTTGCACTCTTTTTCTCGTTCCCTTCTTCCCGTTATTCCCTGCACTCGTTCGTTGCACACTTTTTCTCGTTCCCTTCTTCCTGCTTTTCCCCTGCACTCGTTCATTGCACACTTTTTCTCGCTCACTTCTTCCAAATTTTTTTGCACTCATTCGTTGCACAATTTTTCTCGTTCCCCTACTCCCTTTTTTCCCCTGCACTCGTTCGTTGCACAATTTTTCTCGTTCCCTTCTTCCCTTTTTTCCCCTGCACTCGTTCGTTGCACACTTTTTGTCGTTCCCTTCTTCCCGCTTTTTTTTGCACTCGTTCGTTGCACACTTTTTCTCGTTCCCTTCTTCCCTTTTTTCCCCTGCACTCTTTCGTTGCACAATTTTTCTCGTTCCCCTCTTCCCTTTTTTCCCCTGCACTCGTTCGTTGCACTCTTTTTCTCGTTCCCTTCTTCCCGATTTTTTTTGCACTCGTTCGTTGCACACTTTTTCTCGTTCCCTTCTTCCCGCTTTTTTTTGCACTCATTCGTTGCACAATTTTTCTCCTTCCCTTCTTCCCTTTTTTGCCCTGCACTCGTTCGTTGCACTCTTTTTCTCGTTCCCTTCTTCCCTTTTTCCCCTGCACTCGTTCGTTGCACTCATTTTCTCGTTCCCTTCTTCCCGTTTTCCCCTGCACTCGTTTGTTGCACACTTTTTCTCGTTCCCTTCTTCCATTTTTTCCCCTGCACTCGTTCGTTGCACACTTTTTCTCGTTCCCTCCTTCCCGGTATTTTTTGCACTCGTTCGTTGCACACTTTTTCTTGTTCCCTTCTTCCCGATTTTTTTTGCACTCGTTCGTTGCACTCTTTTTCTCGTTCCCTTCTTCCCTTTTTCCCCTGCACTCGTTCGTTGCACTGTTTTTCTCGTTCCCCTCTTCCCTTTTTTCCCTGCACTCGTTCGTTGCACAATTTTTCTCGTTCCCTTCTTCCCTTTTTTCCCCTGCACTCGTTCGTTGCACACTTTTTCACGTTCCCTTCTTCCCGTTATTCCCTGCACTCGTTCGTTGCGCACTTTTTCTCGTTCCCTTTTTCCCGTTTTTTTTTGCACTCGTTCGTTGCACTCTTTTTCTCGTTCCCTTCTTCCCTTTTTTCCCTGCACTCGTTCATTGCACTCTTTTTCTCGTTCCCTTCTTCCCTTTTTTCCCCTGCACTCGTTTGTTGCACTGTATTTCTCGTTCCCCTCTTCCCTTTTTTCCCCTGCACTCGTTCGTTGCACAATTTTTCTCGTTCCCTTCTTCCCTTTTTTCCCCTGCACCTCGTTCGTTGCACTCTTTTTCTCGTTCCCTTCTTCCTGTTTTCCCCTGCACTCGTTTGTTGAACACTTTTTCTCGTTCCCTTCTTCCATTTTTTCCCCTGCAATCGTTCGTTGCACACTTTTTCTCGTTCCCTCCTTCCCGCTTTTTTTTGCACTCGTTCGTTGCACACTTTTTGTCGTTCCCTTCTTCCCGCTTTTTTTTGCACTCGTTCGTTGCACACATTTCTCGTTTCCCTCTTCCCTTTTTTCCCCTGCACTCGTTCGTTGCACTCTTTTTCTCGTTCCCTTCTTCCCTTTTTTCCCCTGCACTCGTTCGTTGCACAATTTTTCTCGTTACCTTCTTCCCTTTTTTCCCCTGCACTCATTCGTTGCACACTTTTTCTCGTTCCCTTCTTCCCGCTTTTTTTTGCACTCGTTCGTTGCACACTTTTTGTCGTTCCCTTCTTCCCGCTTTTTTTTTGCACTCGTTCGTTGCACTATTTTTCTCGTTCCCTTCTTCCCTTTTTTATACTTCACTCATTCGTTGCACTGTTTTTCTCGTTCCCTTCTTCCCGCTTTTTTTTGAACTCGTTCGTTGCACACTTTTTCTCGTTCCCCTCTTCCCTTTTTTCCCCTGCACTCGTTCGTTGCCCTCTTTTTCTCGTTCCCTTCTTCCCTTTTTCCCCTGCACTCGTTCGTTGCACACTTTTTCTCGTTCCCTCCTTCCCGGTATTTTTTGCACTCGTTCGTTGCACACTTTTTCTTGTTCCCTTCTTCCCGATTTTTTTTGCACTCGTTCGTTGCACTCTTTTTCTCGTTCCCTTCTTCCCTTTTTTCCCCTGCACTCGTTCGTTGCACTGTTTTTCTCGTTCCCCTCTTCCCTTTTTTCCCTGCACTCGTTCGTTGCACAATTTTTCTCGTTCCCTTCTTCCCGTTTTCCCCTGCACTCGTTTGTTGCGCACTTTTTCCCTCGTTCCCTTCTTCCATTTTTTCGCCTGCACTCGTTCGTTGCACACTTTTTCTCGTTCCCCTCCTTCCCGGTATTTTTTGCACTCGTTCGTTGCACACTTTTTCTCGTTCCCTTCTTCCATTTTTTCCCTTGCACTCGTTCGTTGCACTCTTTTTCTCGTTCCCTTCTTCCCGTTATTCCCTGGACTCGTTCGTTGCACAATTTTTCTCGTTACCTTCTTCCCTTTTTCCCCTGCACTCGTTCGTTGCACACTTTTTCTCGTTCCCTCCTTCCCGCTTTTTTTTGCACTCGTTCGTTGCACACTTTTTGTCGTTCCCTTCTTCCCGCTTTTTTTTGCACTCGTTCGTTGCACACATTTCTCGTTTCCCTCTTCCCTTTTTTCCCCTGCACTCGTTCGTTGCACTCTTTTTCTCGTTCCCTTCTTCCCTTTTTTCCCCTGCACTCGTTCGTTGCACTCTTTTTCTCGTTCCCTTCTTCCCTTTTTTCCCCTGCACTCATTCGTTGCACAATTTTTCTCGTTACCTTCTTCCCTTTTTTCCCCTGCACTCATTCGTTGCACACTTTTTCTCGTTCCCTTCTTCCCGCTTTTTTTTGCACTCGTTCGTTGCACACTTTTTGTCGTTCCCTTCTTCCCGCTTTTTTTTTGCACTCGTTCGTTGCACTCTTTTTCTCGTTCCCTTCTTCCCTTTTTTATTCTTCACTCATTCGTTGCACTGTTTTTCTCGTTCCCTTCTTCCCGCTTTTTTTTGAACTCGTTCGTTGCACACTTTTTCTCGTTCCCCTCTTCCCTTTTTTCCCCTGCACTCGTTCGTTGCACTCTTTTTCTCGTTCCCTTCTTCCTGTTTTTCCCCTGCACTCGTTCGTTGCACTCTTTTTCTCGTTCCCTTCTTCCCTTTTTCATTCTTCACTCATTCCTTGCACTCTTTTTCTCGTTCCCTTCTTCCCTTTTTTCCCCTGCACTAGTACGTTGCACTCTTTTTCTCGTTCCCTTCTTCCCTTTTTTATTCTTCACTCATTCGTTGCACTCTTTTCTCGTTCCCTTCTTCCCTTTTTTCCCGTGCACTCGTTTGTTGCACTCTTTTTCTCGTTCCCTTCTTCCTGTTTTTCCCCTGCACTCGTTTGTTGCACTCTTTTTCTCGTTCCCTTCTTCCCGTTTTTTTTCACACGTTTGTTGCACAATTTTTCTCGTTCCCTTCTTCCCTTTTTTCCCCTGCACTCGTTCGTTGCACTCTTTTTCCCGTTCCCTTCTTCCCGTTATTCCTTGCACTTGTTCGTTGCACAGTTTTTTCTCGTTCCCTCCTTCCCTTTTTTCCCCTGCACTCGTTCGTTGCACACTTTTTCTCGTTCCCTCATTCCCGTTTTTTTTGCACTCGTTCGTTGCACAATTTTTCTCGTTCCCTTCTTCCCTTTTTCCCCTGCACTCGTTCGTTGCACTCTTTTTCTCGTTCCCTTCTTCCCGTTTTCCCCTGCACTCGTTTGTTGCACACTTTTTCTCGTTCCCTTCTTCCCTTTTTTCCCCTGCACTCGTTCGTTGCACACTTTTTCTCGCTCACTTCTTCCAAATTTTTTTGCACTCATTCTTTGCACTCTTTTTCTCGTTCCCCTCTTCCCTTTTTTCCCCTGCACTCGTTCGTTGCACTCTTTTTCTCGTTCCCTTCTTCCCGATTTTTTTTGCACTCGTTCGTTGCACACTTTTTCTCGTTCCCTTCTTCCCGCTTTTTTTTGCACTCGTTCGTTGCACTCTTTTTCTCGTTCCCTTCTTCCCGCTTTTTTTTGCACTCGTTCGTTGCACTCTTTTTCTCGTTCCCCTCTTCCCTTTTTTCCCCAGCACTCGTTCGTTGCACAATTTTTCTCATTCCCTTCTTCCCTTTTTTATTCTTCACTCATTCGTTTGAACGGTTTTTCTCGTTCCCTTCTTCCCTTTTTTCCCCTGCACTCGTTCGTTGCACTCTTTTTCTCGTTCCCTTCTTCCCGTTTTCCCCTGCACTCGTTTGTTGCACACTTTTTCTCGTTCCCTTCTTCCATTTTTTCCCCTGCACTCGTTCGTTGCACACTTTTTCTCGTTCCCTCCTTCCCGGTATTTTTTGCACTCGTTCGTTGCACACTTTTTCTCGTTCCCTTCTTCCTGATTTTTTTTGCACTCGTTCGTTGCACTCTTTTTCTCGTTCCCTTCTTCCCTTTTTTCCCCTGCACTCGTTCGTTGCACTCTTTTTCTCGTTCCCTTCTTCCATTTTTTCCCCTGCACTCGTTCATTGCACACTTTTTCTCGCTCACTTCTTCCAAATTTTTTTGCACTCATTCGTTGCACTCTTTTTCTCGTTCCCCTCTTCCCTTTTTTTCCCCTGCACTCGTTCGTTGCACTCTTTTTCTCGTTCCCTTCTTCCCGATTTTTTTTTTGCACTCGTTCGTTGCACACTTTTTCTCGTTCCCTTCTTCCCGCTTTTTTTTGCACTCGTTCGTTGTACTCTTTTTCTCGTTCCCTTCTTCCCGCTTTTTTTTGCACTCGTTCGTTGCACTCTTTTTCTCGTTCCCCTCTTCCCTTTTTTCCCCTGCACTCGTTCGTTGCACAATTTTTCTCATTCCCTTCTTCCCTTTTTTCCCCTGCACTCGTTCGTTGCACTCTTTTTCTCGTTCCCTTCTTCCTGTTTTCCCCTGCACTCGTTTGTTGAACACTTTTTCTCGTTCCCTTCTTCCATTTTTTCCCCTGCACTCGTTCGTTGCACACTTTTTCTCGTTCCCTCCTTCCCGCCTTTTTTTGCACTCGTTCGTTGCACACTTTTTCTCGTTCCCTTCTTCCCGATATTTTTTGCACTCGTTCGTTGCACTCTTTTTCTCGTTCCCTTCTTCCCTTTTTTCCCCTGCACTCGTTCGTTGCACTCTTTTTCTCGTTCCCTTCTTCTTGCATTTTTTTTGCACTCGTTCGTTGCACTCTTTTTCTCGTTCCCCTCATCCCTTTTTTCCCCTGCACTCGTTCGTTGCACAATTTTTCTCGTTCCCTTCTTCCCTTTTTTCCCCTGCACTCGTTCGTTGCACTCTTTTTCTCGTTCCCTTCTTCCCGTTATTCCCTGCACTCGTTCGTTGCACACTTTTTCTCGTTCCCTTCTTCCTGCTTTTTCCCTGCACTCGTTCATTGCACACTTTTTCTCGCTCACTTCTTCCAAATTTTTTTGCACTCATTCGTTGCACAATTTTTCTCGTTCCCCTCTTCCCTTTTTTCCCCTGCACTCGTTCGTTGCACAATTTTTCTCGTTCCCTTCTTCCCTTTTTTCCCCTGCACTCGTTCGTTGCACTCTTTTTCTCGTTCCCTTCTTCCCGTTTTCCCCTGCACTCGTTTGTTGAACACTTTTTCTCGTTCCCTTCTTCCATTTTTTCCCCTGCACTCGTTCGTTGCACACTTTTTCTCGTTCCCTCCTTCCCGGTATTTTTTGCACTCGTTCGTTGCACACTTTTTCTCGTTCCCTTCTTCCTGATTTTTTTTGCACTCGTTCGTTGCACTCTTTTTCTCGTTCCCTTCTTCCCTTTTTTCCCCTGCACTCGTTCGTTGCACTCTTTTTCTCGTTCCCTTCTTCCATTTTTTCCCCTGCACTCGTTCATTGCACACTTTTTCTCGCTCACTTCTTCCAAATTTTTTTGCACTCATTCGTTGCACTCTTTTTCTCGTTCCCCTCTTCCCTTTTTTTCCCCTGCACTCGTTCGTTGCACTCTTTTTCTCGTTCCCTTCTTCCCGATTTTTTTTTGCACTCGTTCGTTGCACACTTTTTCTCGTTCCCTTCTTCCCACTTTTTTTTGCACTCGTTCGTTGTACTCTTTTTCTCGTTCCCTTCTTCCCGCTTTTTTTTGCACTCGTTCGTTGCACTCTTTTTCTCGTTCCCCTCTTCCCTTTTTTCCCCTGCACTCGTTCGTTGCACAATTTTTCTCATTCCCTTCTTCCCTTTTTTCCCCTGCACTCGTTCGTTGCACTCTTTTTCTCGTTCCCTTCTTCCTGTTTTCCCCTGCACTCGTTTGTTGAACACTTTTTCTCGTTCCCTTCTTCCATTTTTTCCCCTGCACTCGTTCGTTGCACACTTTTTCTCGTTCCCTCCTTCCCGCCTTTTTTTGCACTCGTTCGTTGCACACTTTTTCTCGTTCCCTTCTTCCCGATATTTTTTGCACTCGTTCGTTGCACTCTTTTTCTCGTTCCCTTCTTCCCTTTTTTCCCCTGCACTCGTTCGTTGCACTCTTTTTCTCGTTCCCTTCTTCTTGCATTTTTTTTGCACTCGTTCGTTGCACTCTTTTTCTCGTTCCCCTCATCCCTTTTTTCCCCTGCACTCGTTCGTTGCACAATTTTTCTCGTTCCCTTCTTCCCTTTTTTCCCCTGCACTCGTTCGTTGCACTCTTTTTCTCGTTCCCTTCTTCCCGTTATTCCCTGCACTCGTTCGTTGCACACTTTTTCTCGTTCCCTTCTTCCTGCTTTTCCCCTGCACTCGTTCATTGCACACTTTTTCTCGCTCACTTCTTCCAAATTTTTTTGCACTCATTCGTTGCACAATTTTTCTCGTTCCCCTCTTCCCTTTTTTCCCCTGCACTCGTTCGTTGCACAATTTTTCTCGTTCCCTTCTTCCCTTTTTTCCCCTGCACTCGTTCGTTGCACACTTTTTCTCGTTCCCTTCTTCCCGCTTTTTTTTGCACTCGTTCGTTGCACACTTTTTCTCGTTCCCTTCTTCCCTTTTTTCCCCTGCACTCTTTCGTTGCACAATTTTTCTCGTTCCCCTCTTCCCTTTTTTCCCCTGCACTCGTTCGTTGCACTCTTTTTCTCGTTCCCTTCTTCCCGATTTTTTTTGCACTCGTTCGTTGCACACTTTTTCTCGTTCCCTTCTTCCCGCTTTTTTTTGCACTCATTCGTTGCACAATTTTTCTCGTTCCCTTCTTCCCTTTTTTCCCCTGCACTCGTTCGTTGCACTCTTTTTCTCGTTCCCTTCTTCCCTTTTTCCCCTGCACTCGTTCGTTGCACTCATTTTCTCGTTCCCTTCTTCCCGTTTTCCCCTGCACTCGTTTGTTGCACACTTTTTCTCGTTCCCTTCTTCCATTTTTTCCCCTGCACTCGTTCGTTGCACACTTTTTCTCGTTCCCTCCTTCCCGGTATTTTTTGCACTCGTTCGTTGCACACTTTTTCTTGTTCCCTTCTTCCCGATTTTTTTTGCACTCGTTCGTTGCACTCTTTTTCTCGTTCCCTTCTTCCCTTTTTTCCCCTGCACTCGTTTGTTGCACTGTTTTTCTCGTTCCCCTCTTCCCTTTTTTCCCTGCACTCGTTCGTTGCACAATTTTTCTCGTTCCCTTCTTCCCTTTTTTCCCCTGCACTCGTTCGTTGCACACTTTTTCACGTTCCCTTCTTCCCGTTATTCCCTGCACTCGTTCGTTGCGCACTTTTTCTCGTTCCCTTTTTCCCGTTTTTTTTTGCACTCGTTCGTTGCACACTTTTTCTCGTTCCCTTCTTCCCTTTTTTCCCTGCACTCGTTCATTGCACTCTTTTTCTCGTTCCCTTCTTCCCTTTTTTCCCCTGCACTCGTTTGTTGCACTGTTTTTCTCGTTCCCCTCTTCCCTTTTTTCCCCTGCACTCGTTCGTTGCACAATTTTTCTCGTTCCCTTCTTCCCTTTTTTCCCCTGCACTCGTTCGTTGCACTCTTTTTCTCGTTCCCTTCTTCCTGTTTTCCCCTGCACTCGTTTGTTGAACACTTTTTCTCGTTCCCTTCTTCCATTTTTTCCCCTGCAATCGTTCGTTGCACAATTTTTCTCGTTACCTTCTTCCCTTTTTCCCCTGCACTCGTTCGTTGCACACTTTTTCTCGTTCCCTCCTTCCCGCTTTTTTTTGCACTCGTTCGTTGCACACTTTTTGTCGTTCCCTTCTTCCCGCTTTTTTTTGCACTCGTTCGTTGCACACATTTCTCGTTTCCCTCTTCCCTTTTTTCCCCTGCACTCGTTCGTTGCACTCTTTTTCTCGTTCCCTTCTTCCCTTTTTTCCCCTGCACTCGTTCGTTGCACTCTTTTTCTCGTTCCCTTCTTCCCTTTTTTCCCCTGCACTCATTCGTTGCACAATTTTTCTCGTTACCTTCTTCCCTTTTTTCCCCTGCACTCATTCGTTGCACACTTTTTCTCGTTCCCTTCTTCCCGCTTTTTTTTTGCACTCGTTCGTTGCACACTTTTTGTCGTTCCCTTCTTCCCGCTTTTTTTTTGCACTCGTTCGTTGCACTCTTTTTCTCGTTCCCTTCTTCCCTTTTTTATTCTTCACTCATTCGTTGCACTGTTTTTCTCGTTCCCTTCTTCCCGCTTTTTTTTGAACTCGTTCGTTGCACACTTTTTCTCGTTCCCCTCTTCCCTTTTTTCCCCTGCACTCGTTCGTTGCACTCTTTTTCTCGTTCCCTTCTTCCTGTTTTTCCCCTGCACTCGTTCGTTGCACTCTTTTTCTCGTTCCCTTCTTCCCTTTTTCATTCTTCACTCATTCCTTGCACTCTTTTTCTCGTTCCCTTCTTCCCTTTTTTCCCCTGCACTAGTACGTTGCACTCTTTTTCTCGTTCCCTTCTTCCCTTTTTTATTCTTCACTCATTCGTTGCACTCTTTTCTCGTTCCCTTCTTCCCTTTTTTCCCCTGCACTCGTTTGTTGCACTCTTTTTCTCGTTCCCTTCTTCCTGTTTTTCCCCTGCACTCGTTTGTTGCACTCTTTTTCTCGTTCCCTTCTTCCCGTTTTTTTTCACACGTTTGTTGCACAATTTTTCTCGTTCCCTTCTTCCCTTTTTTCCCCTGCACTCGTTCGTTGCGCTCTTTTTCCCGTTCCCTTCTTCCCGTTATTCCTTGCACTTGTTCGTTGCACAGTTTTTTCTCGTTCCCTCCTTCCCTTTTTTCCCCTGCACTCGTTCGTTGCACACTTTTTCTCGTTCCCTCATTCCCGTTTTTTTTGCACTCGTTCGTTGCACTCTTTTTCTCGTTCCCTTCTTCCCTTTTTTCCCCTGCACTCGTTCGTTGCACACTTTTTCTCGTTCCCTCATTCCCGTTTTTTTTGCACTCGTTCGTTGCACAATTTTTCTCGTTCCCTTCTTCCCTTTTTCCCCTGCACTCGTTCGTTGCACTCTTTTTCTCGTTCCCTTCTTCCCGTTTTCCCCTGCACTCGTTTGTTGCACACTTTTTCTCGTTCCCTTCTTCCATTTTTTCCCCTGCACTCGTTCATTGCACACTTTTTCTCGCTCACTTCTTCCAAATTTTTTTGCACTCATTCTTTGCACTCTTTTTCTCGTTCCCCTCTTCCCTTTTTTCCCCTGCACTCGTTCGTTGCACTCTTTTTCTCGTTCCCTTCTTCCCGATTTTTTTTGCACTCGTTCGTTGCACACTTTTTCTCGTTCCCTTCTTCCCGCTTTTTTTTGCACTCGTTCGTTGCACTCTTTTTCTCGTTCCCTTCTTCCCGCTTTTTTTTGCACTCGTTCGTTGCACTCTTTTTCTCGTTCCCCTCTTCCCTTTTTTCCCCAGCACTCGTTCGTTGCACAATTTTTCTCATTCCCTTCTTCCCTTTTTTATTCTTCACTCATTCGTTGAACGGTTTTTCTCGTTCCCTTCTTCCCTTTTTTCCCCTGCACTCGTTCGTTGCACTCTTTTTCTCGTTCCCTTCTTCCCGTTTTCCCCTGCACTCGTTTGTTGAACCCTTTTTCTCGTTCCCTTCTTCCATTTTTTCCCCTGCACTCGTTCGTTGCACACTTTTTCTCGTTCCCTCCTTCCCGGTATTTTTTGCACTCGTTCGTTGCACACTTTTTCTCGTTCCCTTCTTCCTGATTTTTTTTGCACTCGTTCGTTGCACTCTTTTTCTCGTTCCCTTCTTCCCTTTTTTCCCCTGCACTCGTTCGTTGCACTCTTTTTCTCGTTCCCTTCTTCCATTTTTTCCCCTGCACTCGTTCATTGCACACTTTTTCTCGCTCACTTCTTCCAAATTTTTTTGCACTCATTCGTTGCACTCTTTTTCTCGTTCCCCTCTTCCCTTTTTTTCCCCTGCACTCGTTCGTTGCACTCTTTTTCTCGTTCCCTTCTTCCCGATTTTTTTTTGCACTCGTTCATTGCACACTTTTTCTCGTTCCCTTCTTCCCGCTTTTTTTTGCACTCGTTCGTTGTACTCTTTTTCTCGTTCCCTTCTTCCCGCTTTTTTTTGCACTCGTTCGTTGCACTCTTTTTCTCGTTCCCCTCTTCCCTTTTTTCCCCTGCACTCGTTCGTTGCACAATTTTTCTCATTCCCTTCTTCCCTTTTTTCCCCTGCACTCGTTCGTTGCACTCTTTTTCTCGTTCCCTTCTTCCTGTTTTCCCCTGCACTCGTTCGTTGCACACTTTTTCTCGTTCCCTCCTTCCCGCCTTTTTTTGCACTCGTTCGTTGCACACTTTTTCTCGTTCCCTTCTTCCCGATATTTTTTGCACTCGTTCGTTGCACTCTTTTTCTCGTTCCCTTCTTCCCTTTTTTCCCCTGCACTCGTTCGTTGCACTCTTTTTCTCGTTCCCTTCTTCTTGCTTTTTTTTGCACTCGTTCGTTGCACTCTTTTTCTCGTTCCCCTCATCCCTTTTTTCCCCTGCACTCGTTCGTTGCACAATTTTTCTCGTTCCCTTCTTCCCTTTTTTCCCCTGCACTCGTTCGTTGCACTCTTTTTCTCGTTCCCTTCTTCCCGTTATTCCCTGCACTCGTTCGTTGCACACTTTTTCTCGTTCCCTTCTTCCTGCTTTTCCCCTGCACTCGTTCATTGCACACTTTTTCTCGCTCACTTCTTCCAAATTTTTTTGCACTCATTCGTTGCACAATTTTTCTCGTTCCCCTCTTCCCTTTTTTCCCCTGCACTCGTTCGTTGCACAATTTTTCTCGTTCCCTTCTTCCCTTTTTTCCCCTGCACTCGTTCGTTGCACACTTTTTCTCGTTCCCTTCTTCCCGCTTTTTTTTGCACTCGTTCGTTGCACACTTTTTCTCGTTCCCTTCTTCCCTTTTTTCCCCTGCACTCTTTCGTTGCACAATTTTTCTCGTTCCCCTCTTCCCTTTTTTCCCCTGCACTCGTTCGTTGCACTCTTTTTCTCGTTCCCTTCTTCCCGATTTTTTTTGCACTCGTTCGTTGCACACTTTTTCTCGTTCCCTTCTTCCCGCTTTTTTTTGCACTCATTCGTTGCACAATTTTTCTCGTTCCCTTCTTCCCTTTTTTCCCCTGCACTCGTTCGTTGCACTCTTTTTCTCGTTCCCTTCTTCCCTTTTTCCCCTGCACTCGTTCGTTGCACTCATTTTCTCGTTCCCTTCTTCCCGTTTTCCCCTGCACTCGTTTGTTGCACACTTTTTCTCGTTCCCTTCTTCCATTTTTTCCCCTGCACTCGTTCGTTGCACACTTTTTCTCGTTCCCTCCTTCCCGGTATTTTTTGCACTCGTTCGTTGCACACTTTTTCTTGTTCCCTTCTTCCCGATTTTTTTTGCACTCGTTCGTTGCACTCTTTTTCTCGTTCCCTTCTTCCCTTTTTTCCCCTGCACTCGTTTGTTGCACTGTTTTTCTCGTTCCCCTCTTCCCTTTTTTCCCTGCACTCGTTCGTTGCACAATTTTTCTCGTTCCCTTCTTCCCTTTTTTCCCCTGCACTCGTTCGTTGCACACTTTTTCACGTTCCCTTCTTCCCGTTATTCCCTGCACTCGTTCGTTGCGCACTTTTTCTCGTTCCCTTTTTCCCGTTTTTTTTTGCACTCGTTCGTTGCACTCTTTTTCTCGTTCCCTTCTTCCCTTTTTTCCCTGCACTCGTTCATTGCACTCTTTTTCTCGTTCCCTTCTTCCCTTTTTTCCCCTGCACTCGTTTGTTGCACTGTTTTTCTCGTTCCCCTCTTCCCTTTTTTCCCCTGCACTCGTTCGTTGCACAATTTTTCTCGTTCCCTTCTTCCCTTTTTTCCCCTGCACTCGTTCGTTGCACTCTTTTTCTCGTTCCCTTCTTCCTGTTTTCCCCTGCACTCGTTTGTTGAACACTTTTTCTCGTTCCCTTCTTCCATTTTTTCCCCTGCACTCGTTCGTTGCACAATTTTTCTCGTTACCTTCTTCCCTTTTTCCCCTGCACTCGTTCGTTGCACACTTTTTCTCGTTCCCTCCTTCCCGCTTTTTTTTGCACTCGTTCGTTGCACACTTTTTGTCGTTCCCTTCTTCCCGCTTTTTTTTGCACTCGTTCGTTGCACACATTTCTCGTTTCCCTCTTCCCTTTTTTCCCCTGCACTCGTTCGTTGCACTCTTTTTCTCGTTCCCTTCTTCCCTTTTTTCCCCTGCACTCGTTCGTTGCACTCTTTTTCTCGTTCCCTTCTTCCCTTTTTTCCCCTGCACTCATTCGTTGCACAATTTTTCTCGTTACCTTCTTCCCTTTTTTCCCCTGCACTCATTCGTTGCACTCTTTTTCTCGTTCCCTTCTTCCCGCTTTTTTTTGCACTCGTTCGTTGCACACTTTTTGTCGTTCCCTTCTTCCCGCTTTTTTTTTGCACTCGTTCGTTGCACTCTTTTTCTCGTTCCCTTCTTCCCTTTTTTATTCTTCACTCATTCGTTGCACTGTTTTTCTCGTTCCCTTCTTCCCGCTTTTTTTTGAACTCGTTCGTTGCACTCTTTTTCTCGTTCCCTTCTTCCTGTTTTTCCCCTGCACTCGTTCGTTGCACTCTTTTTCTCGTTCCCTTCTTCCCTTTTTCATTCTTCACTCATTCCTTGCACTCTTTTTCTCGTTCCCTTCTTCCCTTTTTTCCCCTGCACTAGTATGTTGCACTCTTTTTCTCGTTCCCTTCTTCCCTTTTTTATTCTTCACTCATTCGTTGCACTCTTTTCTCGTTCCCTTCTTCCCTTTTTTCCCGTGCACTCGTTTGTTGCACTCTTTTTCTCGTTCCCTTCTTCCTGTTTTTCCCCTGCACTCGTTTGTTGCACTCTTTTTCTCGTTCCCTTCTTCCCGTTTTTTTTCACACGTTTGTTGCACAATTTTTCTCGTTCCCTTCTTCCCTTTTTTCCCCTGCACTCGTTCGTTGCACTCTTTTTCCCGTTCCCTTCTTCCCGTTATTCCTTGCACTTGTTCGTTGCACAGTTTTTTCTCGTTCCCTCCTTCCCTTTTTTCCCCTGCACTCGTTCGTTGCACACTTTTTCTCGTTCCCTCATTCCCGTTTTTTTTGCACTCGTTCGTTGCACTCTTTTTCTCGTTCCCTTCTTCCCTTTTTTCCCCTGCACTCGTTCGTTGCACACTTTTTCTCGTTCCCTCATTCCCGTTTTTTTTGCACTCGTTCGTTGCACAATTTTTCTCGTTCCCTTCTTCCCTTTTTCCCCTGCACTCGTTCGTTGCACTCTTTTTCTCGTTCCCTTCTTCCCGTTTTCCCCTGCACTCGTTTGTTGCACACTTTTTCTCGTTCCCTTCTTCCCTTTTTTCCCCTGCACTCGTTCATTGCACACTTTTTCTCGCTCACTTCTTCCAAATTTTTTTGCACTCATTCTTTGCACTCTTTTTCTCGTTCCCCTCTTCCCTTTTTTCCCCTGCACTCGTTCGTTGCACTCTTTTTCTCGTTCCCTTCTTCCCGATTTTTTTTGCACTCGTTCGTTGCACACTTTTTCTCGTTCCCTTCTTCCCGCTTTTTTTTGCACTCGTTCGTTGCACTCTTTTTCTCGTTCCCTTCTTCCCGCTTTTTTTTGCACTCGTTCGTTGCACTCTTTTTCTCGTTCCCCTCTTCCCTTTTTTCCCCAGCACTCGTTCGTTGCACAATTTTTCTCATTCCCTTCTTCCCTTTTTTCCCCTGCACTCGTACGTTGCACTCTTTTTCTCGTTCCCTTCTTCCCGTTTTCCCCTGCACTCGTTTGTTGAACACTTTTTCTCGTTCCCTTCTTCCATTTTTTCCCCTGCACTCGTTCGTTGCACACTTTTTCTCGTTCCCTCCTTCCCGCCTTTTTTTGCACTCGTTCGTTGCACACTTTTTCTCGTTCCCTTCTTCCCGATTTTTTTTGCACTCGTTCGTTGCACACTTTTTGTCGTTCCCTTCTTCCCGCTTTTTTTTGCACTCGTTCGTTGCACACATTTCTCGTTTCCCTCTTCCCTTTTTTCCCCTGCACTCGTTCGTTGCACTCTTTTTCTCGTTCCCTTCTTCCCTTTTTTCCCCTGCACTCATTCGTTGCACAATTTTTCTCGTTACCTTCTTCCCTTTTTTCCCCTGCACTCATTCGTTGCACACTTTTTCTCGTTCCCTTCTTCCCGCTTTTTTTTGCACTCGTTCGTTGCACACTTTTTGTCGTTCCCTTCTTCCCGCTTTTTTTTTGCACTCGTTCGTTGCACTCTTTTTCTCGTTCCCTTCTTCCCTTTTTTATTCTTCACTCATTCGTTGCACTGTTTTTCTCGTTCCCTTCTTCCCGCTTTTTTTTGCACTCGTTCGTTGCACTCTTTTTCTCGTTCCCCTCTTCCCTTTTTTCCCCTGCACTCGTTCGTTGCACAATTTTTCTCATTCCCTTCTTCCCTTTTTTCCCCTGCACTCGTTCGTTGCACTCTTTTTCTCGTTCCCTTCTTCCTGTTTTCCCCTGCACTCGTTTGTTGAACACTTTTTCTCGTTCCCTTCTTCCATTTTTTCCCCTGCACTCGTTCGTTGCACACTTTTTCTCGTTCCCTCCTTCCCGCCTTTTTTTGCACTCGTTCGTTGCACACTTTTTCTCGTTCCCTTCTTCCCGATATTTTTTGCACTCGTTCGTTGCACTCTTTTTCTCGTTCCCTTCTTCCCTTTTTTCCCCTGCACTCGTTCGTTGCACTCTTTTTCTCGTTCCCTTCTTCTTGCTTTTTTTTGCACTCGTTCGTTGCACTCTTTTTCTCGTTCCCCTCATCCCTTTTTTCCCCTGCACTCGTTCGTTGCACAATTTTTCTCGTTCCCTTCTTCCCTTTTTTCCCCTGCACTCGTTCGTTGCACTCTTTTTCTCGTTCCCTTCTTCCCGTTATTCCCTGCACTCGTTCGTTGCACACTTTTTCTCGTTCCCTTCTTCCTGCTTTTCCCCTGCACTCGTTCATTGCACACTTTTTCTCGCTCACTTCTTCCAAATTTTTTTGCACTCATTCGTTGCACAATTTTTCTCGTTCCCCTCTTCCCTTTTTTCCCCTGCACTCGTTCGTTGCACAATTTTTCTCGTTCCCTTCTTCCCTTTTTTCCCCTGCACTCGTTCGTTGCACACTTTTACTCGTTCCCTTCTTCCCGCTTTTTTTTGCACTCGTTCGTTGCACACTTTTTCTCGTTCCCTTCTTCCCTTTTTTCCCCTGCACTCTTTCGTTGCACAATTTTTCTCGTTCCCCTCTTCCCTTTTTTCCCCTGCACTCGTTCGTTGCACTCTTTTTCTCGTTCCCTTCTTCCCGATTTTTTTTGCACTCGTTCGTTGCACACTTTTTCTCGTTCCCTTCTTCCCGCTTTTTTTTGCACTCATTCGTTGCACAATTTTTCTCGTTCCCTTCTTCCCTTTTTTCCCCTGCACTCGTTCGTTGCACTCTTTTTCTCGTTCCCTTCTTCCCTTTTTCCCCTGCACTCGTTCGTTGCACTCATTTTCTCGTTCCCTTCTTCCCGTTTTCCCCTGCACTCGTTTGTTGCACACTTTTTCTCGTTCCCTTCTTCCATTTTTTCCCCTGCACTCGTTCGTTGCACACTTTTTCTCGTTCCCTCCTTCCCGGTATTTTTTGCACTCGTTCGTTGCACACTTTTTCTTGTTCCCTTCTTCCCGATTTTTTTTGCACTCGTTCGTTGCACTCTTTTTCTCGTTCCCTTCTTCCCTTTTTTCCCCTGCACTCGTTTGTTGCACTGTTTTTCTCGTTCCCCTCTTCCCTTTTTTCCCTGCACTCGTTCGTTGCACAATTTTTCTCGTTCCCTTCTTCCCTTTTTTCCCCTGCACTCGTTCGTTGCACACTTTTTCACGTTCCCTTCTTCCCGTTATTCCCTGCACTCGTTCGTTGCGCACTTTTTCTCGTTCCCTTTTTCCCGTTTTTTTTTGCACTCGTTCGTTGCACTCTTTTTCTCGTTCCCTTCTTCCCTTTTTTCCCTGCACTCGTTCATTGCACTCTTTTTCTCGTTCCCTTCTTCCCTTTTTTCCCCTGCACTCGTTTGTTGCACTGTTTTTCTCGTTCCCCTCTTCCCTTTTTTCCCCTGCACTCGTTCGTTGCACAATTTTTCTCGTTCCCTTCTTCCCTTTTTTCCCCTGCACTCGTTCGTTGCACTCTTTTTCTCGTTCCCTTCTTCCTGTTTTCCCCTGCACTCGTTTGTTGAACACTTTTTCTCGTTCCCTTCTTCCATTTTTTCCCCTGCACTCGTTCGTTGCACAATTTTTCTCGTTACCTTCTTCCCTTTTTCCCCTGCACTCGTTCGTTGCACACTTTTTCTCGTTCCCTCCTTCCCGCTTTTTTTTGCACTCGTTCGTTGCACACTTTTTGTCGTTCCCTTCTTCCCGCTTTTTTTTGCACTCGTTCGTTGCACACATTTCTCGTTTCCCTCTTCCCTTTTTTCCCCTGCACTCGTTCGTTGCACTCTTTTTCTCGTTCCCTTCTTCCCTTTTTTCCCCTGCACTCGTTCGTTGCACTCTTTTTCTCGTTCCCTTCTTCCCTTTTTTCCCCTGCACTCATTCGTTGCACAATTTTTCTCGTTACCTTCTTCCCTTTTTTCCCCTGCACTCATTCGTTGCACACTTTTTCTCGTTCCCTTCTTCCCGCTTTTTTTTGCACTCGTTCGTTGCACACTTTTTGTCGTTCCCTTCTTCCCGCTTTTTTTTTGCACTCGTTCGTTGCACTCTTTTTCTCGTTCCCTTCTTCCCTTTTTTATTCTTCACTCATTCGTTGCACTGTTTTTCTCGTTCCCTTCTTCCCGCTTTTTTTTGAACTCGTTCGTTGCACACTTTTTCTCGTTCCCCTCTTCCCTTTTTTCCCCTGCACTCGTTCGTTGCACTCTTTTTCTCGTTCCCTTCTTCCTGTTTTTCCCCTGCACTCGTTCGTTGCACTCTTTTTCTCGTTCCCTTCTTCCCTTTTTCATTCTTCACTCATTCCTTGCACTCTTTTTCTCGTTCCCTTCTTCCCTTTTTTCCCCTGCACTAGTACGTTGCACTCTTTTTCTCGTTCCCTTCTTCCCTTTTTTATTCTTCACTCATTCGTTGCACTCTTTTCTCGTTCCCTTCTTCCCTTTTTTCCCGTGCACTCGTTTGTTGCACTCTTTTTCTCGTTCCCTTCTTCCTGTTTTTCCCCTGCACTCGTTTGTTGCACTCTTTATCTCGTTCCCTTCTTCCCGTTTTTTTTCACACGTTTGTTGCACAATTTTTCTCGTTCCCTTCTTCCCTTTTTTCCCCTGCACTCGTTCGTTGCACTCTTTTTCCCGTTCCCTTCTTCCCGTTATTCCTTGCACTTGTTCGTTGCACAGTTTTTTCTCGTTCCCTCCTTCCCTTTTTTCCCCTGCACTCGTTCGTTGCACACTTTTTCTCGTTCCCTCATTCCCGTTTTTTTTGCACTCGTTCGTTGCACTCTTTTTCTCGTTCCCTTCTTCCCTTTTTTCCCCTGCACTCGTTCGTTGCACACTTTTTCTCGTTCCCTCCTTCCCGGTATTTTTTGCACTCGTTCGTTGCACACTTTTTCTTGTTCCCTTCTTCCCGATTTTTTTTGCACTCGTTCGTTGCACTCTTTTTCTCGTTCCCTTCTTCCCTTTTTTCCCCTGCACTCGTTTGTTGCACTGTTTTTCTCGTTCCCCTCTTCCCTTTTTTCCCTGCACTCGTTCGTTGCACAATTTTTCTTGTTCCCTTCTTCCCTTTTTTCCCCTGCACTCGTTCGTTGCATACTTTTTCACGTTCCCTTCTTCCCGTTTTTCCCTGCACTCGTTCGTTGCGCACTTTTTCTCGTTCCCTTTTTCCCGTTTTTTTTTGCACTCGTTCGTTGCACTCTTTTTCTCGTTCCCTTCTTCCCTTTTTTCCCTGCACTCGTTCATTGCACTCTTTTTCTCGTTCCCTTCTTCCCTTTTTTCCCCTGCACTCGTTTGTTGCACTGTTTTTCTCGTTCCCCTCTTCCCTTTTTTCCCCTGCACTCGTTCGTTGCACAATTTTTCTCGTTCCCTTCTTCCCTTTTTTCCCCTGCACTCGTTCGTTGCACTCTTTTTCTCGTTCCCTTCTTCCTGTTTTCCCCTGCACTCGTTTGTTGAACACTTTTTCTCGTTCCCTTCTTCCATTTTTTCCCCTGCACTCGTTCGTTGCACAATTTTTCTCGTTACCTTCTTCCCTTTTTCCCCTGCACTCGTTCGTTGCACACTTTTTCTCGTTCCCTCCTTCCCGCTTTTTTTTGCACTCGTTCGTTGCACACTTTTTGTCGTTCCCTTCTTCCCGCTTTTTTTTGCACTCGTTCGTTGCACACATTTCTCGTTTCCCTCTTCCCTTTTTTCCCCTGCACTCGTTCGTTGCACTCTTTTTCTCGTTCCCTTCTTCCCTTTTTTCCCCTGCACTCGTTCGTTGCACTCTTTTTCTCGTTCCCTTCTTCCCTTTTTTCCCCTGCACTCATTCGTTGCACAATTTTTCTCGTTACCTTCTTCCCTTTTTTCCCCTGCACTCATTCGTTGCACACTTTTTCTCGTTCCCTTCTTCCCGCTTTTTTTTGCACTCGTTCGTTGCACACTTTTTGTCGTTCCCTTCTTCCCGCTTTTTTTTTGCACTCGTTCGTTGCACTCTTTTTCTCGTTCCCTTCTTCCCTTTTTTATTCTTCACTCATTCGTTGCACTGTTTTTCTCGTTCCCTTCTTCCCGCTTTTTTTTGAACTCGTTCGTTGCACACTTTTTCTCGTTCCCCTCTTCCCTTTTTTCCCCTGCACTCGTTCGTTGCACTCTTTTTCTCGTTCCCTTCTTCCTGTTTTTCCCCTGCACTCGTTCGTTGCACTCTTTTTCTCGTTCCCTTTTTCCCTTTTTCATTCTTCACTCATTCCTTGCACTCTTTTTCTCGTTCCCTTCTTCCCTTTTTTCCCCTGCACTAGTACGTTGCACTCTTTTTCTCGTTCCCTTCTTCCCTTTTTTATTCTTCACTCATTCGTTGCACTCTTTTCTCGTTCCCTTCTTCCCTTTTTTCCCGTGCACTCGTTTGTTGCACTCTTTTTCTCGTTCCCTTCTTCCTGTTTTTCCCCTGCACTCGTTTGTTGCACTCTTTTTCTCGTTCCCTTCTTCCCGTTTTTTTTCACACGTTTGTTGCACAATTTTTCTCGTTCCCTTCTTCCCTTTTTTCCCCTGCACTCGTTCGTTGCACTCTTTTTCCCGTTCCCTTCTTCCCGTTATTCCTTGCACTTGTTCGTTGCACAGTTTTTTCTCGTTCCCTCCTTCCCTTTTTTCCCCTGCACTCGTTCGTTGCACACTTTTTCTCGTTCCCTCATTCCCGTTTTTTTTGCACTCGTTCGTTGCACTCTTTTTCTCGTTCCCTTCTTCCCTTTTTTCCCCTGCACTCGTTCGTTGCACACTTTTTCTCGTTCCCTCATTCCCGTTTTTTTTGCACTCGTTCGTTGCACAATTTTTCTCGTTCCCTTCTTCCCTTTTTCCCCTGCACTCGTTCGTTGCACTCTTTTTCTCGTTCCCTTCTTCCCGTTTTCCCCTGCACTCGTTTGTTGCACACTTTTTCTCGTTCCCTTCTTCCCGCTTTTTTTTTGCACTCATTCATTGCACACTTTTTCTCGCTCACTTCTTCCAAATTTTTTTGCACTCATTCTTTGCACTCTTTTTCTCGTTCCCCTCTTCCCTTTTTTCCCCTGCACTCGTTCGTTGCACTCTTTTTCTCGTTCCCTTCTTCCCGATTTTTTTTGCACTCGTTCGTTGCACACTTTTTCTCGTTCCCTTCTTCCCGCTTTTTTTTGCACTCGTTCGTTGCACTCTTTTTCTCGTTCCCTTCTTCCCGCTTTTTTTTGCACTCGTTCGTTGCACTCTTTTTCTCGTTCCCCTCTTCCCTTTTTTCCCCAGCACTCGTTCGTTGCACAATTTTTCTCATTCCCTTCTTCCCTTTTTTCCCCTGCACTCGTACGTTGCACTCTTTTTCTCGTTCCCTTCTTCCCGTTTTCCCCTGCACTCGTTTGTTGAACACTTTTTCTCGTTCCCTTCTTCCATTTTTTCCCCTGCACTCGTTCGTTGCACACTTTTTCTCGTTCCCTCCTTCCCGCCTTTTTTTGCACTCGTTCGTTGCACACTTTTTCTCGTTCCCTTCTTCCCGATTTTTTTTGCACTCGTTCGTTGCACACTTTTTGTCGTTCCCTTCTTCCCGCTTTTTTTTGCACTCGTTCGTTGCACACATTTCTCGTTTCCCTCTTCCCTTTTTTCCCCTGCACTCGTTCGTTGCACTCTTTTTCTCGTTCCCTTCTTCCCTTTTTTCCCCTGCACTCGTTCGTTGCACTCTTTTTCTCGTTCCCTTCTTCCCTTTTTTCCCCTGCACTCATTCGTTGCACAATTTTTCTCGTTACCTTCTTCCCTTTTTTCCCCTGCACTCGTTTGTTGAACACTTTTTCTCGTTCCCTTCTTCCATTTTTTCCCCTGCACTCGTTCGTTGCACACTTTTTCTCGTTCCCTCCTTCCCGCCTTTTTTTGCACTCGTTCGTTGCACACTTTTTCTCGTTCCCTTCTTCCCGATTTTTTTTGCACTCGTTCGTTGCACTCTTTTTCTCGTTCCCTTCTTCCCTTTTTTCCCCTGCACTCGTTCGTTGCACTCTTTTTCTCGTTCCCTTCTTCTTGCTTTTTTTTGCACTCGTTCGTTGCACTCTTTTTCTCGTTCCCCTCATCCCTTTTTTCCCCTGCACTCGTTCGTTGCACAATTTTTCTCGTTCCCTTCTTCCCTTTTTTCCCCTGCACTCGTTCGTTGCACTCTTTTTCTCGTTCCCTTCTTCCCGTTATTCCCTGCACTCGTTCGTTGCACACTTTTTCTCGTTCCCTTCTTCCTGTTTTTCCCCTGCACTCGTTCATTGCACACTTTTTCTCGCTCACTTCTTCCAAATTTTTTTGCACTCATTCGTTGCACAATTTTTCTCGTTCCCCTCTTCCCTTTTTTCCCCTGCACTCGTTCGTTGCACAATTTTTCTCGTTCCCTTCTTCCCTTTTTTCCCCTGCACTCATTCGTTGCACACTTTTTGTCGTTCCCTACTTCCCGCTTTTTTTTGCACTCGTTCGTTGCACACTTTTTCTCGTTCCCTTCTTCCCTTTTTTCCCCTGCACTCTTTCGTTGCACAATTTTTCTCGTTCCCCTCTTCCCTTTTTTCCCCTGCACTCGTTCGTTGCACTCTTTTTCTCGTTCCCTTCTTCCCGATTTTTTTTGCACTCGTTCGTTGCACACTTTTTCTCGTTCCCTTCTTCCCGCTTTTTTTTGCACTCGTTCGTTGCACTCTTTTTCTCGTTCCCTCATTCCCGTTTTTTTTGCACTCGTTCGTTGCACAATTTTTCTCGTTCCCTTCTTCCCGTTATTCCCTGCACTCGTTCGTTGCACTCTTTTTCTCGTTCCCTTCTTCCCGTTTTGCCCTGCACTCGTTTGTTGCGCACTTTTTCTCGTTCCCTTCTTCCATTTTTTCGCCTGCACTCGTCCATTGCACACTTTTTCTCGTTCCCTCCTTCCCAGTATTTTTTGCACTCGTTCGTTGCACACTTTTTCTCGTTCCCTTCTTCCATTTTTTCCCTGCACTCGTTCATTGCACTCTTTTTCTCGTTCCCTTCTTCCCTTTTTTCCCCTGCACTCGTTTGTTGCACTGTTTTTCTCGTTCCCCTCTTCCCTTTTTTCCCCTGCACTCGTTCGTTGCACAATTTTTCTCGTTCCCTTCTTCCCTTTTTTCCCCTGCACTCGTTCGTTGCACTCTTTTTCTCGTTCCCTTCTTCCCTTTTTTCCCCTGCACTCATTCGTTGCACAATTTTTCTCGTTACCTTCTTCCCTTTTTTCCCCTGCACTCATTTGTTGCACACTTTTTCTCGTTCCCTTCTTCCCGCTTTTTTTTGCACTCGTTCGTTGCACACTTTTTGTCGTTCCCTTCTTCCCGCTTTTTTTTTGCACTCGTTCGTTGCACTCTTTTTCTCGTTCCCTTCTTCCCTTTTTTATTCTTCACTCATTCGTTGCACTGTTTTTCTCGTTCCCTTCTTCCCGCTTTTTTTTGAACTCGTTCGTTGCACACTTTTTCTCGTTCCCCTCTTCCCTTTTTTCCCCTGCACTCGTTCGTTGCCCTCTTTTTCTCGTTCCCTTCTTCCTGTTTTTCCCCTGCACTCGTTCGTTGCACTCTTTTTCTCGTTCCCTTCTTCCCTTTTTCATTCTTCACTCATTCCTTGCACTCTTTTTCTCGTTCCCTTCTTCCCTTTTTTCCCCTGCACTAGTTCGTTGCACACTTTTTCTCGTTCCCTTCTTCCCTTTTTTCCCCTGCACTCTTTCGTTGCACAATTTTTCTCGTTCCCCTCTTCCCTTTTTTCCCCTGCACTCGTTCGTTGCACTCTTTTTCTCGTTCCCTTCTTCCCGATTTTTTTTGCACTCGTTCGTTGCACACTTTTTCTCGTTCCCTTCTTCCCGCTTTTTTTTGCACTCGTTCGTTGCACTCTTTTTCTCGTTCCCTCATTCCCGTTTTTTTTGCACTCGTTCGTTGCACAATTTTTCTCGTTCCCTTCTTCCCGTTATTCCCTGCACTCGTTCGTTGCACTCTTTTTCTCGTTCCCTTCTTCCCGTTTTCCCCTGCACTCGTTTGTTGCGCACTTTTTCTCGTTCCCTTCTTCCATTTTTTCGCCTGCACTCGTCCATTGCACACTTTTTCTCGTTCCCTCCTTCCCGGTATTTTTTGCACTCGTTCGTTGCACACTTTTTCTCGTTCCCTTCTTCCATTTTTTCCCCTGCACTCGTTCGTTGCACTCTTTTTCTCGTTCCCTTCTTCCCGTTATTCCCTGGACTCGTTCGTTGCACACTTTTTCTCGTTCCCTTCTTCCTGTTTTTCCCCTGCACTCGTTCATTGCACACTTTTTCTCGCTCACTTCTTCCAACTTTTTTTGCACTCATTCGTTGCACTCTTTTTCTCGTTCCCTTCTTCCCTTTTTTCCCCTGCACTCATTCGTTGCACACTTTTTCTCGTTCCCTCCTTCCCGCTGTTTTTTGCACTCGTTCGTTGCACACTTTTTCTCGTTCCCTTCTTCCCGATTTTTTTTGCACTCGTTCGTTGCACTCTTTTTCTCGTTCCCCTCTTCCCTTTTTTCCCCTGCACTCGTTCGTTGCACACTTTTTCTCGTTCCCCTCTTCCCTTTTTTCCCCTGCACTCGTTCGTTGCACTCTTTTTCTCGTTCCCTTCTTCCCTTTTTTATTCTTCACTCATTCGTTGAACGGTTTTTCTCGTTCCCTTCTTCCCGTTTTTCCCCTGCACTCGTTCGTTGCACTCTTTTTCTCGTTCCCTTCTTCCCTTTTTTCCCCTGCACTCGTTCGTTGCACTCTTTTTCTCGTTCCCTTCTTCCATTTTTTCCCCTGCACTCGTTCATTGCACACTTTTTCTCG
The DNA here is from genome assembly GCA_026167965.1 of Cyanocitta stelleri. Taxonomy (NCBI): domain Eukaryota; kingdom Metazoa; phylum Chordata; class Aves; order Passeriformes; family Corvidae; genus Cyanocitta; species Cyanocitta stelleri. The sequence goes on along the minus strand of JANXIP010000040.1, from coordinate 6,273,177 downwards.
CTCACTTCTTCCAAATTTTTTTGCACTCATTCGTTGCACTCTTTTTCTCGTTCCCCTCTTCCCTTTTTTCCCCTGCACTCGTTCGTTGCACTCTTTTTCTCGTTCCCTTCTTCCCGATTTTTTTTGCACTCGTTCGTTGTACTCTTTTTCTCGTTCCCTTCTTCCCGCTTTTTTTTGCACTCGTTCGTTGCACTCTTTTTCTCGTTCCCCTCTTCCCTTTTTTCCCCAGCACTCGTTCGTTGTACAATTTTTCTCATTCCCTTCTTCCCTTTTTTCCCCTGCACTCGTTCGTTGCACTCTTTTTCTCGTTCCCTTCTTCCTGTTTTCCCCTGCACTCGTTTGTTGAACACTTTTTCTCGTTCCCTTCTTCCATTTTTTCCCCTGCACTCGTTCGTTGCACACTTTTTCTCGTTCCCTCCTTCCCGCCTTTTTTTGCACTCGTTCGTTGCACACTTTTTCTCGTTCCCTTCTTCCCGCTTTTTTTTGCACTCGTTCGTTGCACTCTTTTTCTCGTTCCCTTCTTCCCTTTTTTCCCCTGCACTCGTTCGTTGCACTCTTTTTCTCGTTCCCTTCTTCTTGCTTTTTTTTGCACTCGTTCGTTGCACTCTTTTTCTCGTTCCCTTCTTCCCTTTTTTCCCCTGCACTCGTTCGTTGCACAATTTTTCTCGTTCCCTTCTTCCCTTTTTTCCCCTGCACTCGTTCGTTGCACTCTTTTTCTCGTTCCCTTCTTCCCGTTATTCCCTGCACTCGTTCGTTGCACACTTTTTCTCGTTCCCTTCTTCCTGTTTTTCCCCTGCACTCGTTCATTGCACACTTTTTCTCGCTCACTTCTTCCAAATTTTTTTGCACTCATTCGTTGCACAATTTTTCTCGTTCCCCTCTTCCCTTTTTTCCCCTGCACTCGTTCGTTGCACAATTTTTCTCGTTCCCTTCTTCCCTTTTTTCCCCTGCACTCGTTCGTTGCACACTTTTTCTCGTTCCCTTCTTCCCGCTTTTTTTTGCACTCATTCGTTGCACACTTTTTCTCGTTCCCTTCTTCCCTTTTTTCCCCTGCACTCTTTCGTTGCACAATTTTTCTCGTTCCCCTCTTCCCTTTTTTCCCCTGCACTTGTTCGTTGCACTCTTTTTCTCGTTCCCTTCTTCCCGATTTTTTTTGCACTCTTTCGTTGCACACTTTTTCTCGTTCCCTTCTTCCCGCTTTTTTTTGCACTCATTCGTTGCACAATTTTTCTCCTTCCCTTCTTCCCTTTTTTCCCCTGCACTCGTTCGTTGCACTCTTTTTCTCGTTCCCTTCTTCCCTTTTTTCCCCTGCACTCGTTCGTTGCACTCATTTTCTCGTTCTCTTCTTCCCGTTTTCCCCTGCACTCGTTTGTTGCACACTTTTTCTCGTTCCCTTCTTCCATTTTTTCCCCTGCACTCGTTCGTTGCACACTTTTTCTCGTTCCCTCCTTCCCGGTATTTTTTGCACTCGTTCGTTGCACACTTTTTCTTGTTCCCTTCTTCCCGATTTTTTTTGCACTCGTTCGTTGCACTCTTTTTCTCGTTCCCTTCTTCCCTTTTTTTCCCTGCACTCGTTCGTTGCACTGTTTTTCTCGTTCCCCTCTTCCCTTTTTTCCCTGCACTCGTTCGTTGCACAATTTTTCTCGTTCCCTTCTTCCCGTTTTCCCCTGCACTCGTTTGTTGCGCACTTTTTCTCGTTCCCTTCTTCCATTTTTTCGCCTGCACTCGTTCGTTGCACACTTTTTCTCGTTCCCTCCTTCCCGGTATTTTTTGCACTCGTTCGTTGCACACTTTTTCTCGTTCCCTTCTTCCATTTTTTCCCCTGCACTCGTTCGTTGCACTCTTTTTCTCGTTCCCTTCTTCCCGTTATTCCCTGGACTCGTTCGTTGCACACTTTTTCTCGTTCCCTTCTTCCTGTTTTTCCCCTGCACTCGTTCATTGCACACTTTTTCTCGCTCACTTCTTCCAAATTTTTTTGCACTCAATCGTTGCACTCTTTTTCTCGTTCCCTTCTTCCCTTTTTTCCCCTGCACTCATTCGTTGCACACTTTTTCTCGTTCCCTCCTTCCCGCTTTTTTTTGCACTCGTTCGTTGCACACTTTTTCTCGTTCCCTTCTTCCCGATTTTTTTTGCACTCGTTCGTTGCACTCTTTTTCTCGTTCCCCTCTTCCCTTTTTTCCCCTGCGCTCATTCGTTGCACACTTTTTCTCGTTCCCCTCTTCCCTTTTTTCCCCTGCACTCGTTCGTTGCACTCTTTTTCTCGTTCCCTTCTTCCCTTTTTTATTCTTCACTCATTCGTTGAACGGTTTTTCTCGTTCCCTTCTTCCCTTTTTTCCCCTGCACTCGTTCGTTGCACTCTTTTTCTCGTTCCCTTCTTCCCGTTTTCCCCTGCACTCGTTTGTTGAACACTTTTTCTCGTTCCCTTCTTCCATTTTTTCCCCTGCACTCGTTCGTTGCACACTTTTTCTCGTTCCCTCCTTCCCGGTATTTTTTGCACTCGTTCGTTGCACACTTTTTCTCGTTCCCTTCTTCCTGATTTTTTTTGCACTCGTTCGTTGCACTCTTTTTCTCGTTCCCTTCTTCCCTTTTTTCCCCTGCACTCGTTCGTTGCACTCTTTTTCTCGTTCCCTTCTTCCATTTTTTCCCCTGCACTCGTTCATTGCACACTTTTTCTCGCTCACTTCGTCCAAATTTTTTTGCACTCATTCGTTGCACTCTTTTTCTCGTTCCCCTCTTCCCTTTTTTCCCCTGCACTCGTTCGTTGCACTCTTTTTCTCGTTCCCTTCTTCCCGATTTTTTCCCCTGCACTCGTTCGTTGCACTCTTTTTCTCGTTCCCTTCTTCCCGTTATTCCCTGGACTCGTTCGTTGCACACTTTTTCTCGTTCCCTTCTTCCTGTTTTTCCCCTGCACTCGTTCATTGCACACTTTTTCTCGCTCACTTCTTCCAAATTTTTTTGCACTCATTCGTTGCACTCTTTTTCTCGTTCCCTTTTTCCCTTTTTTCCCCTGCACTCATTCGTTGCACACTTTTTCTCGTTCCCTCCTTCCCGCTTTTTTTTGCACTCGTTCGTTGCACACTTTTTCTCGTTCCCTTCTTCCCAATTTTTTTTGCACTCGTTCGTTGCACTCTTTTTCTCGTTCCCCTCTTCCCTTTTTTCCCCTGCACTCGTTCGTTGCACACTTTTTCTCGTTCCCCTCTTCCCTTTTTTCCCCTGCACTCGTTCGTTGCACTCTTTTTCTCGTTCCCTTCTTCCCGTTTTTATTCTTCACTCATTCGTTGAACGGTTTTTCTCGTTCCCTTCTTCCCTTTTTTCCCCTGCACTCGTTCGTTGCACAATTTTTCTCGTTCCCTTCTTCCCGTTTTCCCCTGCACTCGTTTGTTGAACACTTTTTCTCGTTCCCTTCTTCCATTTTTTCCCCTGCACTCATTCGTTGCACTCTTTTTCTCGTTCCCTCCTTCCCGGTATTTTTTGCACTCGTTCGTTGCACTCTTTTTCTCGTTCCCTTCTTCCCTTTTTTCCCCTGCACTCGTTCGTTGCACTCTTTTTCTCGTTCCCTTCTTCCATTTTTTCCCCTGCACTCGTTCATTGCACACTTTTTCTCGCTCACATCTTCCAAATTTTTTTGCACTCATTCGTTGCACTCTTTTTCTCGTTCCCCTCTTCCCTTTTTTCCCCTGCACTCGTTCGTTGCACTCTTTTTCTCGTTCCCTTCTTCCCGATTTTTTTTGCACTCGTTCGTTGCACACTTTTTCTCGTTCCCTTCTTCCCGCTTTTTTTTGCACTCGTTCGTTGCACTCTTTTTCTCGTTCCCTTCTTCCCGCTTTTTTTTGCACTCGTTCGTTGCACTCTTTTTCTCGTTCCCCTCTTCCCTTTTTTCCCCAGCACTCGTTCGTTGCACAATTTTTCTCATTCCCTTCTTCCCTTTTTTCCCCTGCACTCATTCGTTGCACTCTTTTTCTCGTTCCCTTCTTCCTGTTTTCCCCTGCACTCGTTTGTTGAACACTTTTTCTCGTTCCCTTCTTCCATTTTTTCCCCTGCACTCGTTCATTGCACACTTTTTCTCGTTCCCTCCTTCCCGCCTTTTTTTGCACTCGTTCGTTGCACACTTTTTCTCGTTCCCTTCTTCCCGATTTTTTTTGCACTCGTTCGTTGCACTCTTTTTCTCGTTCCCTTCTTCCCTTTTTTCCCCTGCACTCGTTCGTTGCACTCTTTTTCTCGTTCCCTTCTTCTTGCTTTTTTTTGCACTCGTTCGTTGCACTCTTTTTCTCGTTCCCCTCATCCCTTTTTTCCCCTGCACTCGTTCGTTGCACAATTTTTCTCGTTCCCTTCTTCCCTTTTTTCCCCTGCACTCGTTCGTTGCACTCTTTTTCTCGTTCCCTTCTTCCCGTTATTCCCTGCACTCGTTCGTTGCACACTTTTTCTCGTTCCCTTCTTCCTGTTTTTCCCCTGCACTCGTTCATTGCACACTTTTTCTTGTTCCCTTCTTCCCTTTTTTATTCTCCACTCATTCGTTGCACTCTTTTTCTCGTTCCCTTCTTCCCGCATTTTTTTGCACTCGTTCGTTGCACTATTTTTCTCGTTCCCTTCTTCCCTTTTTTATTCTTCACTCATTCATTGCACACTTTTTCTCGTTCCCTTCTTCCCGGTTTTTTTCGCACTGGTTCGTTGCACACTTTTTCTCGTTCCCTCCTTCCCGCTTTTTTTTGCACTCGTTCGTTGCACACTTTTTCTCGTTCCCTTCTTCCTGTTTTCCCTGCACTTGTTCGTTGCACAGTTTTTCTCGTTCCCTTCTTCCCTTTTTTCCCCTGCACTCGTTCGTTGCACTCTTTTTCTCGTTCCCTTCTTCCCTTTTTTCCCCTGCACTCGTTCGTTGCACTCTTTTTCTCGTTCCCTTCTTCCCTTTTTCATTCTTCACTCATTCCTTGCACTCTTTTTCTCGTTCCCTTCTTCCCTTTTTCATTCTTCACTCATTCCTTGCACTCTTTTTCTCGTTCCCTTCTTCCCTTTTTTATTCTTCACTCATTCGTTGCACTCTTTTTCTCGTTCCCTTCTTCCCTTTTTTCCCCTGCACTCGTTCGTTGCACTCTTTTTCTCGTTCCCTTCTTCCCTTTTTTATTCTTCACTCGTTCGTTGCACTCTTTTTCTCGTTCCCTTCTTCCTGTTTTTCCCCTGCACTCGTTTGTTGCACTCTTTTTCTCGTTCCCTTCTTCCCTTTTTTCCCCTGCACTCGTTCATTGCACTCTTTTTCTCGTTCCCTTCTTCCCTTTTTTCCCCGCAGTCGTTCGTTGCACTCTTTTTCTCGTTCCCTTCTTCCCTTTTTTATTCTGCACTCCTTCGTTGCACTCTTTTTCTCGTTCCCTTCTTCCCTTTTTTGCCCTGCACTCGTTCGTTGCACTCTTTTTCTCGTTCCCTTCTTCCCGATTTTTTTTGCACTCGTTCGTTGCACTGTTTTTCACGTTCCCTTCTTCCCTTTTTTCCCCTTCACTCATTCATTGAACTCTTTTTCTCGTTCCCTTCTTCCTGTTTTTCCCTTGCAGTCGTTCGTTGCACAGTTTTTCTCGTTCCCTTCTTCCCGCTTTTTTTTGCACTCGTTCGTTGCACAGTTTTTCTCGTTCCCTCCTTCCCGTTTTTTTTTGCACTCGTTCGTTGCACTCTTTTTCTTGTTCCCTTCTTCCCTTTTTTCCCCTGCACTCGTTCGTTGCACTCTTTTTCTCGTTCCCTTCTTCCCGTTATTCCCTGCACTCGTTCCTTGCACACTTTTTCTCATTCCCTCCTTCCCGTTTTTTTTTGCACTCGTTTGTTGTACTCTTTTTCTCATTCCCTTCTTCCCGTTTTTCCCCTGCACTCATTCGTTGCACACTTTTTCTCGTTCCCTTCTTCCTGTTTTTCCCCTGCATTCGTTCGTTGCACTCTTTTTCTCGTTCCCTTCTTCGCTTTTTTCCCCTGCACTCGTTCGTTGCACTCTTTTTCTCGCTCACTTCCTCCAGATTTTTTTGCACTCATTCGTTGCACAATTTTTCTCGTTCCCTTCTTTCCTTTTTTCCCCTGCACTCGTTCGTTGCACTCTTTTTCTCGTTCCCTTCTTGCTTTTTTTTGCACTCGTTCCTTGCACTCTTTTTCTCGTTCCCTTCTTCCCTTTTTTATTCTGCAGTCGTTCGTTGCACTCTTTTTCTCGTTCCCTTCTTCCCTTTTTTGCCCTGCGCTCGTTTGTTGCACTCTTTTTCTCGTTCCCTTCTTCTTGTTTTTCCCTGCACTCGTTCGTTGCACTCTTTTTCTCGTTCCCTCCTTCCCGGTTTTTTTTGCACTCGTTCGTTGCACAATTTTTCTCGTTCCCTTCTCCCCGATTTTTTTTGCACTCGTTCGTTGCACACTTTTTCTCGTTCCCTTCTTCCCTTTTTTCCCCTGCACTCGTTCGTTGCACTCTTTTTCTCGATCCCTCCTTCCCGTTTTTTTTTGCACTCGTTCGTTGCACTCTTTTTCTCGTTCCCTTCTTCCCTTTTTTCCCCTGCACTCGTTCGTTGCACTCTTTTTCTCGTTCCCTTCTTCCCTTGTTCATTCTTCACTCATTCCTTGCACTCTTTTTCTCGTTCCCTTCTTCCCTTTTTTCCCCTGCACTAGTACGTTGCACTCTTTTTCTCGTTCCCTTCTTCCCTTTTTTATTCTTCACTCATTCGTTGCACTCTTTTCTCGTTCCCTTCTTCCCTTTTTTCCCGTGCACTCGTTTGTTGCACTCTTTTTCTCGTTCCCTTCTTCCTGTTTTTCCCCTGCACTCGTTTGTTGCACTCTTTTTCTCGTTCCCTTCTTCCCGTTTTTTTTTCACACGTTCCTTGCACAATTTTTCTCGTTCCCTTCTTCCCTTTTTTCCCCTGCACTCGTTCGTTGCACACTTTTTCTCGTTCCCTTCTTCCCTGTTTTGCCCTGCACTCGTTTGTTGCACTCTTTTTCTCGTTCCCTTCTTCTTGTTTTTCCCTGCACTCGTTCGTTGCACTCTTTTTCTCGTTCCCTCCTTCCCGGTTTTTTTTGCACTCGTTCGTTGCACAATTTTTCTCGTTCCCTTCTTCCCTTTTTTCCCCTGTACTAGTACGTTGCACTCTTTTTCTCGTTCCCTTCTTCCCTTTTTTATTCTTCACTCATTCGTTGCACTCTTTTCTCGTTCCCTTCTTCCCTTTTTTCCCGTGGACTCGTTTGTTGCACTCTTTTTCTCGTTCCCTTCTTCCTGTTTTTCCCCTGCACTCGTTTGTTGCACTCTTTTTCCCGTTCCCTTCTTCCCGTTATTCCTTGCACTTGTTCGTTGCACAGTTTTTTCTCGTTCCCTCCTTCCCGTTTTTTTTGCACTCGTTCGTTGCACTCTTTTTCTCGTTCCCTTCTTCCCTTTTTTCCCCTGCACTCGTTCGTTGCACTCTTTTTCTCGTTCCCTCATTCCCGTTTTTTTGCACTCGTTCGTTGCACAATTTTTCTCGTTCCCTTCTTCCCGTTATTCCCTGCACTCGTTCGTTGCACTCTTTTTCTCGTTCCCTTCTTCCTGTTTTCCCCTGCACTCGTTTGTTGAACACTTTTTCTCGTTCCCTTCTTCCATTTTTTCCCCTGCAATCGTTCGTTGCACACTTTTTCTCGTTCCCTCCTTCCCGCTTTTTTTTGCACTCGTTCGTTGCACACTTTTTGTCGTTCCCTTCTTCCCGCTTTTTTTTGCACTCTTTCGTTGCACACATTTCTCGTTTCACTCTTCCCTTTTTTCCCCTGCACTCGTTCTTTGCACAATTTTTCTCGTTACCTTCTTCCCTTTTTTCCCCTGCACTCATTCGTTGCACACTTTTTCTCGTTCCCTTCTTCCCGCTTTTTTTTGCACTCGTTCGTTGCACACTTTTTGTCGTTCCCTTCTTCCCGCTTTTTTTTTGCACTCGTTCGTTGCACTCTTTTTCTCGTTCCCTTCTTCCCTTTTTTATTCTTCACTCATTCGTTGCACTGTTTTTCTCGTTCCCTTCTTCCCGCTTTTTTTTGAACTCGTTCGTTGCACACTTTTTCTCGTTCCCCTCTTCTTTTTTTTCCCCTGCACTCGTTCGTTGCACTCTTTTTCTCGTTCCCTTCTTCCCTTTTTCCCCTGCACTCGTTCGTTGCACACTTTTTCTCGTTCCCTTCTTCCCTTTTTTCCCCTGCACTCGTTCGTTGCACTCTTTTTCTCGTTCCCTTCTTCCCTTTTTTATTCTTCACTCATTCGTTGCACTGTTTTTCTCGTTCCCTTCTTCACTGTTTTCCCCTGCACTCGTTCATTGCACACTTTTTCTTGTTCCCTTCTTCCCTTTTTTATTCTCCACTCATTCGTTGCACTCTTTTTCTCGTTCCCTTCTTCCCGCATTTTTTTGCACTCGTTCGTTGCACTATTTTTCTCGTTCCCTTCTTCCCTTTTTTATTCTTCACTCATTCATTGCACACTTTTTCTCGTTCCCTTCTTCCCGGTTTTTTTTGCACTGGTTCGTTGCACACTTTTTCTCGTTCCCTTCTTCCCGCTTTTTTTTGCACTCGTTCGTTGCACACTTTTTCTCGTTCCCTTCTTCCTGTTTTCCCTGCACTTGTTCGTTGCACAGTTTTTCTCGTTCCCTTCTTCCCTTTTTTCCCCTGCACTCGTTCGTTGCACTCTTTTTCTCGTTCCCTTCTTCCCTTTTTTCCCCTGCACTCGTTCGTTGCACTCTTTTTCTCGTTCCCTTCTTCCCTTTTTCATTCTTCACTCATTCCTTGCACTCTTTTTCTCGTTCCCTTCTTCCCTTTTTCCCCCGCACTCGTTCGTTGCACTCTTTTTCTCGTTCCCTTCTTCCCTTTTTTATTCTTCACTCATTCGTTGCACTCTTTTCTCGTTCCCTTCTTCCCTTTTTTCCCGTGCACTCGTTTGTTGCACACTTTTTCTCGTTCCCTTCTTCCTGTTTTTCCCCTGCACTCGTTTGTTGCACTCTTTTTCTCGTTCCCTTCTTCCCTTTTTTCCCCTGCACTCGTTCATTGCACTCTTTTTCTCGTTCCCTTCTTCCCTTTTTTCCCCGCACTCGTTCGTTGCACTCTTTTTCTCGTTCCCTTCTTCCCTTTTTTATTCTGCACTCCTTCGTTGCACTCTTTTTCTCGTTCCCTTCTTCCCTTTTTTGCCCTGCACTCGTTCGTTGCACTCTTTTTCTCGTTCCCTTCTTCCCGATTTTTTTTGCACTCGTTCGTTGCACTGTTTTTCTCGTTCCCTTCTTCCCTTTTTTCCCCTTCACTCATTCATTGAACTCTTTTTCTCGTTCCCTTCTTCCTGTTTTTCCCTTGCAGTCGTTCGTTGCACAGTTTTTCTCGTTCCCTTCTTCCCGCTTTTTTTTGCACTCGTTCGTTGCACAGTTTTTCTCGTTCCCTCCTTCCCGTTTTTTTTTGCACTCGTTCGTTGCACTCTTTTTCTCGTTCCCTTCTTCTCTTTTTTCCCCTGCACTCGTTCGTTGCACTCTTTTTCTCGATCCCTCCTTCCCGTTTTTTTTTGCACTCGTTCGTTGCACTCTTTTTCTCGTTCCCTTCTTCCCTTTTTTCCCCTGCACTCGTTCGTTGCACTCTTTTTCTCGTTCCCTTCTTCCCTTTTTCATTCTTCACTCATTCCTTGCACTCTTTTTCTCGTTCCCTTCTTCCCTTTTTTCCCCTGCACTCGTTCGTTGCACTCTTTTTCTCGTTCCCTTCTTCCCTTTTTTATTCTTCACTCATTCGTTGCACTCTTTTCTCGTTCCCTTCTTCCCTTTTTTCCCGTGCACTCGTTTGTTGCACTCTTTTTCTCGTTCCCTTCTTCCTGTTTTTCCCCTGCACTCGTTTGTTGCACTCTTTTTCTCGTTCCCTTCTTCCCGTTTTTTTTCACACGTTCGTTGCACAATTTTTCTCGTTCCCTTCTTCCCTTTTTTCCCCTGCACTCGTTCGTTGCACTCTTTTTCCCGTTCCCTTCTTCCCGTTATTCCTTGCACTTGTTCGTTGCACAGTTTTTTCTCGTTCCCTCCTTCCCCTTTTTTTTGCACTCGTTCGTTGCACTCTTTTTCTCGTTCCCTTCTTCCCTTTTTTCCCCTGCACTCGTTCGTTGCACTCTTTTTCTCGTTCCCTTCTTCCCTTTTTTATTCTTCACTCATTCGTTGCACTCTTTTCTCGTTCCCTTCTTCCCTTTTTTCCCGTGCACTCGTTCGTTGCACTCTTTTTCTCGTTCCCTTCTTCCTGTTTTTCCCCTGCACTCGTTTGTTGCACTCTTTTTCTCGTTCCCTTCTTCCCTTTTTTCCCCTGCACTCGTTCATTGCACTCTTTTTCTCGTTCCCTTCTTCCCTTTTTTCCCCGCACTCGTTCGTTGCACTCTTTTTCTCGTTCCCTTCTTCCCTTTTTTATTCTGCACTCCTTCGTTGCACTCTTTTTCTCGTTCCCTTCTTCCCTTTTTTGCCCTGCACTCGTTCGTTGCACTCTTTTTCTCGTTCCCTTCTTCCCGATTTTTTTTGCACTCGTTCGTTGCACTGTTTTTCTCGTTCCCTTCTTCCCTTTTTTCCCCTTCACTCATTCATTGAACTCTTTTTCTCGTTCCCTTCTTCCTGTTTTTCCCTTGCAGTCGTTCGTTGCACAGTTTTTCTCGTTCCCTTCTTCCCGCTTTTTTTTGCACTCGTTCGTTGCACAGTTTTTCTCGTTCCCTCCTTCCCGTTTTTTTTTGCACTCGTTCGTTGCACTCTTTTTCTCGTTCCCTTCTTCCCTTTTTTCCCCTGCACTCGTTCGTTGCACTCTTTTTCTCGTTCCCTTCTTCCCGTTATTCCCTGCACTCGTTCCTTGCACACTTTTTCTCATTCCCTCCTTCCCGTTTTTTTTTGCACTCGTTCGTTGCACTCTTTTTCTCGTTCCCTTCTTCCCGTTTTTCCCCTGCACTCATTCGTTGCACAATTTTTCTCGTTCCCTTCTTCCTGTTTTTCCCCTGCATTCGTTCGTTGCACTCTTTTTCTCGCTCACTTCCTCCAGATTTTTTTGCACTCATTCGTTGCACAATTTTTCTCGTTCCCTTCTTCCCTTTTTTCCCCTGCACTCGTTCGTTGCACTCTTTTTCTCGTTCCCTTCTTGCTTTTTTTTGCACTCGTTCCTTGCACTCTTTTTCTCGTTCCCTTCTTCCCTTTTTTATTCTGCAGTCGTTCGTTGCACTCTTTTTCTCGTTCCCTTCTTCCCTTTTTTGCCCTGCGCTCGTTTGTTGCACTCTTTTTCTCGTTCCCTTCTTCTTGTTTTTCCCTGCACTCGTTCGTTGCACTCTTTTTCTCGTTCCCTCCTTCCCGGTTTTTTTTGCACTCGTTCGTTGCACAATTTTTCTCGTTCCCTTCTCCCCGATTTTTTTTGCACTCGTTCGTTGCACACTTTTTCTCGTTCCCTTCTTCCCTTTTTTCCCCTGCACTCGTTCGTTGCACTCTTTTTCTCGATCCCTCCATCCCGTTTTTTTTTGCACTCGTTCGTTGCACTCTTTTTCTTGTTCCCTTCTTCCCTTTTTTCCCCTGCACTCGTTCGTTGCACTCTTTTTCTCGTTCCCTTCTTCCCTTTTTCATTCTTCACTCATTCCTTGCACTCTTTTTCTCGTTCCCTTCTTCCCTTTTTTCCCCTGCACTAGTACGTTGCACTCTTTTTCTCGTTCCCTTCTTCCCTTTTTTATTCTTCACTCATTCGTTGCACTCTTTTCTCGTTCCCTTCTTCCCTTTTTTCCCGTGCACTCGTTTGTTGCACTCTTTTTCTCGTTCCCTTCTTCCTGTTTTTCCCCTGCACTCGTTTGTTGCACTCTTTTTCTCGTTCCCTTCTTCCCGTTTTTTTTCACACGTTCGTTGCACAATTTTTCTCGTTCCCTTCTTCCCTTTTTTCCCCTGCACTCGTTCGTTGCACTCTTTTTCCCGTTCCCTTCTTCCCGTTATTCCTTGCACTTGTTCGTTGCACAGTTTTTTCTCGTTCCCTCCTTCCTGTTTTTTTTGCACTCGTTCGTTGCACTCTTTTTCTCGTTCCCTTCTTCCCTTTTTTCCCCTGCACTCGTTCGTTGCACTCTTTTTCTCGTTCCCTCATTCCCGTTTTTTTTGCACTCGTTCGTTGCACAATTTTTCTCGTTCCCTTCTTCCCTTTTTCCCCTGCACTCGTTCGTTGCACTCTTTTTCTCGTTCCCTTCTTCCCGTTTTCCCCTGCACTCGTTTGTTGCGCACTTTTTCTCGTTCCCTTCTTCCATTTTTTCGCCTGCACTCGTTCGTTGCACACTTTTTCTCGTTCCCTCCTTCCCGGTATTTTTTGCACTCGTTCGTTGCACACTTTTTCTCGTTCCCTTCTTCCATTTTTTCCCCTGCACTCGTTCGTTGCACTCTTTTTCCCGTTCCCTTCTTCCCGCTTTTGTTTGCACTCGTTCGTTGCACACTTTTTGTCGTTCCCTTCTTCCCGCTTTTTTTTGCACTCGTTCGTTGCACACTTTTTGTCGTTCCCTTCTTCCCGCTTTTTTTTTGCACTCGTTCGTTGCACTCATTTTCTCGTTCCCTTCTTCCCTTTTTTCCCCTGCACTCGTTCGTTGCACTATTTTTCTCGTTCCCCTCTTCCCTTTTTTCCCCTGCACTCGTTCGTTGCACAATTTTTCTCGTTCCCTTCTTCCCTTTTTTCCCCTGCACTCGTTCGTTGCACTCATTTTCTCGTTCCCTTCTTCCCGTTTTCCCCTGCACTCGTTTGTTGCACACTTTTTCTCGTTCCCTTCTTCCATTTTTTCCCCTGCACTCGTTCGTTGCACACTTTTTCTCGTTCCCTCCTTCCCGGAATTTTTTGCACTCGTTCGTTGCACACTTTTTCTTGTTCCCTTCTTCCCGATTTTTTTTGCACTCGTTCGTTGCACTCTTTTTCTCGTTCCCTTCTTCCCTTTTTTCCCCTGCACTCGTTCGTTGCACTGTTTTTCTCGTTCCCCTCTTCCCTTTTTTCCCCTGCACTCGTTGGTTGCACAATTTTTCTCGTTCCCTTCTTCCCTTTTTTCCCCTGCACTCGTTCGTTGCACTCTTTTTCTCGTTCCCTTCTTCCCGTTTTCCCCTGCACTCGTTTGTTGAACACTTTTTCTCGTTCCCTTCTTCCATTTATTCCCCTGCACTCGTTCGTTGCACACTTTTTCTCGTTCCCTTCTTCCCGTTTTCCCCTGCACTCGTTTGTTGAACACTTTTTCTCGTTCCCTTCTTCCATTTTTTCCCCTGCACTCGTTCGTTGCACACTTTTTCTCGTTCCCTCCTTCCCGCCTTTTTTTGCACTCGTTCGTTGCACACTTTTTCTCGTTCCCTTCTTCCCGTTTTTTTTTGCACTCGTTCGTTGCACACTTTTTCTCGTTCCCTTCTTCCATTTTTTCCCTGCACTCGTTCATTGCACTCTTTTTCTCGTTCCCTTCTTCCCTTTTTTCCCCTGCACTCGTTTGTTGCACTGTTTTTCTCGTTCCCCTCTTCCCTTTTTTCCCCTGCACTCGTTCGTTGCACAATTTTTCTCGTTCCCTTCTTCCCTTTTTTCCCCTGCACTCGTTCGTTGCACTCTTTTTCTCGTTCCCTTCTTCCCTTTTTTCCCCTGCACTCATTCGTTGCACAATTTTTCTCGTTACCTTCTTCCCTTTTTTCCCCTGCACTCATTTGTTGCACACTTTTTCTCGTTCCCTTCTTCCCGCTTTTTTTTGCACTCGTTCGTTGCACACTTTTTGTCGTTCCCTTCTTCCCGCTTTTTTTTTGCACTCGTTCGTTGCACTCTTTTTCTCGTTCCCTTCTTCCCTTTTTTATTCTTCACTCATTCGTTGCACTGTTTTTCTCGCTCCCTTCTTCCCGCTTTTTTTTGAACTCGTTCGTTGCACACTTTTTCTCGTTCCCCTCTTCCCTTTTTTCCCCTGCACTCGTTCGTTGCCCTCTTTTTCTCGTTCCCTTCTTCCTGTTTTTCCCCTGCACTCGTTCGTTGCACTCTTTTTCTCGTTCCCTTCTTCCCTTTTTCATTCTTCACTCATTCCTTGTACTCTTTTTCTCGTTCCCTTCTTCCCTTTTTTCCCCTGCACTAGTACGTTGCACTCTTTTTCTCGTTCCCTTCTTCCCTTTTTTATTCTTCACTCATTCGTTGCACTCCTTTCTCGTTCCCTTCTTCCCTTTTTTCCCGTGCACTCGTTTGTTGCACTCTTTTTCTCGTTCCCTTCTTCCTGTTTTTCCCCTGCACTCGTTTGTTGCACTCTTTTTCTCGTTCCCTTCTTCCCGTTTTTTTTCACACGTTCGTTGCACAATTTTTCTCGTTCCCTTCTTCCCTTTTTTCCCCTGCACTCGTTCGTTGCACTCTTTTTCCCGTTCCCTTCTTCCCGTTATTCCTTGCACTTGTTCGTTGCACAGTTTTTTCTCGTTCCCTCCTTCCCGTTTTTTTTGCACTCGTTCGTTGCACTCTTTTTCTCGTTCCCTTCTTCCCTTTTTTCCCCTGCACTCGTTCGTTGCACACTTTTTCTCGTTCCCTCATTCCCGTTTTTTTTGCACTCGTTCGTTGCACAATTTTTCTCGTTCCCTTCTTCCCTTTTTCCCCTGCACTCGTTCGTTGCACTCTTTTTCTCGTTCCCTTCTTCCCGTTTTCCCCGCAGTCGTTTGTTGCACACTTTTTCTCGTTCCCTTCTTCCATTTTTTCCCCTGCACTCGTTCATTGCACACTTTTTCTCGCTCACTTCTTCCAAATTTTTTTGCACTCATTCGTTGCACTCTTTTTCTCGTTCCCCTCTTCCCTTTTTTCCCCTGCACTCGTTCGTTGCACTCTTTTTCTCGTTCCCTTCTTCCCGCTTTTTTTTGCACTCGTTCGTTGCACACTTTTTCTCGTTCCCTTCTTCCCAATTTTTTTTGCACTCGTTCGTTGCACTCTTTTTCTCGTTCCCTTCTTCCCGCTTTTTTTTGCACTCGTTCGTTGCACTCTTTTTCTCGTTCCCCTCTTCCCTTTTTTCCCCAGCACTCGTTCGTTGCACAATTTTTCTCATTCCCTTCTTCCCTTTTTTCCCCTGCACTCGTTCGTTGCACTCTTTTTCTCGTTCCCTTCTTCCCGTTTTCCCCTGCACTCGTTTGTTGAACACTTTTTCTCGTTCCCTTCTTCCATTTTTTCCCCTGCACTCGTTCGTTGCACACTTTTTCTCGTTCCCTCCTTCCCGCCTTTTTTTGCACTCGTTCGTTGCACACTTTTTCTCGTTCCCTTCTTCCCGCTTTTTTTTGCACTCGTTCGTTGCACTCTTTTTCTCGTTCCCTTCTTCCCTTTTTTCCCCTGCACTCGTTCGTTGCACTCTTTTTCTCGTTCCCTTCTTCTTGCTTTTTTTTGCACTCGTTCGTTGCACTCTTTTTCTCGTTCCCCTCATCCCTTTTTTCCCCTGCACTCGTTCGTTGCACAATTTTTCTCGTTCCCTTCTTCCCTTTTTTCCCCTGCACTCGTTCGTTGCACTCTTTTTCTCGTTCCCTTCTTCCCGTTATTCCCTGCACTCGTTCGTTGCACACTTTTTCTCGTTCCCTTCTTCCTGTTTTTCCCCTGCACTCGTTCATTGCACACTTTTTCTCGCTCACTTCTTCCAAATTTTTTTGCACTCATTCGTTGCACAATTTTTCTCGTTCCCCTCTTCCCTTTTTTCCCCTGCACTCGTTCGTTGCACAATTTTTCTCGTTCCCTTCTTCCCTTTTTTCCCCTGCACTCATTCGTTGCACACTTTTTGTCGTTCCCTTCTTCCCGCTTTTTTTTGCACTCGTTCGTTGCACACTTTTTCTCGTTCCCTTCTTCCCTTTTTTCCCCTGCACTCTTTCGTTGCACAATTTTTCTCGTTCCCCTCTTCCCTTTTTTCCCCTGCACTCGTTCGTTGCACTCTTTTTCTCGTTCCCTTCTTCCCGATTTTTTTTGCACTCGTTCGTTGCACACTTTTTCTCGTTCCCTTCTTCCCGCTTTTTTTTGCACTCGTTCGTTGCACTCTTTTTCTCGTTCCCTCATTCCCGTTTTTTTTGCACTCGTTCGTTGCACAATTTTTCTCGTTCCCTTCTTCCCGTTATTCCCTGCACTCGTTCGTTGCACTCTTTTTCTCGTTCCCTTCTTCCCGTTTTCCCCTGCACTCGTTTGTTGCGCACTTTTTCTCGTTCCCTTCTTCCATTTTTTCGCCTGCACTCGTCCATTGCACACTTTTTCTCGTTCCCTCCTTCCCGGTATTTTTTGCACTCGTTCGTTGCACACTTTTTCTCGTTCCCTTCTTCCATTTTTTCCCCTGCACTCGTTCGTTGCACTCTTTTTCTCGTTCCCTTCTTCCCGTTATTCCCTGGACTCGTTCATTGCACACTTTTTCTCGCTCACTTCTTCCAACTTTTTTTGCACTCATTCGTTGCACTCTTTTTCTCGTTCCCTTCTTCCCTTTTTTCCCCTGCACTCATTCGTTGCACACTTTTTCTCGTTCCCTCCTTCCCGCTTTTTTTTGCACTCGTTCGTTGCACACTTTTTCTCGTTCCCTTCTTCCCGATTTTTTTTGCACTCGTTCGTTGCACTCTTTTTCTCGTTCCCCTCTTCCCTTTTTTCCCCTGCACTCGTTCGTTGCACACTTTTTCTCGTTCCCCTCTTCCCTTTTTTCCCCTGCACTCGTTCGTTGCACTCTTTTTCTCGTTCCCTTCTTCCCTTTTTTATTCTTCACTCATTCGTTGAACGGTTTTTCTCGTTCCCTTCTTCCCTTTTTTCCCCTGCACTCGTTCGTTGCACTCTTTTTCTCGTTCCCTTCTTCCCTTTTTTCCCCTGCACTCGTTCGTTGCACTCTTTTTCTCGTTCCCTTCTTCCATTTTTTCCCCTGCACTCGTTCATTGCACACTTTTTCTCGCTCACTTCTTCCAAATTTTTTTGCACTCATTCGTTGCACTCTTTTTCTCGTTCCCCTCTTCCCTTTTTTCCCCTGCACTCGTTCGTTGCACTCTTTTTCTCGTTCCCTTCTTCCCGATTTTTTTTGCACTCGTTCGTTGTACTCTTTTTCTCGTTCCCTTCTTCCCGCTTTTTTTTGCACTCGTTCGTTGCACTCTTTTTCTCGTTCCCCTCTTCCCTTTTTTCCCCAGCACTCGTTCGTTGCACAATTTTTCTCATTCCCTTCTTCCCTTTTTTCCCCTGCACTCGTTCGTTGCACTCTTTTTCTCGTTCCCTTCTTCCTGTTTTCCCCTGCACTCGTTTGTTGAACACTTTTTCTCGTTCCCTTCTTCCATTTTTTCCCCTGCACTCGTTCGTTGCACACTTTTTCTCGTTCCCTCCTTCCCGCCTTTTTTTGCACTCGTTCGTTGCACACTTTTTCTCGTTCCCTTCTTCCCGCTTTTTTTTGCACTCCTTCGTTGCACTCTTTTTCTCGTTCCCTTCTTCCCTTTTTTCCCCTGCACTCGTTCGTTGCACTCTTTTTCTCGTTCCCTTCTTCTTGCTTTTTTTTGCACTCGTTCGTTGCACTCTTTTTCTCGTTCCCTTCTTCCCTTTTTTCCCCTGCACTCGTTCGTTGCACAATTTTTCTCGTTCCCTTCTTCCCTTTTTTCCCCTGCACTCGTTCGTTGCACTCTTTTTCTCGTTCCCTTCTTCCCGTTATTCCCTGCACTCGTTCGTTGCACACTTTTTCTCGTTCCCTTCTTCCTGTTTTTCCCCTGCACTCGTTCATTGCACACTTTTTCTCGCTCACTTCTTCCAAATTTTTTTGCACTCATTCGTTGCACAATTTTTCTCGTTCCCCTCTTCCCTTTTTTCCCCTGCACTCGTTCGTTGCACAATTTTTCTCGTTCCCTTCTTCCCTTTTTTCCCCTGCACTCGTTCGTTGCACACTTTTTCTCGTTCCCTTCTTCCCGCTTTTTTTTGCACTCATTCGTTGCACACTTTTTCTCGTTCCCTTCTTCCCTTTTTTCCCCTGCACTCTTTCGTTGCACAATTTTTCTCGTTCCCCTCTTCCCTTTTTTCCCCTGCACTTGTTCGTTGCACTCTTTTTCTCGTTCCCTTCTTCCCGATTTTTTTTGCACTCGTTCGTTGCACACTTTTTCTCGTTCCCTTCTTCCCGCTTTTTTTTGCACTCATTCGTTGCACAATTTTTCTCCTTCCCTTCTTCCCTTTTTTCCCCTGCACTCGTTCGTTGCACTCTTTTTCTCGTTCCCTTCTTCCCTTTTTTCCCCTGCACTCGTTCGTTGCACTCATTTTCTCGTTCTCTTCTTCCCGTTTTCCCCTGCACTCGTTTGTTGCACACTTTTTCTCGTTCCCTTCTTCCATTTTTTCCCCTGCACTCGTTCGTTGCACACTTTTTCTCGTTCCCTCCTTCCCGGTATTTTTTGCACTCGTTCGTTGCACACTTTTTCTTGTTCCCTTCTTCCCGATTTTTTTTGCACTCGTTCGTTGCACTCTTTTTCTCGTTCTCTTCTTCCCTTTTTTCCCTGCACTCGTTCGTTGCACTGTTTTTCTCGTTCCCCTCTTCCCTTTTTTCCCTGCACTCGTTCGTTGCACAATTTTTCTCGTTCCCTTCTTCCCGTTTTCCCCTGCACTCGTTTGTTGCGCACTTTTTCTCGTTCCCTTCTTCCATTTTTTCGCCTCCACTCGTTCGTTGCACACTTTTTCTCGTTCCCTCCTTCCCGGTATTTTT
The DNA here is from genome assembly GCA_026167965.1 of Cyanocitta stelleri. NCBI lineage: Eukaryota > Metazoa > Chordata > Aves > Passeriformes > Corvidae > Cyanocitta > Cyanocitta stelleri. The sequence continues at coordinate 6,254,582 of JANXIP010000040.1, read as the reverse complement.
TGCACTCGTTCGTTGCACACTTTTTCTCGTTCCCTTCTTCCATTTTTTCCCCTGCACTCGTTCGTTGCACTCTTTTTCTCGTTCCCTTCTTCCCGTTATTCCCTGGACTCGTTCGTTGCACACTTTTTCTCGTTCCCTTCTTCCTGTTTTTCCCCTGCACTCGTTCATTGCACACTTTTTCTCGCTCACTTCTTCCAAATTTTTTTGCACTCATTCGTTGCACTCTTTTTCTCGTTCCCTCCTTCCCGCTTTTTTTTGCACTCGTTCGTTGCACACTTTTTCTCGTTCCCTTCTTCCCGATTTTTTTTGCACTCGTTCGTTGCACTCTTTTTCTCGTTCCCCTCTTCCCTTTTTTCCCCTGCGCTCATTCGTTGCACACTTTTTCTCGTTCCCCTCTTCCCTTTTTTCCCCTGCACTCGTTCGTTGCACTCTTTTTCTCGTTCCCTTCTTCCCTTTTTTATTCTTCACTCATTCGTTGAACGGTTTTTCTCGTTCCCTTCTTCCCTTTTTTCCCCTGCACTCGTTCGTTGCACTCTTTTTCTCGTTCCCTTCTTCCCGTTTTCCCCTGCACTCGTTTGTTGAACACTTTTTCTCGTTCCCTTCTTCCATTTTTTCCCCTGCACTCGTTCGTTGCACACTTTTTCTCGTTCCCTCCTTCCCGGTATTTTTTGCACTCGTTCGTTGCACACTTTTTCTCGTTCCCTTCTTCCTGATTTTTTTTGCACTCGTTCGTTGCACTCTTTTTCTCGTTCCCTTCTTCCCTTTTTTCCCCTGCACTCGTTCGTTGCACTCTTTTTCTCGTTCCCTTCTTCCATTTTTTCCCCTGCACTCGTTCATTGCACACTTTTTCTCGCTCACTTCGTCCAAATTTTTTTGCACTCATTCGTTGCACTCTTTTTCTCGTTCCCCTCTTCCCTTTTTTCCCCTGCACTCGTTCGTTGCACTCTTTTTCTCGTTCCCTTCTTCCCGATTTTTTCCCCTGCACTCGTTCGTTGCACTCTTTTTCTCGTTCCCTTCTTCCCGTTATTCCCTGGACTCGTTCGTTGCACACTTTTTCTCGTTCCCTTCTTCCTGTTTTTCCCCTGCACTCGTTCATTGCACACTTTTTCTCGCTCACTTCTTCCAAATTTTTTTGCACTCATTCGTTGCACTCTTTTTCTCGTTCCCTTTTTCCCTTTTTTCCCCTGCACTCATTCGTTGCACACTTTTTCTCGTTCCCTCCTTCCCGCTTTTTTTTGCACTCGTTCGTTGCACACTTTTTCTCGTTCCCTTCTTCCCAATTTTTTTTGCACTCGTTCGTTGCACTCTTTTTCTCGTTCCCCTCTTCCCTTTTTTCCCCTGCACTCGTTCGTTGCACACTTTTTCTCGTTCCCCTCTTCCCTTTTTTCCCCTGCACTCGTTCGTTGCACTCTTTTTCTCGTTCCCTTCTTCCCGTTTTTATTCTTCACTCATTCGTTGAACGGTTTTTCTCGTTCCCTTCTTCCCTTTTTTCCCCTGCACTCGTTCGTTGCACAATTTTTCTCGTTCCCTTCTTCCCGTTTTCCCCTGCACTCGTTTGTTGAACACTTTTTCTCGTTCCCTTCTTCCATTTTTTCCCCTGCACTCATTCGTTGCACACTTTTTCTCGTTCCCTCCTTCCCGGTATTTTTTGCACTCGTTCGTTGCACACTTTTTCTCGTTCCCTTCTTCCCGATTTTTTTTGCACTCGTTCGTTGCACTCTTTTTCTCGTTCCCTTCTTGCATTTTTTCCCCTGCACTCGTTCATTGCACACTTTTTCTCGCTCACATCTTCCAAATTTTTTTGCACTCATTCGTTGCACTCTTTTTCTCGTTCCCCTCTTCCCTTTTTTCCCCTGCACTCGTTCGTTGCACTCTTTTTCTCGTTCCCTTCTTCCCGATTTTTTTTGCACTCGTTCGTTGCACACTTTTTCTCGTTCCCTTCTTCCCGCTTTTTTTTGCACTCGTTCGTTGCACTCTTTTTCTCGTTCCCTTCTTCCCGCTTTTTTTTGCACTCGTTCGTTGCAGTCTTTTTCTCGTTCCCCTCTTCCCTTTTTTCCCCAGCACTCGTTCGTTGCACAATTTTTCTCATTCCCTTCTTCCCTTTTTTCCCCTGCACTCATTCGTTGCACTCTTTTTCTCGTTCCCTTCTTCCTGTTTTCCCCTGCACTCGTTTGTTGAACACTTTTTCTCGTTCCCTTCTTCCATTTTTTCCCCTGCACTCGTTCATTGCACACTTTTTCTCGTTCCCTCCTTCCCGCCTTTTTTTGCACTCGTTCGTTGCACACTTTTTCTCGTTCCCTTCTTCCCGATTTTTTTTGCACTCGTTCGTTGCACTCTTTTTCTCGTTCCCTTCTTCCCTTTTTTCCCCTGCACTCGTTCGTTGCACTCTTTTTCTCGTTCCCTTCTTCTTGCTTTTTTTTGCACTCGTTCGTTGCACTCTTTTTCTCGTTCCCCTCATCCCTTTTTTCCCCTGCACTCGTTCGTTGCACAATTTTTCTCGTTCCCTTCTTCCCTTTTTTCCCCTGCACTCGTTCGTTGCACTCTTTTTCTCGTTCCCTTCTTCCCGTTATTCCCTGCACTCGTTCGTTGCACACTTTTTCTCGTTCCCTTCTTCCTGTTTTTCCCCTGCACTCGTTCATTGCACACTTTTTCTTGTTCCCTTCTTCCCTTTTTTATTCTCCACTCATTCGTTGCACTCTTTTTCTCGTTCCCTTCTTCCCGCATTTTTTTGCACTCGTTCGTTGCACTATTTTTCTCGTTCCCTTCTTCCCTTTTTTATTCTTCACTCATTCATTGCACACTTTTTCTCGTTCCCTTCTTCCCGGTTTTTTTCGCACTGGTTCGTTGCACACTTTTTCTCGTTCCCTCCTTCCCGCTTTTTTTTGCACTCGTTCGTTGCACACTTTTTCTCGTTCCCTTCTTCCTGTTTTCCCTGCACTTGTTCGTTGCACAGTTTTTCTCGTTCCCTTCTTCCCTTTTTTCCCCTGCACTCGTTCGTTGCACTCTTTTTCTCGTTCCCTTCTTCCCTTTTTTCCCCTGCACTCGTTCGTTGCACTCTTTTTCTCGTTCCCTTCTTCCCTTTTTCATTCTTCACTCATTCCTTGCACTCTTTTTCTCGTTCCCTTCTTCCCTTTTTTCCCCTGCACTCGTTCGTTGCACTCTTTTTCTCGTTCCCTTCTTCCCTTTTTTATTCTTCACTCATTCGTTGCACTCTTTTTCTCGTTCCCTTCTTCCCTTTTTTCCCCTGCACTCGTTCGTTGCACTCTTTTTCTCGTTCCCTTCTTCCCTTTTTTATTCTTCACTCGTTCGTTGCACTCTTTTTCTCGTTCCCTTCTTCCTGTTTTTCCCCTGCACTCGTTTGTTGCACTCTTTTTCTCGTTCCCTTCTTCCCTTTTTTCCCCTGCACTCGTTCATTGCACTCTTTTTCTCGTTCCCTTCTTCCCTTTTTTCCCCGCAGTCGTTCGTTGCACTCTTTTTCTCGTTCCCTTCTTCCCTTTTTTATTCTGCACTCCTTCGTTGCACTCTTTTTCTCGTTCCCTTCTTCCCTTTTTTGCCCTGCACTCGTTCGTTGCACTCTTTTTCTCGTTCCCTTCTTCCCGATTTTTTTTGCACTCGTTCGTTGCACTGTTTTTCTCGTTCCCTTCTTCCCTTTTTTCCCCTTCACTCATTCATTGAACTCTTTTTCTCGTTCCCTTCTTCCTGTTTTTCCCTTGCAGTCGTTCGTTGCACAGTTTTTCTCGTTCCCTTCTTCCCGCTTTTTTTTGCACTCGTTCGTTGCACAGTTTTTCTCGTTCCCTCCTTCCCGTTTTTTTTTGCACTCGTTCGTTGCACTCTTTTTCTTGTTCCCTTCTTCCCTTTTTTCCCCTGCACTCGTTCGTTGCACTCTTTTTCTCGTTCCCTTCTTCCCGTTATTCCCTGCACTCGTTCCTTGCACACTTTTTCTCATTCCCTCCTTCCCGTTTTTTTTTGCACTCGTTTGTTGTACTCTTTTTCTCATTCCCTTCTTCCCGTTTTTCCCCTGCACTCATTCGTTGCACACTTTTTCTCGTTCCCTTCTTCCTGTTTTTCCCCTGCATTCGTTCGTTGCACTCTTTTTCTCGTTCCCTTCTTCGCTTTTTTCCCCTGCACTCGTTCGTTGCACTCTTTTTCTCGCTCACTTCCTCCAGATTTTTTTGCACTCATTCGTTGCACAATTTTTCTCGTTCCCTTCTTTCCTTTTTTCCCCTGCACTCGTTCGTTGCACTCTTTTTCTCGTTCCCTTCTTGCTTTTTTTTGCACTCGTTCCTTGCACTCTTTTTCTCGTTCCCTTCTTCCCTTTTTTATTCTGCAGTCGTTCGTTGCACTCTTTTTCTCGTTCCCTTCTTCCCTTTTTTGCCCTGCGCTCGTTTGTTGCACTCTTTTTCTCGTTCCCTTCTTCTTGTTTTTCCCTGCACTCGTTCGTTGCACTCTTTTTCTCGTTCCCTTCTCCCCGATTTTTTTTGCACTCGTTCGTTGCACACTTTTTCTCGTTCCCTTCTTCCCTTTTTTCCCCTGCACTCGTTCGTTGCACTCTTTTTCTCGATCCCTCCTTCCCGTTTTTTTTTGCACTCGTTCGTTGCACTCTTTTTCTCGTTCCCTTCTTCCCTTTTTTCCCCTGCACTCGTTCGTTGCACTCTTTTTCTCGTTCCCTTCTTCCCTTTTTCATTCTTCACTCATTCCTTGCACTCTTTTTCTCGTTCCCTTCTTCCCTTTTTTCCCCTGCACTAGTACGTTGCACTCTTTTTCTCGTTCCCTTCTTCCCTTTTTTATTCTTCACTCATTCGTTGCACTCTTTTCTCGTTCCCTTCTTCCCTTTTTTCCCGTGCACTCGTTTGTTGCACTCTTTTTCTCGTTCCCTTCTTCCTGTTTTTCCCCTGCACTCGTTTGTTGCACTCTTTTTCTCGTTCCCTTCTTCCCGTTTTTTTTTCACACGTTCCTTGCACAATTTTTCTCGTTCCCTTCTTCCCTTTTTTCCCCTGCACTCGTTCGTTGCACACTTTTTCTCGTTCCCTTCTTCCCTGTTTTGCCCTGCACTCGTTTGTTGCACTCTTTTTCTCGTTCCCTTCTTCTTGTTTTTCCCTGCACTCGTTCGTTGCACTCTTTTTCTCGTTCCCTCCTTCCCGGTTTTTTTTGCACTCGTTCGTTGCACAATTTTTCTCGTTCCCTTCTTCCCTTTTTTCCCCTGTACTAGTACGTTGCACTCTTTTTCTCGTTCCCTTCTTCCCTTTTTTATTCTTCACTCATTCGTTGCACTCTTTTCTCGTTCCCTTCTTCCCTTTTTTCCCGTGGACTCGTTTGTTGCACTCTTTTTCTCGTTCCCTCATTCCCGTTTTTTTGCACTCGTTCGTTGCACAATTTTTCTCGTTCCCTTCTTCCCGTAATTCCCTGCACTCGTTCGTTGCACTCTTTTTCTCGTTCCCTTCTTCCTGTTTTCCCCTGCACTCGTTTGTTGAACACTTTTTCTCGTTCCCTTCTTCCATTTTTTCCCCTGCAATCGTTCGTTGCACACTTTTTCTCGTTCCCTCCTTCCCGCTTTTTTTTGCACTCGTTCGTTGCACACTTTTTGTCGTTCCCTTCTTCCCGCTTTTTTTTGCACTCTTTCGTTGCACACATTTCTCGTTTCCCTCTTCCCTTTTTTCCCCTGCACTCGTTCGTTGCACAATTTTTCTCGTTACCTTCTTCCCTTTTTTCCCCTGCACTCATTCGTTGCACACTTTTTCTCGTTCCCTTCTTCCCGCTTTTTTTTGCACTCGTTCGTTGCACACTTTTTGTCGTTCCCTTCTTCCCGCTTTTTTTTTGCACTCGTTCGTTGCACTCTTTTTCTCGTTCCCTTCTTCCCTTTTTTATTCTTCACTCATTCGTTGCACTGTTTTTCTCGTTCCCTTCTTCCCGCTTTTTTTTGAACTCGTTCGTTGCACACTTTTTCTCGTTCCCCTCTTCTTTTTTTTCCCCTGCACTCGTTCGTTGCACACTTTTTCTCGTTCCCTTCTTCCCTTTTTTCCCCTGCACTCGTTCGTTGCACTCTTTTTCTCGTTCCCTTCTTCCCTTTTTTATTCTTCACTCATTCGTTGCACTGTTTTTCTCGTTCCCTTCTTCACTGTTTTCCCCTGCACTCGTTCATTGCACACTTTTTCTTGTTCCCTTCTTCCCTTTTTTATTCTCCACTCATTCGTTGCACTCTTTTTCTCGTTCCCTTCTTCCCGCATTTTTTTGCACTCGTTCGTTGCACTATTTTTCTCATTCCCTTCTTCCCTTTTTTATTCTTCACTCATTCATTGCACACTTTTTCTCGTTCCCTTCTTCCCGGTTTTTTTTGCACTGGTTCGTTGCACACTTTTTCTCGTTCCCTTCTTCCCGCTTTTTTTTGCACTCGTTCGTTGCACACTTTTTCTCGTTCCCTTCTTCCTGTTTTCCCTGCACTTGTTCGTTGCTCAGTTTTTCTCGTTCCCTTCTTCCCTTTTTTCCCCTGCACTCATTCGTTGCACTCTTTTTCTCGTTCCCTTCTTCCCTTTTTTCCCCTGCACTCGTTCGTTGCACTCTTTTTCTCGTTCCCTTCTTCCCTTTTTCATTCTTCACTCATTCCTTGCACTCTTTTTCTCGTTCCCTTCTTCCCTTTTTTCCCCTGCACTCGTTCGTTGCACTCTTTTTCTCGTTCCCTTCTTCCCTTTTTTATTCTTCACTCATTCGTTGCACTCTTTTCTCGTTCCCTTCTTCCCTTTTTTCCCGTGCACTCGTTTGTTGCACACTTTTTCTCGTTCCCTTCTTCCTGTTTTTCCCCTGCACTCGTTTGTTGCACTCTTTTTCTCGTTCCCTTCTTCCCTTTTTTCCCCTGCACTCGTTCATTGCACTCTTTTTCTCGTTCCCTTCTTCCCTTTTTTCCCCGCACTCGTTCGTTGCACTCTTTTTCTCGTTCCCTTCTTCCCTTTTTTATTCTGCACTCCTTCGTTGCACTCTTTTTCTCGTTCCCTTCTTCCCTTTTTTGCCCTGCACTCGTTCGTTGCACTCTTTTTCTCGTTCCCTTCTTCCCGATTTTTTTTGCACTCGTTCGTTGCACTGTTTTTCTCGTTCCCTTCTTCCCTTTTTTCCCCTTCACTCATTCATTGAACTCTTTTTCTCGTTCCCTTCTTCCTGTTTTTCCCTTGCAGTCGTTCGTTGCACAGTTTTTCTCGTTCCCTTCTTCCCGCTTTTTTTTGCACTCGTTCGTTGCACAGTTTTTCTCGTTCCCTCCTTCCCGTTTTTTTTTGCACTCGTTCGTTGCACTCTTTTTCTCGTTCCCTTCTTCTCTTTTTTCCCCTGCACTCGTTCGTTGCACTCTTTTTCTCGATCCCTCCTTCCCGTTTTTTTTTGCACTCGTTCGTTGCACTCTTTTTCTCGTTCCCTTCTTCCCTTTTTTCCCCTGCACTCGTTCGTTGCACTCTTTTTCTCGTTCCCTTCTTCCCTTTTTCATTCTTCACTCATTCCTTGCACTCTTTTTCTCGTTCCCTTCTTCCCTTTTTTCCCCTGCACTCGTTCGTTGCACTCTTTTTCTCGTTCCCTTCTTCCCTTTTTTATTCTTCACTCATTCGTTGCACTCTTTTCTCGTTCCCTTCTTCCCTTTTTTCCCGTGCACTCGTTTGTTGCACTCTTTTTCTCGTTCCCTTCTTCCTGTTTTTCCCCTGCACTCGTTTGTTGCACTCTTTTTCTCGTTCCCTTCTTCCCGTTTTTTTTCACACGTTCGTTGCACAATTTTTCTCGTTCCCTTCTTCCCTTTTTTCCCCTGCACTCGTTCGTTGCACTCTTTTTCCCGTTCCCTTCTTCCCGTTATTCCTTGCACTTGTTCGTTGCACAGTTTTTTCTCGTTCCCTCCTTCCCCTTTTTTTTGCACTCGTTCGTTGCACTCTTTTTCTCGTTCCCTTCTTCCCTTTTTTCCCCTGCACTCGTTCGTTGCACTCTTTTTCTCGTTCCCTTCTTCCCTTTTTTATTCTTCACTCATTCGTTGCACTCTTTTCTCGTTCCCTTCTTCCCTTTTTTCCCCTGCACTCGTTCGTTGCACTCTTTTTCTCGTTCCCTTCTTCCTGTTTTTCCCCTGCACTCGTTTGTTGCACTCTTTTTCTCGTTCCCTTCTTCCCTTTTTTCCCCTGCACTCGTTCATTGCACTCTTTTTCTCGTTCCCTTCTTCCCTTTTTTCCCCGCACTCGTTCGTTGCACTCTTTTTCTCGTTCCCTTCTTCCCTTTTTTATTCTGCACTCCTTCGTTGCACTCTTTTTCTCGTTCCCTTCTTCCCTTTTTTGCCCTGCACTCGTTCGTTGCACTCTTTTTCTCGTTCCCTTCTTCCCGACTTTTTTTGCACTCGTTCGTTGCACTGTTTTTCTCGTTCCCTTCTTCCCTTTTTTCCCCTTCACTCATTCATTGAACTCTTTTTCTCGTTCCCTTCTTCCTGTTTTTCCCTTGCAGTCGTTCGTTGCACAGTTTTTCTCGTTCCCTTCTTCCCGCTTTTTATTGCACTCGTTCGTTGCACAGTTTTTCTCGTTCCCTCCTTCCCGTTTTTTTTTGCACTCGTTCGTTGCACTCTTTTTCTCGTTCCCTTCTTCCCTTTTTTCCCCTGCACTCGTTCGTTGCACTCTTTTTCTCGTTCCCTTCTTCCCGTTATTCCCTGCACTCGTTCCTTGCACACTTTTTCTCATTCCCTCCTTCCCGTTTTTTTTTGCACTCGTTCGTTGCACTCTTTTTCTCGTTCCCTTCTTCCCGTTTTTCCCCTGCACTCATTCGTTGCACAATTTTTCTCGTTCCCTTCTTCCTGTTTTTCCCCTGCATTCGTTCGTTGCACTCTTTTTCTCGTTCCCTTCTTCGCTTTTTTCCCCTGCACTCGTTCGTTGCACTCTTTTTCTCGCTCACTTCCTCCAGATTTTTTTGCACTCATTCGTTGCACAATTTTTCTCGTTCCCTTCTTCCCTTTTTTCCCCTGCACTCGTTCGTTGCACTCTTTTTCTCGTTCCCTTCTTGCTTTTTTTTGCACTCGTTCCTTGCACTCTTTTTCTCGTTCCCTTCTTCCCTTTTTTATTCTGCAGTCGTTCGTTGCACTCTTTTTCTCGTTCCCTTCTTCCCTTTTTTGCCCTGCGCTCGTTTGTTGCACTCTTTTTCTCGTTCCCTTCTTCTTGTTTTTCCCTGCACTCGTTCGTTGCACTCTTTTTCTCGTTCCCTCCTTCCCGGTTTTTTTTTGCACTCGTTCGTTGCACAATTTTTCTCGTTCCCTTCTCCCCGATTTTTTTTGCACTCGTTCGTTGCACACTTTTTCTCGTTCCCTTCTTCCCTTTTTTCCCCTGCACTCGTTCGTTGCACTCTTTTTCTCGATCCCTCCTTCCCGTTTTTTTTTGCACTCGTTCGTTGCACTCTTTTTCTCGTTCCCTTCTTCCCTTTTTTCCCCTGCACTCGTTCGTTGCACTCTTTTTCTCGTTCCCTTCTTCCCTTTTTCATTCTTCACTCATTCCTTGCACTCTTTTTCTCGTTCCCTTCTTCCCTTTTTTCCCCTGCACTAGTACGTTGCACTCTTTTTCTCGTTCCCTTCTTCCCTTTTTTATTCTTCACTCATTCGTTGCACTCTTTTCTCGTTCCCTTCTTCCCTTTTTTCCCGTGCAATCGTTCGTTGCACACTTTTTCTCGTTCCCTCCTTCCCGCTTTTTTTTGCACTCGTTCGTTGCACACTTTTTGTCGTTCCCTTCTTCCCGCTTTTTTTTGCACTCTTTCGTTGCACACATTTCTCGTTTCCCTCTTCCCTTTTTTCCCCTGCACTCGTTCGTTGCACAATTTTTCTCGTTACCTTCTTCCCTTTTTTCCCCTGCACTCATTCGTTGCACACTTTTTCTCGTTCCCTTCTTCCCGCTTTTTTTTGCACTCGTTCGTTGCACACTTTTTGTCGTTCCCTTCTTCCCGCTTTTTTTTTGCACTCGTTCGTTGCACTCTTTTTCTCGTTCCCTTCTTCCCTTTTTTATTCTTCACTCATTCGTTGCACTGTTTTTCTCGTTCCCTTCTTCCCGCTTTTTTTTGAACTCGTTCGTTGCACACTTTTTCTCGTTCCCCTCTTCTTTTTTTTCCCCTGCACTCGTTCGTTGCACTCTTTTTCTCGTTCCCTTCTTCCCTTTTTCCCCTGCACTCGTTCGTTGCACACTTTTTCTCGTTCCCTTCTTCCCTTTTTTCCCCTGCACTCGTTCGTTGCACTCTTTTTCTCGTTCCCTTCTTCCCTTTTTTATTCTTCACTCATTCGTTGCACTGTTTTTCTCGTTCCCTTCTTCACTGTTTTCCCCTGCACTCGTTCATTGCACACTTTTTCTTGTTCCCTTCTTCCCTTTTTTATTCTCCACTCATTCGTTGCACTCTTTTTCTCGTTCCCTTCTTCCCGCATTTTTTTGCACTCGTTCGTTGCACTATTTTTCTCGTTCCCTTCTTCCCTTTTTTATTCTTCACTCATTCATTGCACACTTTTTCTCGTTCCCTTCTTCCCGGTTTTTTTTGCACTGGTTCGTTGCACACTTTTTCTCGTTCCCTTCTTCCCGCTTTTTTTTGCACTCGTTCGTTGCACACTTTTTCTCGTTCCCTTCTTCCTGTTTTCCCTGCACTTGTTCGTTGCACAGTTTTTCTCGTTCCCTTCTTCCCTTTTTTCCCCTGCACTCGTTCGTTGCACTCTTTTTCTCGTTCCCTTCTTCCCTTTTTTCCCCTGCACTCGTTCGTTGCACTCTTTTTCTCGTTCCCTTCTTCCCTTTTTCATTCTTCACTCATTCCTTGCACTCTTTTTCTCGTTCCCTTCTTCCCTTTTTTCCCCTGCACTCGTTCGTTGCACTCTTTTTCTCGTTCCCTTCTTCCCTTTTTTATTCTTCACTCATTCGTTGCACTCTTTTCTCGTTCCCTTCTTCCCTTTTTTCCCGTGCACTCGTTTGTTGCACACTTTTTCTCGTTCCCTTCTTCCTGTTTTTCCCCTGCACTCGTTTGTTGCACTCTTTTTCTCGTTCCCTTCTTCCCTTTTTTCCCCTGCACTCGTTCATTGCACTCTTTTTCTCGTTCCCTTCTTCCCTTTTTTCCCCGCACTCGTTCGTTGCACTCTTTTTCTCGTTCCCTTCTTCCCTTTTTTATTCTGCACTCCTTCGTTGCACTCTTTTTCTCGTTCCCTTCTTCCCTTTTTTGCCCTGCACTCGTTCGTTGCACTCTTTTTCTCGTTCCCTTCTTCCCGATTTTTTTTGCACTCGTTCGTTGCACTGTTTTTCTCGTTCCCTTCTTCCCTTTTTTCCCCTTCACTCATTCATTGAACTCTTTTTCTCGTTCCCTTCTTCCTGTTTTTCCCTTGCAGTCGTTCGTTGCACAGTTTTTCTCGTTCCCTTCTTCCCGCTTTTTTTTGCACTCGTTCGTTGCACAGTTTTTCTCGTTCCCTCCTTCCCGTTTTTTTTTGCACTCGTTCGTTGCACTCTTTTTCTCGTTCCCTTCTTCTCTTTTTTCCCCTGCACTCGTTCGTTGCACTCTTTTTCTCGATCCCTCCTTCCCGTTTTTTTTTGCACTCGTTCGTTGCACTCTTTTTCTCGTTCCCTTCTTCCCTTTTTTCCCCTGCACTCGTTCGTTGCACTCTTTTTCTCGTTCCCTTCTTCCCTTTTTCATTCTTCACTCATTCCTTGCACTCTTTTTCTCGTTCCCTTCTTCCCTTTTTTCCCCTGCACTCGTTCGTTGCACTCTTTTTCTCGTTCCCTTCTTCCCATTTTTATTCTTCACTCATTCGTTGCACTCTTTTCTCGTTCCCTTCTTCCCTTTTTTCCCGTGCACTCGTTTGTTGCACTCTTTTTCTCGTTCCCTTCTTCCTGTTTTTCCCCTGCACTCGTTTGTTGCACTCTTTTTCTCGTTCCCTTCTTCCCGTTTTTTTTCACACGTTCGTTGCACAATTTTTCTCGTTCCCTTCTTCCCTTTTTTCCCCTGCACTCGTTCGTTGCACTCTTTTTCCCGTTCCCTTCTTCCCGTTATTCCTTGCACTTGTTCGTTGCGCAGTTTTTTCTCGTTCCCTCCTTCCCCTTTTTTTTGCACTCGTTCGTTGCACTCTTTTTCTCGTTCCCTTCTTCCCTTTTTTCCCCTGCACTCGTTCGTTGCACTCTTTTTCTCGTTCCCTTCTTCCCTTTTTTATTCTTCACTCATTCGTTGCACTCTTTTCTCGTTCCCTTCTTCCCTTTTTTCCCGTGCACTCGTTCGTTGCACTCTTTTTCTCGTTCCCTTCTTCCTGTTTTTCCCCTGCACTCGTTTGTTGCACTCTTTTTCTCGTTCCCTTCTTCCCTTTTTTCCCCTGCACTCGTTCATTGCACTCTTTTTCTCGTTCCCTTCTTCCCTTTTTTCCCCGCACTCGTTCGTTGCACTCTTTTTCTCGTTCCCTTCTTCCCTTTTTTATTCTGCACTCCTTCGTTGCACTCTTTTTCTCGTTCCCTTCTTCCCTTTTTTGCCCTGCACTCGTTCGTTGCACTCTTTTTCTCGTTCCCTTCTTCCCGATTTTTTTTGCACTCGTTCGTTGCACTGTTTTTCTCGTTCCCTTCTTCCCTTTTTTCCCCTTCACTCATTCATTGAACTCTTTTTCTCGTTCCCTTCTTCCTGTTTTTCCCTTGCAGTCGTTCGTTGCACAGTTTTTCTCGTTCCCTTCTTCCCGCTTTTTTTTGCACTCGTTCGTTGCACAGTTTTTCTCGTTCCCTCCTTCCCGTTTTTTTTTGCACTCGTTCGTTGCACTCTTTTTCTCGTTCCCTTCTTCCCTTTTTTCCCCTGCACTCGTTCGTTGCACTCTTTTTCTCGTTCCCTTCTTCTTGCTTTTTTTTGCACTCGTTCGTTGCACTCTTTTTCTCGTTCCCCTCATCCCTTTTTTCCCCTGCACTCGTTCGTTGCACAATTTTTCTCGTTCCCTTCTTCCCTTTTTTCCCCTGCACTCGTTCGTTGCACTCTTTTTCTCGTTCCCTTCTTCCCGTTATTCCCTGCACTCGTTCGTTGCACACTTTTTCTCGTTCCCTTCTTCCTGTTTTTCCCCTGCACTCGTTCATTGCACACTTTTTCTCGCTCACTTCTTCCAAATTTTTTTGCACTCATTCGTTGCACAATTTTTCTCGTTCCCCTCTTCCCTTTTTTCCCCTGCACTCGTTCGTTGCACAATTTTTCTCGTTCCCTTCTTCCCTTTTTTCCCCTGCACTCATTCGTTGCACACTTTTTGTCGTTCCCTTCTTCCCGCTTTTTTTTGCACTCGTTCGTTGCACACTTTTTCTCGTTCCCTTCTTCCCTTTTTTCCCCTGCACTCTTTCGTTGCACAATTTTTCTCGTTCCCCTCTTCCCTTTTTTCCCCTGCACTCGTTCGTTGCACTCTTTTTCTCGTTCCCTTCTTCCCGATTTTTTTTGCACTCGTTCGTTGCACACTTTTTCTCGTTCCCTTCTTCCCGCTTTTTTTTGCACTCGTTCGTTGCACTCTTTTTCTCGTTCCCTCATTCCCGTTTTTTTTGCACTCGTTCGTTGCACAATTTTTCTCGTTCCCTTCTTCCCGTTATTCCCTGCACTCGTTCGTTGCACTCTTTTTCTCGTTCCCTTCTTCCCGTTTTCCCCTGCACTCGTTTGTTGCGCACTTTTTCTCGTTCCCTTCTTCCATTTTTTCGCCTGCACTCGTCCATTGCACACTTTTTCTCGTTCCCTCCTTCCCGGTATTTTTTGCACTCGTTCGTTGCACACTTTTTCTCGTTCCCTTCTTCCATTTTTTCCCCTGCACTCGTTCGTTGCACTCTTTTTCTCGTTCCCTTCTTCCCGTTATTCCCTGGACTCGTTCATTGCACACTTTTTCTCGCTCACTTCTTCCAACTTTTTTTGCACTCATTCGTTGCACTCTTTTTCTCGTTCCCTTCTTCCCTTTTTTCCCCTGCACTCATTCGTTGCACACTTTTTCTCGTTCCCTCCTTCCCGCTTTTTTTTGCACTCGTTCGTTGCACACTTTTTCTCGTTCCCTTCTTCCCGATTTTTTTTGCACTCGTTCGTTGCACTCTTTTTCTCGTTCCCCTCTTCCCTTTTTTCCCCTGCACTCGTTCGTTGCACACTTTTTCTCGTTCCCCTCTTCCCTTTTTTCCCCTGCACTCGTTCGTTGCACTCTTTTTCTCGTTCCCTTCTTCCCTTTTTTATTCTTCACTCATTCGTTGAACGGTTTTTCTCGTTCCCTTCTTCCCTTTTTTCCCCTGCACTCGTTCGTTGCACTCTTTTTCTCGTTCCCTTCTTCCCTTTTTTCCCCTGCACTCGTTCGTTGCACTCTTTTTCTCGTTCCCTTCTTCCATTTTTTCCCCTGCACTCGTTCATTGCACACTTTTTCTCGCTCACTTCTTCCAAATTTTTTTGCACTCATTCGTTGCACTCTTTTTCTCGTTCCCCTCTTCCCTTTTTTCCCCTGCACTCGTTCGTTGCACTCTTTTTCTCGTTCCCTTCTTCCCGATTTTTTTTGCACTCGTTCGTTGTACTCTTTTTCTCGTTCCCTTCTTCCCGCTTTTTTTTGCACTCGTTCGTTGCACTCTTTTTCTCGTTCCCCTCTTCCCTTTTTTCCCCAGCACTCGTTCGTTGCACAATTTTTCTCATTCCCTTCTTCCCTTTTTTCCCCTGCACTCGTTCGTTGCACTCTTTTTCTCGTTCCCTTCTTCCTGTTTTCCCCTGCACTCGTTTGTTGAACACTTTTTCTCGTTCCCTTCTTCCATTTTTTCCCCTGCACTCGTTCGTTGCACACTTTTTCTCGTTCCCTCCTTCCCGCCTTTTTTTGCACTCGTTCGTTGCACACTTTTTCTCGTTCCCTTCTTCCCGCTTTTTTTTGCACTCCTTCGTTGCACTCTTTTTCTCGTTCCCTTCTTCCCTTTTTTCCCCTGCACTCGTTCGTTGCACTCTTTTTCTCGTTCCCTTCTTCTTGCTTTTTTTTGCACTCGTTCGTTGCACTCTTTTTCTCGTTCCCTTCTTCCCTTTTTTCCCCTGCACTCGTTCGTTGCACAATTTTTCTCGTTCCCTTCTTCCCTTTTTTCCCCTGCACTCGTTCGTTGCACTCTTTTTCTCGTTCCCTTCTTCCCGTTATTCCCTGCACTCGTTCGTTGCACACTTTTTCTCGTTCCCTTCTTCCTGTTTTTCCCCTGCACTCGTTCATTGCACACTTTTTCTCGCTCACTTCTTCCAAATTTTTTTGCACTCATTCGTTGCACAATTTTTCTCGTTCCCCTCTTCCCTTTTTTCCCCTGCACTCGTTCGTTGCACAATTTTTCTCGTTCCCTTCTTCCCTTTTTTCCCCTGCACTCGTTCGTTGCACACTTTTTCTCGTTCCCTTCTTCCCGCTTTTTTTTGCACTCATTCGTTGCACACTTTTTCTCGTTCCCTTCTTCCCTTTTTTCCCCTGCACTCTTTCGTTGCACAATTTTTCTCGTTCCCCTCTTCCCTTTTTTCCCCTGCACTTGTTCGTTGCACTCTTTTTCTCGTTCCCTTCTTCCCGATTTTTTTTGCACTCGTTCGTTGCACACTTTTTCTCGTTCCCTTCTTCCCGCTTTTTTTTGCACTCATTCGTTGCACAATTTTTCTCCTTCCCTTCTTCCCTTTTTTCCCCTGCACTCGTTCGTTGCACTCTTTTTCTCGTTCCCTTCTTCCCTTTTTTCCCCTGCACTCGTTCGTTGCACTCATTTTCTCGTTCTCTTCTTCCCGTTTTCCCCTGCACTCGTTTGTTGCACACTTTTTCTCGTTCCCTTCTTCCATTTTTTCCCCTGCACTCGTTCGTTGCACACTTTTTCTCGTTCCCTCCTTCCCGGTATTTTTTGCACTCGTTCGTTGCACACTTTTTCTTGTTCCCTTCTTCCCGATTTTTTTTGCACTCGTTCGTTGCACTCTTTTTCTCGTTCTCTTCTTCCCTTTTTTCCCTGCACTCGTTCGTTGCACAGTATTTCTCGTTCCCCTCTTCCCTTTTTTCCCTGCACTCGTTCGTTGCACAATTTTTCTCGTTCCCTTCTTCCCGTTTTCCCCTGCACTCGTTTGTTGCGCACTTTTTCTCGTTCCCTTCTTCCATTTTTTCGCCTCCACTCGTTCGTTGCACACTTTTTCTCGTTCCCTCCTTCCCGGTATTTTTTGCACTCGTTCGTTGCACACTTTTTCTCGTTCCCTTCTTCCATTTTTTCCCCTGCACTCGTTCGTTGCACTCTTTTTCTCGTTCCCTTCTTCCCGTTATTCCCTGGACTCGTTCGTTGCACACTTTTTCTCGTTCCCTTCTTCCTGTTTTTCCCCTGCACTCGTTCATTGCACACTTTTTCTCGCTCACTTCTTCCAAATTTTTTTGCACTCATTCGTTGCACTCTTTTTCTCGTTCCCTTCTTCCCTTTTTTCCCCTGCACTCATTCGTTGCACACTTTTTCTCGTTCCCTCCTTCCCGCTTTTTTTTGCACTCGTTCGTTGCACACTTTTTCTCGTTCCCTTCTTCCCGATTTTTTTTGCACTCGTTCGTTGCACTCTTTTTCTCGTTCCCCTCTTCCCTTTTTTCCCCTGCGCTCATTCGTTGCACACTTTTTCTCGTTCCCCTCTTCCCTTTTTTCCCCTGCACTCGTTCGTTGCACTCTTTTTCTCGTTCCCTTCTTCCCTTTTTTATTCTTCACTCATTCGTTGAACGGTTTTTCTCGTTCCCTTCTTCCCTTTTTTCCCCTGCACTCGTTCGTTGCACTCTTTTTCTCGTTCCCTTCTTCCCGTTTTCCCCTGCACTCGTTTGTTGAACACTTTTTCTCGTTCCCTTCTTCCATTTTTTCCCCTGCACTCGTTCGTTGCACACTTTTTCTCGTTCCCTCCTTCCCGGTATTTTTTGCACTCGTTCGTTGCACACTTTTTCTCGTTCCCTTCTTCCTGATTTTTTTTGCACTCGTTCGTTGCACTCTTTTTCTCGTTCCCTTCTTCCCTTTTTTCCCCTGCACTCGTTCGTTGCACTCTTTTTCTCGTTCCCTTCTTCCATTTTTTCCCCTGCACTCGTTCATTGCACACTTTTTCTCGCTCACTTCGTCCAAATTTTTTTGCACTCATTCGTTGCACTCTTTTTCTCGTTCCCCTCTTCCCTTTTTTCCCCTGCACTCGTTCGTTGCACTCTTTTTCTCGTTCCCTTCTTCCCGATTTTTTCCCCTGCACTCGTTCGTTGCACTCTTTTTCTCGTTCCCTTCTTCCCGTTATTCCCTGGACTCGTTCGTTGCACACTTTTTCTCGTTCCCTTCTTCCTGTTTTTCCCCTGCACTCGTTCATTGCACACTTTTTCTCGCTCACTTCTTCCAAATTTTTTTGCACTCATTCGTTGCACTCTTTTTCTCGTTCCCTTCTTCCCTTTTTTCCCCTGCACTCATTCGTTGCACACTTTTTCTCGTTCCCTCCTTCCCGCTTTTTTTTGCACTCGTTCGTTGCACACTTTTTCTCGTTCCCTTCTTCCCAATTTTTTTTGCACTCGTTCGTTGCACTCTTTTTCTCGTTCCCCTCTTCCCTTTTTTCCCCTGCACTCGTTCGTTGCACACTTTTTCTCGTTCCCCTCTTCCCTTTTTTCCCCTGCACTCGTTCGTTGCACTCTTTTTCTCGTTCCCTTCTTCCCGTTTTTATTCTTCACTCATTCGTTGAACGGTTTTTCTCGTTCCCTTCTTCCCTTTTTTCCCCTGCACTCGTTCGTTGCACAATTTTTCTCGTTCCCTTCTTCCCGTTTTCCCCTGCACTCGTTTGTTGAACACTTTTTCTCGTTCCCTTCTTCCATTTTTTCCCCTGCACTCATTCGTTGCACACTTTTTCTCGTTCCCTCCTTCCCGGTATTTTTTGCACTCGTTCGTTGCACACTTTTTCTCGTTCCCTTCTTCCCGATTTTTTTTGCACTCGTTCGTTGCACTCTTTTTCTCGTTCCCTTCTTGCATTTTTTCCCCTGCACTCGTTCATTGCACACTTTTTCTCGCTCACATCTTCCAAATTTTTTTGCACTCATTCGTTGCACTCTTTTTCTCGTTCCCCTCTTCCCTTTTTTCCCCTGCACTCGTTCGTTGCACTCTTTTTCTCGTTCCCTTCTTCCCGATTTTTTTTGCACTCGTTCGTTGCACACTTTTTCTCGTTCCCTTCTTCCCGCTTTTTTTTGCACTCGTTCGTTGCACTCTTTTTCTCGTTCCCTTCTTCCCGCTTTTTTTTGCACTCGTTCGTTGCAGTCTTTTTCTCGTTCCCCTCTTCCCTTTTTTCCCCAGCACTCGTTCGTTGCACAATTTTTCTCATTCCCTTCTTCCCTTTTTTCCCCTGCACTCATTCGTTGCACTCTTTTTCTCGTTCCCTTCTTCCTGTTTTCCCCTGCACTCGTTTGTTGAACACTTTTTCTCGTTCCCTTCTTCCATTTTTTCCCCTGCACTCGTTCATTGCACACTTTTTCTCGTTCCCTCCTTCCCGCCTTTTTTTGCACTCGTTCGTTGCACACTTTTTCTCGTTCCCTTCTTCCCGATTTTTTTTGCACTCGTTCGTTGCACTCTTTTTCTCGTTCCCTTCTTCCCTTTTTTCCCCTGCACTCGTTCGTTGCACTCTTTTTCTCGTTCCCTTCTTCTTGCTTTTTTTTGCACTCGTTCGTTGCACTCTTTTTCTCGTTCCCCTCATCCCTTTTTTCCCCTGCACTCGTTCGTTGCACAATTTTTCTCGTTCCCTTCTTCCCTTTTTTCCCCTGCACTCGTTCGTTGCACTCTTTTTCTCGTTCCCTTCTTCCCGTTATTCCCTGCACTCGTTCGTTGCACACTTTTTCTCGTTCCCTTCTTCCTGTTTTTCCCCTGCACTCGTTCATTGCACACTTTTTCTTGTTCCCTTCTTCCCTTTTTTATTCTCCACTCATTCGTTGCACTCTTTTTCTCGTTCCCTTCTTCCCGCATTTTTTTGCACTCGTTCGTTGCACTATTTTTCTCGTTCCCTTCTTCCCTTTTTTATTCTTCACTCATTCATTGCACACTTTTTCTCGTTCCCTTCTTCCCGGTTTTTTTCGCACTGGTTCGTTGCACACTTTTTCTCGTTCCCTCCTTCCCGCTTTTTTTTGCACTCGTTCGTTGCACACTTTTTCTCGTTCCCTTCTTCCTGTTTTCCCTGCACTTGTTCGTTGCACAGTTTTTCTCGTTCCCTTCTTCCCTTTTTTCCCCTGCACTCGTTCGTTGCACTCTTTTTCTCGTTCCCTTCTTCCCTTTTTTCCCCTGCACTCGTTCGTTGCACTCTTTTTCTCGTTCCCTTCTTCCCTTTTTCATTCTTCACTCATTCCTTGCACTCTTTTTCTCGTTCCCTTCTTCCCTTTTTTCCCCTGCACTCGTTCGTTGCACTCTTTTTCTCGTTCCCTTCTTCCCTTTTTTATTCTTCACTCATTCGTTGCACTCTTTTTCTCGTTCCCTTCTTCCCTTTTTTCCCCTGCACTCGTTCGTTGCACTCTTTTTCTCGTTCCCTTCTTCCCTTTTTTATTCTTCACTCGTTCGTTGCACTCTTTTTCTCGTTCCCTTCTTCCTGTTTTTCCCCTGCACTCGTTTGTTGCACTCTTTTTCTCGTTCCCTTCTTCCCTTTTTTCCCCTGCACTCGTTCATTGCACTCTTTTTCTCGTTCCCTTCTTCCCTTTTTTCCCCGCAGTCGTTCGTTGCACTCTTTTTCTCGTTCCCTTCTTCCCTTTTTTATTCTGCACTCCTTCGTTGCACTCTTTTTCTCGTTCCCTTCTTCCCTTTTTTGCCCTGCACTCGTTCGTTGCACTCTTTTTCTCGTTCCCTTCTTCCCGATTTTTTTTGCACTCGTTCGTTGCACTGTTTTTCTCGTTCCCTTCTTCCCTTTTTTCCCCTTCACTCATTCATTGAACTCTTTTTCTCGTTCCCTTCTTCCTGTTTTTCCCTTGCAGTCGTTCGTTGCACAGTTTTTCTCGTTCCCTTCTTCCCGCTTTTTTTTGCACTCGTTCGTTGCACAGTTTTTCTCGTTCCCTCCTTCCCGTTTTTTTTTGCACTCGTTTGTTGCACTCTTTTTCTTGTTCCCTTCTTCCCTTTTTTCCCCTGCACTCGTTCGTTGCACTCTTTTTCTCGTTCCCTTCTTCCCGTTATTCCCTGCACTCGTTCCTTGCACACTTTTTCTCATTCCCTCCTTCCCGTTTTTTTTTGCACTCGTTTGTTGTACTCTTTTTCTCATTCCCTTCTTCCCGTTTTTCCCCTGCACTCATTCGTTGCACACTTTTTCTCGTTCCCTTCTTCCTGTTTTTCCCCTGCATTCGTTCGTTGCACTCTTTTTCTCGTTCCCTTCTTCGCTTTTTTCCCCTGCACTCGTTCGTTGCACTCTTTTTCTCGCTCACTTCCTCCAGATTTTTTTGCACTCATTCGTTGCACAATTTTTCTCGTTCCCTTCTTTCCTTTTTTCCCCTGCACTCGTTCGTTGCACTCTTTTTCTCGTTCCCTTCTTGCTTTTTTTTGCACTCGTTCCTTGCACTCTTTTTCTCGTTCCCTTCTTCCCTTTTTTATTCTGCAGTCGTTCGTTGCACTCTTTTTCTCGTTCCCTTCTTCCCTTTTTTGCCCTGCGCTCGTTTGTTGCACTCTTTTTCTCGTTCCCTTCTTCTTGTTTTTCCCTGCACTCGTTCGTTGCACTCTTTTTCTCGTTCCCTCCTTCCCGGTTTTTTTTGCACTCGTTCGTTGCACAATTTTTCTCGTTCCCTTCTCCCCGATTTTTTTTGCACTCGTTCGTTGCACACTTTTTCTCGTTCCCTTCTTCCCTTTTTTCCCCTGCACTCGTTCGTTGCACTCTTTTTCTCGTTCCCTTCTTCCCTTTTTTCCCCTGCACTCGTTCGTTGCACTCTTTTTCTCGTTCCCTTCTTCCCTTTTTCATTCTTCACTCATTCCTTGCACTCTTTTTCTCGTTCCCTTCTTCCCTTTTTTCCCCTGCACTAGTACGTTGCACTCTTTTTCTCGTTCCCTTCTTCCCTTTTTTATTCTTCACTCATTCGTTGCACTCTTTTCTCGTTCCCTTCTTCCCTTTTTTCCCGTGCACTCGTTTGTTGCACTCTTTTTCTCGTTCCCTTCTTCCTGTTTTTCCCCTGCACTCGTTTGTTGCACTCTTTTTCTCGTTCCCTTCTTCCCGTTTTTTTTTCACACGTTCCTTGCACAATTTTTCTCGTTCCCTTCTTCCCTTTTTTCCCCTGCACTCGTTCGTTGCACACTTTTTCTCGTTCCCTTCTTCCCTGTTTTGCCCTGCACTCGTTTGTTGCACTCTTTTTCTCGTTCCCTTCTTCTTGTTTTTCCCTGCACTCGTTCGTTGCACTCTTTTTCTCGTTCCCTCCTTCCCGGTTTTTTTTGCACTCGTTCGTTGCACAATTTTTCTCGTTCCCTTCTTCCCTTTTTTCCCCTGTACTAGTACGTTGCACTCTTTTTCTCGTTCCCTTCTTCCCTTTTTTATTCTTCACTCATTCGTTGCACTCTTTTCTCGTTCCCTTCTTCCCTTTTTTCCCGTGGACTCGTTTGTTGCACTCTTTTTCTCGTTCCCTCATTCCCGTTTTTTTGCACTCGTTCGTTGCACAATTTTTCTCGTTCCCTTCTTCCCGTAATTCCCTGCACTCGTTCGTTGCACTCTTTTTCTCGTTCCCTTCTTCCTGTTTTCCCCTGCACTCGTTTGTTGAACACTTTTTCTCGTTCCCTTCTTCCATTTTTTCCCCTGCAATCGTTCGTTGCACACTTTTTCTCGTTCCCTCCTTCCCGCTTTTTTTTGCACTCGTTCGTTGCACACTTTTTGTCGTTCCCTTCTTCCCGCTTTTTTTTGCACTCTTTCGTTGCACACATTTCTCGTTTCCCTCTTCCCTTTTTTCCCCTGCACTCGTTCGTTGCACAATTTTTCTCGTTACCTTCTTCCCTTTTTTCCCCTGCACTCATTCGTTGCACACTTTTTCTCGTTCCCTTCTTCCCGCTTTTTTTTGCACTCGTTCGTTGCACACTTTTTGTCGTTCCCTTCTTCCCGCTTTTTTTTTGCACTCGTTCGTTGCACTCTTTTTCTCGTTCCCTTCTTCCCTTTTTTATTCTTCACTCATTCGTTGCACTGTTTTTCTCGTTCCCTTCTTCCCGCTTTTTTTTGAACTCGTTCGTTGCACACTTTTTCTCGTTCCCCTCTTCTTTTTTTTCCCCTGCACTCGTTCGTTGCACACTTTTTCTCGTTCCCTTCTTCCCTTTTTTCCCCTGCACTCGTTCGTTGCACTCTTTTTCTCGTTCCCTTCTTCCCTTTTTTATTCTTCACTCATTCGTTGCACTGTTTTTCTCGTTCCCTTCTTCACTGTTTTCCCCTGCACTCGTTCATTGCACACTTTTTCTTGTTCCCTTCTTCCCTTTTTTATTCTCCACTCATTCGTTGCACTCTTTTTCTCGTTCCCTTCTTCCCGCATTTTTTTGCACTCGTTCGTTGCACTATTTTTCTCGTTCCCTTCTTCCCTTTTTTATTCTTCACTCATTCATTGCACACTTTTTCTCGTTCCCTTCTTCCCGGTTTTTTTTGCACTGGTTCGTTGCACACTTTTTCTCGTTCCCTTCTTCCCGCTTTTTTTTGCACTCGTTCGTTGCACACTTTTTCTCGTTCCCTTCTTCCTGTTTTCCCTGCACTTGTTCGTTGCACAGTTTTTCTCGTTCCCTTCTTCCCTTTTTTCCCCTGCACTCGTTCGTTGCACTCTTTTTCTCGTTCCCTTCTTCCCTTTTTTCCCCTGCACTCGTTCGTTGCACTCTTTTTCTCGTTCCCTTCTTCCCTTTTTCATTCTTCACTCATTCCTTGCACTCTTTTTCTCGTTCCCTTCTTCCCTTTTTTCCCCTGCACTCGTTCGTTGCACTCTTTTTCTCGTTCCCTTCTTCCCTTTTTTATTCTTCACTCATTCGTTGCACTCTTTTCTCGTTCCCTTCTTCCCTTTTTTCCCGTGCACTCGTTTGTTGCACACTTTTTCTCGTTCCCTTCTTCCTGTTTTTCCCCTGCACTCGTTTGTTGCACTCTTTTTCTCGTTCCCTTCTTCCCTTTTTTCCCCTGCACTCGTTCATTGCACTCTTTTTCTCGTTCCCTTCTTCCCTTTTTTCCCCGCACTCGTTCGTTGCACTCTTTTTCTCGTTCCCTTCTTCCCTTTTTTATTCTGCACTCCTTCGTTGCACTCTTTTTCTCGTTCCCTTCTTCCCTTTTTTGCCCTGCACTCGTTCGTTGCACTCTTTTTCTCGTTCCCTTCTTCCCGATTTTTTTTGCACTCGTTCGTTGCACTGTTTTTCTCGTTCCCTTCTTCCCTTTTTTCCCCTTCACTCATTCATTGAACTCTTTTTCTCGTTCCCTTCTTCCTGTTTTTCCCTTGCAGTCGTTCGTTGCACAGTTTTTCTCGTTCCCTTCTTCCCGCTTTTTTTTGCACTCGTTCGTTGCACAGTTTTTCTCGTTCCCTCCTTCCCGTTTTTTTTTGCACTCGTTCGTTGCACTCTTTTTCTCGTTCCCTTCTTCTCTTTTTTCCCCTGCACTCGTTCGTTGCACTCTTTTTCTCGATCCCTCCTTCCCGTTTTTTTTTGCACTCGTTCGTTGCACTCTTTTTCTCGTTCCCTTCTTCCCTTTTTTCCCCTGCACTCGTTCGTTGCACTCTTTTTCTCGTTCCCTTCTTCCCTTTTTCATTCTTCACTCATTCCTTGCACTCTTTTTCTCGTTCCCTTCTTCCCTTTTTTCCCCTGCACTCGTTCGTTGCACTCTTTTTCTCGTTCCCTTCTTCCCTTTTTTATTCTTCACTCATTCGTTGCACTCTTTTCTCGTTCCCTTCTTCCCTTTTTTCCCGTGCACTCGTTTGTTGCACTCTTTTTCTCGTTCCCTTCTTCCTGTTTTTCCCCTGCACTCGTTTGTTGCACTCTTTTTCTCGTTCCCTTCTTCCCGTTTTTTTTCACACGTTCGTTGCACAATTTTTCTCGTTCCCTTCTTCCCTTTTTTCCCCTGCACTCGTTCGTTGCACTCTTTTTCCCGTTCCCTTCTTCCCGTTATTCCTTGCACTTGTTCGTTGCACAGTTTTTTCTCGTTCCCTCCTTCCCCTTTTTTTTGCACTCGTTCGTTGCACTCTTTTTCTCGTTCCCTTCTTCCCTTTTTTCCCCTGCACTCGTTCGTTGCACTCTTTTTCTCGTTCCCTTCTTCCCTTTTTTATTCTTCACTCATTCGTTGCACTCTTTTCTCGTTCCCTTCTTCCCTTTTTTCCCCTGCACTCGTTCGTTGCACTCTTTTTCTCGTTCCCTTCTTCCTGTTTTTCCCCTGCACTCGTTTGTTGCACTCTTTTTCTCGTTCCCTTCTTCCCTTTTTTCCCCTGCACTCGTTCATTGCACTCTTTTTCTCGTTCCCTTCTTCCCTTTTTTCCCCGCACTCGTTCGTTGCACTCTTTTTCTCGTTCCCTTCTTCCCTTTTTTATTCTGCACTCCTTCGTTGCACTCTTTTTCTCGTTCCCTTCTTCCCTTTTTTGCCCTGCACTCGTTCGTTGCACTCTTTTTCTCGTTCCCTTCTTCCCGACTTTTTTTGCACTCGTTCGTTGCACTGTTTTTCTCGTTCCCTTCTTCCCTTTTTTCCCCTTCACTCATTCATTGAACTCTTTTTCTCGTTCCCTTCTTCCTGTTTTTCCCTTGCAGTCGTTCGTTGCACAGTTTTTCTCGTTCCCTTCTTCCCGCTTTTTTTTGCACTCGTTCGTTGCACAGTTTTTCTCGTTCCCTCCTTCCCGTTTTTTTTTGCACTCGTTCGTTGCACTCTTTTTCTCGTTCCCTTCTTCCCTTTTTTCCCCTGCACTCGTTCGTTGCACTCTTTTTCTCGTTCCCTTCTTCCCGTTATTCCCTGCACTCGTTCCTTGCACACTTTTTCTCATTCCCTCCTTCCCGTTTTTTTTTGCACTCGTTCGTTGCACTCTTTTTCTCGTTCCCTTCTTCCCGTTTTTCCCCTGCACTCATTCGTTGCACAATTTTTCTCGTTCCCTTCTTCCTGTTTTTCCCCTGCATTCGTTCGTTGCACTCTTTTTCTCGTTCCCTTCTTCGCTTTTTTCCCCTGCACTCGTTCGTTGCACTCTTTTTCTCGCTCACTTCCTCCAGATTTTTTTGCACTCATTCGTTGCACAATTTTTCTCGTTCCCTTCTTCCCTTTTTTCCCCTGCACTCGTTCGTTGCACTCTTTTTCTCGTTCCCTTCTTGCTTTTTTTTGCACTCGTTCCTTGCACTCTTTTTCTCGTTCCCTTCTTCCCTTTTTTATTCTGCAGTCGTTCGTTGCACTCTTTTTCTCGTTCCCTTCTTCCCTTTTTTGCCCTGCGCTCGTTTGTTGCACTCTTTTTCTCGTTCCCTTCTTCTTGTTTTTCCCTGCACTCGTTCGTTGCACTCTTTTTCTCGTTCCCTCCTTCCCGGTTTTTTTTGCACTCGTTCGTTGCACAATTTTTCTCGTTCCCTTCTCCCCGATTTTTTTTGCATTCGTTCGTTGCACACTTTTTCTCGTTCCCTTCTTCCCTTTTTTCCCCTGCACTCGTTCGTTGCACTCTTTTTCTCGATCCCTCCTTCCCGTTTTTTTTTGCACTCGTTCGTTGCACTCTTTTTCTCGTTCCCTTCTTCCCTTTTTTCCCCTGCACTCGTTCGTTGCACTCTTTTTCTCGTTCCCTTCTTCCCTTTTTCATTCTTCACTCATTCCTTGCACTCTTTTTCTCGTTCCCTTCTTCCCTTTTTTCCCCTGCACTAGTACGTTGCACTCTTTTTCTCGTTCCCTTCTTCCCTTTTTTATTCTTCACTCATTCGTTGCACTCTTTTCTCGTTCCCTTCTTCCCTTTTTTCCCGTGCAATCGTTCGTTGCACACTTTTTCTCGTTCCCTCCTTCCCGCTTTTTTTTGCACTCGTTCGTTGCACACTTTTTGTCGTTCCCTTCTTCCCGCTTTTTTTTGCACTCTTTCGTTGCACACATTTCTCGTTTCCCTCTTCCCTTTTTTCCCCTGCACTCGTTCGTTGCACAATTTTTCTCGTTACCTTCTTCCCTTTTTTCCCCTGCACTCATTCGTTGCACACTTTTTCTCGTTCCCTTCTTCCCGCTTTTTTTTGCACTCGTTCGTTGCACACTTTTTGTCGTTCCCTTCTTCCCGCTTTTTTTTTGCACTCGTTCGTTGCACTCTTTTTCTCGTTCCCTTCTTCCCTTTTTTATTCTTCACTCATTCGTTGCACTGTTTTTCTCGTTCCCTTCTTCCCGCTTTTTTTTGAACTCGTTCGTTGCACACTTTTTCTCGTTCCCCTCTTCTTTTTTTTCCCCTGCACTCGTTGGTTGCACTCTTTTTCTCGTTCCCTTCTTCCCTTTTTCCCCTGCACTCGTTCGTTGCACACTTTTTCTCGTTCCCTTCTTCCCTTTTTTCCCCTGCACTCGTTCGTTGCACTCTTTTTCTCGTTCCCTTCTTCCCTTTTTTATTCTTCACTCATTCGTTGCACTGTTTTTCTCGTTCCCTTCTTCACTGTTTTCCCCTGCACTCGTTCATTGCACACTTTTTCTTGTTCCCTTCTTCCCTTTTTTATTCTCCACTCATTCGTTGCACTCTTTTTCTCGTTCCCTTCTTCCCGCATTTTTTTGCACTCGTTCGTTGCACTATTTTTCTCGTTCCCTTCTTCCCTTTTTTATTCTTCACTCATTCATTGCACACTTTTTCTCGTTCCCTTCTTCCCGGTTTTTTTTGCACTGGTTCGTTGCACACTTTTTCTCGTTCCCTTCTTCCCGCTTTTTTTTGCACTCGTTCGTTGCACACTTTTTCTCGTTCCCTTCTTCCTGTTTTCCCTGCACTTGTTCGTTGCACAGTTTTTCTCGTTCCCTTCTTCCCTTTTTTCCCCTGCACTCGTTCGTTGCACTCTTTTTCTCGTTCCCTTCTTCCCTTTTTTCCCCTGCACTCGTTCGTTGCACTCTTTTTCTCGTTCCCTTCTTCCCTTTTTCATTCTTCACTCATTCCTTGCACTCTTTTTCTCGTTCCCTTCTTCCCTTTTTTCCCCTGCACTCGTTCGTTGCACTCTTTTTCTCGTTCCCTTCTTCCCTTTTTTATTCTTCACTCATTCGTTGCACTCTTTTCTCGTTCCCTTCTTCCCTTTTTTCCCGTGCACTCGTTTGTTGCACACTTTTTCTCGTTCCCTTCTTCCTGTTTTTCCCCTGCACTCGTTTGTTGCACTCTTTTTCTCGTTCCCTTCTTCCCTTTTTTCCCCTGCACTCGTTCATTGCACTCTTTTTCTCGTTCCCTTCTTCCCTTTTTTCCCCGCACTCGTTCGTTGCACTCTTTTTCTCGTTCCCTTCTTCCCTTTTTTATTCTGCACTCCTTCGTTGCACTCTTTTTCTCGTTCCCTTCTTCCCTTTTTTGCCCTGCACTCGTTCGTTGCACTCTTTTTCTCGTTCCCTTCTTCCCTTTTTTCCCCTGCACTCGTTCGTTGCACTGTTTTTCTCGTTCCCTTCTTCCCTTTTTTCCCCTTCACTCATTCATTGAACTCTTTTTCTCGTTCCCTTCTTCCTGTTTTTCCCTTGCAGTCGTTCGTTGCACAGTTTTTCTCGTTCCCTTCTTCCCGCTTTTTTTTGCACTCGTTCGTTGCACAGTTTTTCTCGTTCCCTCCTTCCCGTTTTTTTTTGCACTCGTTCGTTGCACTCTTTTTCTCGTTCCCTTCTTCTCTTTTTTCCCCTGCACTCGTTCGTTGCACTCTTTTTCTCGATCCCTCCTTCCCGTTTTTTTTTGCACTCGTTCGTTGCACTCTTTTTCTCGTTCCCTTCTTCCCTTTTTTCCCCTGCACTCGTTCGTTGCACTCTTTTTCTCGTTCCCTTCTTCCCTTTTTCATTCTTCACTCATTCCTTGCACTCTTTTTCTCGTTCCCTTCTTCCCTTTTTTCCCCTGCACTCGTTCGTTGCACTCTTTTTCTCGTTCCCTTCTTCCCTTTTTTATTCTTCACTCATTCGTTGCACTCTTTTCTCGTTCCCTTCTTCCCTTTTTTCCCGTGCACTCGTTTGTTGCACTCTTTTTCTCGTTCCCTTCTTCCTGTTTTTCCCCTGCACTCGTTTGTTGCACTCTTTTTCTCGTTCCCTTCTTCCCGTTTTTTTTCACACGTTCGTTGCACAATTTTTCTCGTTCCCTTCTTCCCTTTTTTCCCCTGCACTCGTTCGTTGCACTCTTTTTCCCGTTCCCTTCTTCCCGTTATTCCTTGCACTTGTTCGTTGCGCAGTTTTTTCTCGTTCCCTCCTTCCCCTTTTTTTTGCACTCGTTCGTTGCACTCTTTTTCTCGTTCCCTTCTTCCCTTTTTTCCCCTGCACTCGTTCGTTGCACTCTTTTTCTCGTTCCCTTCTTCCCTTTTTTATTCTTCACTCATTCGTTGCACTCTTTTCTCGTTCCCTTCTTCCCTTTTTTCCCGTGCACTCGTTCGTTGCACTCTTTTTCTCGTTCCCTTCTTCCTGTTTTTCCCCTGCACTCGTTTGTTGCACTCTTTTTCTCGTTCCCTTCTTCCCTTTTTTCCCCTGCACTCGTTCATTGCACTCTTTTTCTCGTTCCCTTCTTCCCTTTTTTCCCCGCACTCGTTCGTTGCACTCTTTTTCTCGTTCCCTTCTTCCCTTTTTTATTCTGCACTCCTTCGTTGCACTCTTTTTCTCGTTCCCTTCTTCCCTTTTTTGCCCTGCACTCGTTCGTTGCACTCTTTTTCTCGTTCCCTTCTTCCCGATTTTTTTTGCACTCGTTCGTTGCACTGTTTTTCTCGTTCCCTTCTTCCCTTTTTTCCCCTTCACTCATTCATTGAACTCTTTTTCTCGTTCCCTTCTTCCTGTTTTTCCCTTGCAGTCGTTCGTTGCACAGTTTTTCTCGTTCCCTTCTTCCCGCTTTTTTTTGCACTCGTTCGTTGCACAGTTTTTCTCGTTCCCTCCTTCCCGTTTTTTTTTGCACTCGTTCGTTGCACTCTTTTTCTCGTTCCCTTCTTCCCTTTTTTCCCCTGCACTCGTTCGTTGCACTCTTTTTCTCGTTCCCTTCTTCCCGTTATTCCCTGCACTCGTTCCTTGCACACTTTTTCTCATTCCCTCCTTCCCGTTTTTTTTTGCACTCGTTCGTTGCACTCTTTTTCTCGTTCCCTTCTTCCCGTTTTTCCCCTGCACTCATTCGTTGCACAATTTTTCTCGTTCCCTTCTTCCTGTTTTTCCCCTGCATTCGTTCGTTGCACTCTTTTTCTCGTTCCCTTCTTCGCTTTTTTCCCCTGCACTCGTTCGTTGCACTCTTTTTCTCGCTCACTTCCTCCAGATTTTTTTGCACTCATTCGTTGCACAATTTTTCTCGTTCCCTTCTTCCCTTTTTTCCCCTGCACTCGTTCGTTGCACTCTTTTTCTCGTTCCCTTCTTGCTTTTTTTTGCACTCGTTCCTTGCACTCTTTTTCTCGTTCCCTTCTTCCCTTTTTTATTCTGCAGTCGTTCGTTGCACTCTTTTTCTCGTTCCCTTCTTCCCTTTTTTGCCCTGCGCTCGTTTGTTGCACTCTTTTTCTCGTTCCCTTCTTCTTGTTTTTCCCTGCACTCGTTCGTTGCACTCTTTTTCTCGTTCCCTCCTTCCCGGTTTTTTTTGCACTCGTTCGTTGCACAATTTTTCTCGTTCCCTTCTCCCCGATTTTTTTTGCACTCGTTCGTTGCACACTTTTTCTCGTTCCCTTCTTCCCTTTTTTCCCCTGCACTCGTTCGTTGCACTCTTTTTCTCGATCCCTCCTTCCCGTTTTTTTTTGCACTCGTTCGTTGCACTCTTTTTCTCGTTCCCTTCTTCCCTTTTTTCCCCTGCACTCGTTCGTTGCACTCTTTTTCTCGTTCCCTTCTTCCCTTTTTCATTCTTCACTCATTCCTTGCACTCTTTTTCTCGTTCCCTTCTTCCCTTTTTTCCCCTGCACTAGTACGTTGCACTCTTTTTCTCGTTCCCTTCTTCCCTTTTTTATTCTTCACTCATTCGTTGCACTCTTTTCTCGTTCCCTTCTTCCCTTTTTTCCCGTGCACTCGTTTGTTGCACTCTTTTTCTCGTTCCCTTCTTCCTGTTTTTCCCCTGCACTCGTTTGTTGCACACTTTTTCTCGTTCCCTTCTTCCCGCTTTTTTTTGCACTCGTTCGTTGCACACTTTTTGTCGTTCCCTTCTTCCCGCTTTTTTTTTGCACTCGTTCGTTGCACTCTTTTTCTCGTTCCCTTCTTCCCTTTTTTATTCTTCACTCATTCGTTGCACTGTTTTTCTCGTTCCCTTCTTCCCGCTTTTTTTTGAACTCGTTCGTTGCACACTTTTTCTCGTTCCCCTCTTCTTTTTTTTCCCCTGCACTCGTTCGTTGCACTCTTTTTCTCGTTCCCTTCTTCCCTTTTTCCCCTGCACTCATTCGTTGCACACTTTTTCTCGTTCCCTTCTTCCCTTTTTTCCCCTGCACTCGTTCGTTGCACTCTTTTTCTCGTTCCCTTCTTCCCTTTTTTATTCTTCACTCATTCGTTGCACTGTTTTTCTCGTTTCCTTCTTCACTGTTTTCCCCTGCACTCGTTCATTGCACACTTTTTCTTGTTCCCTTCTTCCCTTTTTTATTCTCCACTCATTCGTTGCACTCTTTTTCTCGTTCCCTTCTTCCCGCATTTTTTTGCACTCGTTCGTTGCACTATTTTTCTCGTTCCCTTCTTCCCTTTTTTATTCTTCACTCATTCATTGCACACTTTTTCTCGTTCCCTTCTTCCCGGTTTTTTTTGCACTGGTTCGTTGCACACTTTTTCTCGTTCCCTTCTTCCCGCTTTTTTTTGCACTCGTTCGTTGCACACTTTTTCTCGTTCCCTTCTTCCTGTTTTCCCTGCACTTGTTCGTTGCACAGTTTTTCTCGTTCCCTTCTTCCCTTTTTTCCCCTGCACTCGTTCGTTGCACTCTTTTTCTCGTTCCCTTCTTCCCTTTTTTCCCCTGCACTCGTTCGTTGCACTCTTTTTCTCGTTCCCTTCTTCCCTTTTTCATTCTTCACTCATTCCTTGCACTCTTTTTCTCGTTCCCTTCTTCCCTTTTTTCCCCTGCACTCGTTCGTTGCACTGTTTTTCTCGTTCCCTTCTTCCCTTTTTTATTCTTCACTCATTCGTTGCACTCTTTTCTCGTTCCCTTCTTCCCTTTTTTCCCGTGCACTCGTTCGTTGCACTCTTTTTCTCGTTCCCTTCTTCCTGTTTTTCCCCTGCACTCGTTTGTTGCACTCTTTTTCTCGTTCCCTTCTTCCCTTTTTTCCCCTGCACTCGTTCATTGCACTCTTTTTCTCGTTCCCTTCTTCCCTTTTTTCCCCGCACTCGTTCGTTGCACTCTTTTTCTCGTTCCCTTCTTCCCTTTTTTATTCTGCACTCCTTCGTTGCACTCTTTTTCTCGTTCCCTTCTTCCCTTTTTTGCCCTGCACTCGTTCGTTGCACTCTTTTTCTCGTTCCCTTCTTCCCGATTTTTTTTGCACTCGTTCGTTGCACTGTTTTTCTCGTTCCCTTCTTCCCTTTTTTCCCCTTCACTCATTCATTGAACTCTTTTTCTCGTTCCCTTCTTCCTGTTTTTCCCTTGCAGTCGTTCGTTGCACAGTTTTTCTCGTTCCCTTCTTCCCGCTTTTTTTTGCACTCGTTCGTTGCACAGTTTTTCTCGTTCCCTCCTTCCCGTTTTTTTTTGCACTCGTTCGTTGCACTCTTTTTCTCGTTCCCTTCTTCTTTTTTTTCCCCTGCACTCGTTCGTTGCACTCTTTTTCTCGATCCCTCCTTCCCGTTTTTTTTTGCACTCGTTCGTTGCACTCTTTTTCTCGTTCCCTTCTTCCCTTTTTTCCCCTGCACTCGTTCGTTGCACTCTTTTTCTCGTTCCCTTCTTCCCTTTTTCATTCTTCACTCATTCCTTGCACTCTTTTTCTCGTTCCCTTCTTCCCTTTTTTCCCCTGCACTCGTTCGTTGCACTCTTTTTCTCGTTCCCTTCTTCCCTTTTTTATTCTTCACTCATTCGTTGCACTCTTTTCTCGTTCCCTTCTTCCCTTTTTTCCCGTGCACTCGTTTGTTGCACTCTTTTTCTCGTTCCCTTCTTCCTGTTTTTCCCCTGCACTCGTTTGTTGCACTCTTTTTCTCGTTCCCTTCTTCCCGTTTTTTTTCACACGTTCGTTGCACAATTTTTCTCGTTCCCTTCTTCCCTTTTTTCCCCTGCACTCGTTCGTTGCACTCTTTTTCCCGTTCCCTTCTTCCCGTTATTCCTTGCACTTGTTCGTTGCGCAGTTTTTTCTCGTTCCCTCCTTCCCCTTTTTTTTGCACTCGTTCGTTGCACTCTTTTTCTCGTTCCCTTCTTCCCTTTTTTCCCCTGCACTCGTTCGTTGCACTCTTTTTCTCGTTCCCTTCTTCCCTTTTTTATTCTTCACTCATTCGTTGCACTCTTTTCTCGTTCCCTTCTTCCCTTTTTTCCCGTGCACTCGTTCGTTGCACTCTTTTTCTCGTTCCCTTCTTCCTGTTTTTCCCCTGCACTCGTTTGTTGCACTCTTTTTCTCGTTCCCTTCTTCCCTTTTTTCCCCTGCACTCGTTCATTGCACTCTTTTTCTCGTTCCCTTCTTCCCTTTTTTCCCCGCACTCGTTCGTTGCACTCTTTTTCTCGTTCCCTTCTTCCCTTTTTTATTCTGCACTCCTTCGTTGCACTCTTTTTCTCGTTCCCTTCTTCCCTTTTTTGCCCTGCACTCGTTCGTTGCACTCTTTTTCTCGTTCCCTTCTTCCCGATTTTTTTTGCACTCGTTCGTTGCACTGTTTTTCTCGTTCCCTTCTTCCCTTTTTTCCCCTTCACTCATTCATTGAACTCTTTTTCTCGTTCCCTTCTTCCTGTTTTTCCCTTGCAGTCGTTCGTTGCACAGTTTTTCTCGTTCCCTTCTTCCCGCTTTTTTTTGCACTCGTTCGTTGCACAGTTTTTCTCGTTCCCTCCTTCCCGTTTTTTTTTGCACTCGTTCGTTGCACTCTTTTTCTCGTTCCCTTCTTCCCTTTTTTCCCCTGCACTCGTTCGTTGCACTCTTTTTCTCGTTCCCTTCTTCCCGTTATTCCCTGCACTCGTTCCTTGCACACTTTTTCTCATTCCCTCCTTCCCGTTTTTTTTTGCACTCGTTCGTTGCACTCTTTTTCTCGTTCCCTTCTTCCCGTTTTTCCCCTGCACTCATTCGTTGCACAATTTTTCTCGTTCCCTTCTTCCTGTTTTTCCCCTGCATTCGTTCGTTGCACTCTTTTTCTCGTTCCCTTCTTCGCTTTTTTCCCCTGCACTCGTTCGTTGCACTCTTTTTCTCGCTCACTTCCTCCAGATTTTTTTGCACTCATTCGTTGCACAATTTTTCTCGTTCCCTTCTTCCCTTTTTTCCCCTGCACTCGTTCGTTGCACTCTTTTTCTCGTTCCCTTCTTGCTTTTTTTTGCACTCGTTCCTTGCACTCTTT
This sequence comes from Cyanocitta stelleri, assembly GCA_026167965.1. NCBI lineage: Eukaryota > Metazoa > Chordata > Aves > Passeriformes > Corvidae > Cyanocitta > Cyanocitta stelleri. Next base: position 6,221,195 of record JANXIP010000040.1, on the reverse strand, counting down.
TTCTCGTTCCCTTCTTCCCTTTTTTATTCTGCAGTCGTTCGTTGCACTCTTTTTCTCGTTCCCTTCTTCCCTTTTTTGCCCTGCGCTCGTTTGTTGCACTCTTTTTCTCGTTCCCTTCTTCTTGTTTTTCCCTGCACTCGTTCGTTGCACTCTTTTTCTCGTTCCCTCCTTCCCGGTTTTTTTTGCACTCGTTCGTTGCACAATTTTTCTCGTTCCCTTCTCCCCGATTTTTTTTGCACTCGTTCGTTGCACACTTTTTCTCGTTCCCTTCTTCCCTTTTTTCCCCTGCACTCGTTCGTTGCACTCTTTTTCTCGATCCCTCCTTCCCGTTTTTTTTTGCACTCGTTCGTTGCACTCTTTTTCTCGTTCCCTTCTTCCCTTTTTTCCCCTGCACTCGTTCGTTGCACTCTTTTTCTCGTTCCCTTCTTCCCTTTTTCATTCTTCACTCATTCCTTGCACTCTTTTTCTCGTTCCCTTCTTCCCTTTTTTCCCCTGCACTAGTACGTTGCACTCTTTTTCTCGTTCCCTTCTTCCCTTTTTTATTCTTCACTCATTCGTTGCACTCTTTTCTCGTTCCCTTCTTCCCTTTTTTCCCGTGCACTCGTTTGTTGCACTCTTTTTCTCGTTCCCTTCTTCCTGTTTTTCCCCTGCACTCGTTTGTTGCACACTTTTTCTCGTTCCCTTCTTCCCGCTTTTTTTTGCACTCATTCGTTGCACACTTTTTGTCGTTCCCTTCTTCCCGCTTTTTTTTTGCACTCGTTCGTTGCACTCTTTTTCTCGTTCCCTTCTTCCCTTTTTTATTCTTCACTCATTCGTTGCACTGTTTTTCTCGTTCCCTTCTTCCCGCTTTTTTTTGAACTCGTTCGTTGCACACTTTTTCTCGTTCCCCTCTTCTTTTTTTTCCCCTGCACTCATTCGTTGCACTGTTTTTCTCGTTCCCTTCTTCCCTTTTTCCCCTGCACTCATTCGTTGCACACTTTTTCTCGTTCCCTTCTTCCCTTTTTTCCCCTGCACTCGTTCGTTGCACTCTTTTTCTCGTTCCCTTCTTCCCTTTTTTATTCTTCACTCATTCGTTGCACTGTTTTTCTCGTTTCCTTCTTCACTGTTTTCCCCTGCACTCGTTCATTGCACACTTTTTCTTGTTCCCTTCTTCCCTTTTTTATTCTCCACTCATTCGTTGCACTCTTTTTCTCGTTCCCTTCTTCCCGCATTTTTTTGCACTCGTTCGTTGCACTATTTTTCTCGTTCCCTTCTTCCCTTTTTTATTCTTCACTCATTCATTGCACACTTTTTCTCGTTCCCTTCTTCCCGGTTTTTTTTGCACTGGTTCGTTGCACACTTTTTATCGTTCCCTTCTTCCCGCTTTTTTTTGCACTCGTTCGTTGCACACTTTTTCTCGTTCCCTTCTTCCTGTTTTCCCTGCACTTGTTCGTTGCACAGTTTTTCTCGTTCCCTTCTTCCCTTTTTTCCCCTGCACTCGTTCGTTGCACTCTTTTTCTCGTTCCCTTCTTCCCTTTTTTCCCCTGCACTCGTTCGTTGCACTCTTTTTCTCGTTCCCTTCTTCCCTTTTTCATTCTTCACTCATTCCTTGCACTCTTTTTCTCGTTCCCTTCTTCCCTTTTTTCCCCTGCACTCGTTCGTTGCACTGTTTTTCTCGTTCCCTTCTTCCCTTTTTTATTCTTCACTCATTCGTTGCACTCTTTTCTCGTTCCCTTCTTCCCTTTTTTCCCGTGCACTCGTTCGTTGCACTCTTTTTCTCGTTCCCTTCTTCCTGTTTTTCCCCTGCACTCGTTTGTTGCACTCTTTTTCTCGTTCCCTTCTTCCCTTTTTTCCCCTGCACTCGTTCATTGCACTCTTTTTCTCGTTCCCTTCTTCCCTTTTTTCCCCGCACTCGTTCGTTGCACTCTTTTTCTCGTTCCCTTCTTCCCTTTTTTATTCTGCACTCCTTCGTTGCACTCTTTTTCTCGTTCCCTTCTTCCCTTTTTTGCCCTGCACTCGTTCGTTGCACTCTTTTTCTCGTTCCCTTCTTCCCGATTTTTTTTGCACTCGTTCGTTGCACTGTTTTTCTCGTTCCCTTCTTCCCTTTTTTCCCCTTCACTCATTCATTGAACTCTTTTTCTCGTTCCCTTCTTCCTGTTTTTCCCTTGCAGTCGTTCGTTGCACAGTTTTTCTCGTTCCCTTCTTCCCGCTTTTTTTTGCACTCGTTCGTTGCACAGTTTTTCTCGTTCCCTCCTTCCCGTTTTTTTTTGCACTCGTTCGTTGCACTCTTTTTCTCGTTCCCTTCTTCCCTTTTTTCCCCTGCACTCGTTCGTTGCACTCTTTTTCTCGTTCCCTTCTTCCCGTTATTCCCTGCACTCGTTCCTTGCACACTTTTTCTCATTCCCTCCTTCCCGTTTTTTTTTGCACTCGTTCGTTGCACTCTTTTTCTCGTTCCCTTCTTCCCGTTTTTCCCCTGCACTCATTCGTTGCACAATTTTTCTCGTTCCCTTCTTCCTGTTTTTCCCCTGCATTCGTTCGTTGCACTCTTTTTCTCGTTCCCTTCTTCGCTTTTTTCCCCTGCACTCGTTCGTTGCACTCTTTTTCTCGCTCACTTCCTCCAGATTTTTTTGCACTCATTCGTTGCACAATTTTTCTCGTTCCCTTCTTCCCTTTTTTCCCCTGCACTCGTTCGTTGCACTCTTTTTCTCGTTCCCTTCTTGCTTTTTTTTGCACTCGTTCCTTGCACTCTTTTTCTCGTTCCCTTCTTCCCTTTTTTATTCTGCAGTCGTTCGTTGCACTCTTTTTCTCGTTCCCTTCTTCCCTTTTTTGCCCTGCGCTCGTTTGTTGCACTCTTTTTCTCGTTCCCTTCTTCTTGTTTTTCCCTGCACTCGTTCGTTGCACTCTTTTTCTCGTTCCCTCCTTCCCGGTTTTTTTTGCACTCGTTCGTTGCACAATTTTTCTCGTTCCCTTCTCCCCAATTTTTTTTGCACTCGTTCGTTGCACACTTTTTCTCGTTCCCTTCTTCTCTTTTTTCCCCTGCACTCGTTCGTTGCACACTTTTTCTCGATCCCTCCATCCCGTTTTTTTTTGCACTCGTTCGTTGCACTCTTTTTCTCGTTCCCTTCTTCCCTTTTTTCCCCTGCACTCGTTCGTTGCACTCTTTTTCTCGTTCCCTTCTTCCCTTTTTCATTCTTCACTCATTCCTTGCACTCTTTTTCTCGTTCCCTTCTTCCCTTTTTTCCCCTGCACTAGTACGTTGCACTCTTTTTCTCGTTCCCTTCTTCCCTTTTTTATTCTTCACTCATTCGTTGCACTCTTTTCTCGTTCCCTTCTTCCCTTTTTTCCCGTGCACTCGTTTGTTGCACTCTTTTTCTCGTTCCCTTCTTCCTGTTTTTCCCCTGCACTCGTTTGTTGCACTCTTTTTCTCGTTCCCTTCTTCCCGTTTTTTTTCACACGTTCGTTGCACAATTTTTCTCGTTCCCTTCTTCCCTTTTTTCCCCTGCACTCGTTCGTTGCACTCTTTTTCCCGTTCCCTTCTTCCCGTTATTCCTTGCACTTGTTCGTTGCACAGTTTTTTCTCGTTCCCTCCTTCCTGTTTTTTTTGCACTCGTTCGTTGCACTCTTTTTCTCGTTCCCTTCTTCCCTTTTTTCCCCTGCACTCGTTCGTTGCACTCTTTTTCTCGTTCCCTCATTCCCGTTTTTTTTGCACTCGTTCGTTGCACAATTTTTCTCGTTCCCTTCTTCCCTTTTTCCCCTGCACTCGTTCGTTGCACTCTTTTTCTCGTTCCCTTCTTCCCGTTTTCCCCTGCACTCGTTTGTTGCGCACTTTTTCTCGTTCCCTTCTTCCATTTTTTCGCCTGCACTCGTTCGTTGCACACTTTTTCTCGTTCCCTCCTTCCCGGTATTTTTTGCACTCGTTCGTTGCACACTTTTTCTCGTTCCCTTCTTCCATTTTTTCCCCTGCACTCGTTCGTTGCACTCTTTTTCTCGTTCCCTTCTTCCCGCTTTTGTTTGCACTCGTTCGTTGCACACTTTTTGTCGTTCCCTTCTTCCCGCTTTTTTTTGCACTCGTTCGTTGCACACTTTTTGTCGTTCCCTTCTTCCCGCTTTTTTTTTGCACTCGTTCGTTGCACTCATTTTCTCGTTCCCTTCTTCCCTTTTTTCCCTTGCACTCGTTCGTTGCACTATTTTTCTCGTTCCCCTCTTCCCTTTTTTCCCCTGCACTCGTTCGTTGCACAATTTTTCTCGTTCCCTTCTTCCCTTTTTTCCCCTGCACTCGTTCGTTGCACTCATTTTCTCGTTCCCTTCTTCCCGTTTTCCCCGCACTCGTTTGTTGCACACTTTTTCTCGTTCCCTTCTTCCATTTTTTCCCCTGCACTCGTTCGTTGCACACTTTTTCTCGTTCCCTCCTTCCCGGAATTTTTTGCACTCGTTCGTTGCACACTTTTTCTTGTTCCCTTCTTCCCGATTTTTTTTGCACTCGTTCGTTGCACTCTTTTTCTCGTTCCCTTCTTCCCTTTTTTCCCCTGCACTCGTTCGTTGCACTGTTTTTCTCGTTCCCCTCTTCCCTTTTTTCCCCTGCACTCGTTGGTTGCACAATTTTTCTCGTTCCCTTCTTCCCTTTTTTCCCCTGCACTCGTTCGTTGCACTCTTTTTCTCGTTCCCTTCTTCCCGTTTTCCCCTGCACTCGTTTGTTGAACACTTTTTCTCGTTCCCTTCTTCCATTTTTTCCCCTGCACTCGTTCGTTGCACACTTTTTCTCGTTCCCTTCTTCCCGTTTTCCCCTGCACTCGTTTGTTGAACACTTTTTCTCGTTCCCTTCTTCCATTTTTTCCCCTGCACTCGTTCGTTGCACACTTTTTCTCGTTCCCTCCTTCCCGCCTTTTTTTGCACTCGTTCGTTGCACACTTTTTCTCGTTCCCTTCTTCCCGATTTTTTTTGCACTCGTTCGTTGCACACTTTTTCTCATTCCCTTCTTCCCGTTTTTCCCCTGCACTCGTTCGTTGCACACTTTTTCTCATTCCCTTCTTCCCTTTTTTCCCCTGCACTCGTTCGTTGCACTCTTTTTCTCGTTCCCTTCTTCCCGTTATTCCCTGCACTCGTTCGTTGCACACTTTTTCTCGTTCCCTTCTTCCTGTTTTTCCCCTGCACTCGTTCATTGCACACTTTTTCTCGCTCACTTCTTCCAAATTTTTTTGCACTCATTCGTTGTACTCTTTTTCTCGTTCCCCTCTTCCCTTTTTTCCCCTGCACTCGATCGTTGCACTCTTTTTCTCGTTCCCTTCTTCCCGATTTTTTTTGCACTCGTTCGTTGCACACTTTTTCTCGTTCCCTTCTTCCCACTTTTTTTTGCACTCGTTCGTTGTACTCTTTTCTCGTTCCCTTCTTCCCACTTTTTTTTGCACTCGTTCGTTGCACTCTTTTTCTCGTTCCCCTCTTCCCTTTTTTCCCCTGCACTCGTTCGTTGCACACTTTTTCACGTTCCCTTCTTCCCGTTATTCCCTGCACTCGTTTGTTGCACTCTTTTTCTCGTTCCCTTCTTCCCGTTATTCCCTGCACTCGTTCGTTGCACACTTTTTCTCAGTCCCTTCTTCCCGTTTTTTTTTGCACTCGTTCGTTGCACTCTTTTTCTCGTTCCCTTCTTCCCGTTTTATTTTTGCACTCGTTCGTTGCACAGTTTTTCTCGTTCCCTTCTTCCCTTTTTTTTGCACTCGTTCGTTGCACACTTTTTCTCGTTCCCTTCTTCCCGCTTTTTTTTGCACTCGTTCGTTGCACACTTTTTCTCGTTTCCCTCTTCCCTTTTTTCCCCTGCACTCGTTCGTTGCACTCTTTTTCTCGTTCCCTTCTTCCCTTTTTTCCACTGCACTCTTTCGTTGCACAATTTTTCTCGTTCCCTTCTTCCCTTTTTTCCCCTGCACTCGTTCGTTGCACACTTTTTCTCGTTCCCTTCTTCCCGCTTTTTTTTGCACTCGTTCGTTGCACAATTTTTCTCGTTCCCCTCTTCCCTTTTTTCCCCTGCACTCGTTCGTTGCACCCTTTTTCTCGTTCCCTTCTTCCCGCTTTTTTTTGCACTCGTTCATTGCACAATTTTTCTCGTTCCCTTCTTCCCTTTTTTCCCCTGCACTCGTTCGTTGCACACTTTTTCTCGTTCCCTTCTTCCCGCTTTTTTTTGCACTCGTTCGTTGCACACTTTTTCTCGTTCCCGTCTTCCCTTTTTTCCCTGCACTCGTTCGTTGCACTCTTTTTCTCGTTCCCGTCTTCCTGTTTTTCCCCTGCACTCATTCGTTACACAATTTTTCTCGTTCCCTTCTTCCCGCTTTTTTTTGCACTCATTCGTTGCACTCTTTTTCTCGTTTCCCTCTTCCCTTTTTTCCCCTGCACTCGTTCGTTGCACTCTTTTTCTCGTTCCCTTCTTCCCTTTTTTCCCCTGCACTCGTTCGTTGCACAATTTTTCTCGTTACCTTCTTCCCTTTTTTCCCCTGCACTCGTTCGTTGCACACTTTTTCTCGTTCCCTTCTTCCCGCTTTTTTTTGCACTCGTTCGTTGCACTCTTTTTCTTGTTCCCTTCTTCCCGATTTTTTTTGCACTCGTTCGTTGCACTATTTTTCTCGTTCCCTTCTTCCCGCTTTTTCCCCTGCACTCGTTCGTTGCACTGTTTTTCTCGTTCCCCTCTTGCCTTTTTTCCCTGCACTCGTTCGTTGCACAATTTTTCTCGTTCCCTTCTTCCCTTTTTTCCCCTGCACTCGTTCGTTGCACACTTTTTCACGTTCCCTTCTTCCCGTTATTCCCTGCACTCGTTCGTTGCACACTTTTTCTCGTTCCCTTTTTCCCGTTTTTTTTTGCACTCGTTCGTTGCACTCTTTTTCTCGTTCCCTTCTTCCCTTTTTTCCCCTGCACTCGTTCGTTGCACTGTTTTTCTCGTTCCCCTCTTCCCTTTTTTCCCCTGCACTCGTTCGTTGCACAATTTTTCTCGTTCCCTTCTTCCCTTTTTTCCCCTGCACTCGTTCGTTGCACACTTTTTCTCGTTCCCTTCTTCCCGTTTTCCCCTGCACTCGTTTGTTGAACACTTTTTCTCGTTCCCTTCTTCCATTTTTTCCCCTGCACTCGTTCGTTGCACACTTTTTCTCGTTCCCTTCTTCCCGTTTTCCCCTGCACTCGTTTGTTGAACACTTTTTCTCGTTCCCTTCTTCCATTTTTTCCCCTGCACTCGTTCGTTGCACACTTTTTCTCGTTCCCTTCTTCCCGTTTTCCCCTGCACTCGTTTGTTGAACACTTTTTCTCGTTCCCTTCTTCCATTTTTTCCCCTGCACTCGTTCGTTGCACACTTTTTCTCGTTCCCTCCTTCCCGCCTTTTTTTGCACTCGTTCGTTGCACACTTTTTCTCGTTCCCTTCTTCCCGATTTTTTTTGCACTCGTTCGTTGCACACTTTTTCTCATTCCCTTCTTCCCGTTTTTCCCCTGCACTCGTTCGTTGCACACTTTTTCTCATTCCCTTCTTCCCTTTTTTCCCCTGCACTCGTTCGTTGCACTCTTTTTCTCGTTCCCTTCTTCCCGTTATTCCCTGCACTCGTTCGTTGCACACTTTTTCTCGTTCCCTTCTTCCTGTTTTTCCCCTGCACTCGTTCATTGCACACTTTTTCTCGCTCACTTCTTCCAAATTTTTTTGCACTCATTCGTTGTACTCTTTTTCTCGTTCCCCTCTTCCCTTTTTTCCCCTGCACTCGATCGTTGCACTCTTTTTCTCGTTCCCTTCTTCCCGATTTTTTTTGCACTCGTTCGTTGCACACTTTTTCTCGTTCCCTTCTTCCCACTTTTTTTTGCACTCGTTCGTTGTACTCTTTTCTCGTTCCCTTCTTCCCACTTTTTTTTGCACTCGTTCGTTGCACTCTTTTTCTCGTTCCCCTCTTCCCTTTTTTCCCCTGCACTCGTTCGTTGCACACTTTTTCACGTTCCCTTCTTCCCGTTATTCCCTGCACTCGTTTGTTGCACTCTTTTTCTCGTTCCCTTCTTCCCGTTATTCCCTGCACTCGTTCGTTGCACACTTTTTCTCAGTCCCTTCTTCCCGTTTTTTTTTGCACTCGTTCGTTGCACTCTTTTTCTCGTTCCCTTCTTCCCGTTTTATTTTTGCACTCGTTCGTTGCACAGTTTTTCTCGTTCCCTTCTTCCCTTTTTTTTGCACTCGTTCGTTGCACACTTTTTCTCGTTCCCTTCTTCCCGCTTTTTTTTGCACTCGTTCGTTGCACACTTTTTCTCGTTTCCCTCTTCCCTTTTTTCCCCTGCACTCGTTCGTTGCACTCTTTTTCTCGTTCCCTTCTTCCCTTTTTTCCACTGCACTCTTTCGTTGCACAATTTTTCTCGTTCCCTTCTTCCCTTTTTTCCCCTGCACTCGTTCGTTGCACACTTTTTCTCGTTCCCTTCTTCCCGCTTTTTTTTGCACTCGTTCGTTGCACAATTTTTCTCGTTCCCCTCTTCCCTTTTTTCCCCTGCACTCGTTCGTTGCACCCTTTTTCTCGTTCCCTTCTTCCCGCTTTTTTTTGCACTCGTTCATTGCACAATTTTTCTCGTTCCCTTCTTCCCTTTTTTCCCCTGCACTCGTTCGTTGCACACTTTTTCTCGTTCCCTTCTTCCCGCTTTTTTTTGCACTCGTTCGTTGCACACTTTTTCTCGTTCCCGTCTTCCCTTTTTTCCCTGCACTCGTTCGTTGCACTCTTTTTCTCGTTCCCGTCTTCCTGTTTTTCCCCTGCACTCATTCGTTACACAATTTTTCTCGTTCCCTTCTTCCCGCTTTTTTTTGCACTCATTCGTTGCACTCTTTTTCTCGTTTCCCTCTTCCCTTTTTTCCCCTGCACTCGTTCGTTGCACTCTTTTTCTCGTTCCCTTCTTCCCTTTTTTCCCCTGCACTCGTTCGTTGCACAATTTTTCTCGTTACCTTCTTCCCTTTTTTCCCCTGCACTCGTTCGTTGCACACTTTTTCTCGTTCCCTTCTTCCCGCTTTTTTTTGCACTCGTTCGTTGCACTCTTTTTCTTGTTCCCTTCTTCCCGATTTTTTTTGCACTCGTTCGTTGCACTATTTTTCTCGTTCCCTTCTTCCCGCTTTTTCCCCTGCACTCGTTCGTTGCACTGTTTTTCTCGTTCCCCTCTTGCCTTTTTTCCCTGCACTCGTTCGTTGCACAATTTTTCTCGTTCCCTTCTTCCCTTTTTTCCCCTGCACTCGTTCGTTGCACACTTTTTCACGTTCCCTTCTTCCCGTTATTCCCTGCACTCGTTCGTTGCACACTTTTTCTCGTTCCCTTTTTCCCGTTTTTTTTTGCACTCGTTCGTTGCACTCTTTTTCTCGTTCCCTTCTTCCCTTTTTTCCCCTGCACTCGTTCGTTGCACTGTTTTTCTCGTTCCCCTCTTCCCTTTTTTCCCCTGCACTCGTTCGTTGCACAATTTTTCTCGTTCCCTTCTTCCCTTTTTTCCCCTGCATTCGTTCGTTGCACACTTTTTCTCGTTCCCTTCTTCCCGTTTTCCCCTGCACTCGTTTGTTGAACACTTTTTCTCGTTCCCTTCTTCCATTTTTTCCCCTGCACTCGTTCGTTGCACACTTTTTCTCGTTCCCTCCTTCCCGTTTTCCCCTGCACTCGTTTGTTGAACACTTTTTCTCGTTCCCTTCTTCCATTTTTTCCCCTGCACTCGTTCGTTGCACACTTTTTCTCGTTCCCTCCTTCCCGCCTTTTTTTGCACTCGTTCGTTGCACACTTTTTCTCGTTCCCTTCTTCCCGATTTTTTTTGCACTCGTTCGTTGCACACTTTTTCTCATTCCCTTCTTCCCATTTTTCCCCTGCACTCGTTCGTTGCACACTTTTTCTCATTCCCTTCTTCCCTTTTTTCCCCTGCACTCGTTCGTTGCACTCTTTTTCTCGTTCCCTTCTTCCCGTTATTCCCTGCACTCGTTCGTTGCACACTTTTTCTCGTTCCCTTCTTCCTGTTTTTCCCCTGCACTCGTTCATTGCACACTTTGTCGTTCCCTTCTTCCCGCTTTTTTTTGCACTCGTTCGTTGCACACTTTTTCTCGTTCCCTTCTTCCCTTTTTTCCCCTGCACTCTTTCGTTGCACAATTTTTCTCGTTCCCCTCTTCCCTTTTTTCCCCTGCACTCGTTCGTTGCACACTTTTTCTCGTTCCCTTTTTCCCGTTTTTTTTTGCACTCGTTCGTTGCACACTTTTTCTCGTTCCCTTCTTCCCGCTTTTTTTTGCACTCATTCGTTGCACTGTTTTTCTCGTTCCCCTCTTCCCTTTTTTCCCCTGCACTCGTTCGTTGCACAATTTTTCTCGTTCCCTTCTTCCCTTTTTTCCCCTGCACTCATTCGTTGCACACTTTGTCGTTCCCTTCTTCCCGCTTTTTTTTGCACTCGTTCGTTGCACACTTTTTCTCGTTCCCTTCTTCCCTTTTTTCCCCTGCACTCTTTCGTTGCACAATTTTTCTCGTTCCCCTCTTCCCTTTTTTCCCCTGCACTCGTTCGTTGCACACTTTTTCTCGTTCCCTTTTTCCCGTTTTTTTTTGCACTCGTTCGTTGCACACTTTTTCTCGTTCCCTTCTTCCCGCTTTTTTTTGCACTCATTCGTTGCACTGTTTTTCTCGTTCCCCTCTTCCCTTTTTTCCCCTGCACTCGTTCGTTGCACCCTTTTTCTCGTTCCCTTCTTCCCGCTTTTTTTTGCACTCGTTCATTGCACAATTTTTCTCGTTCCCTTCTTCCCTTTTTTCCCCTGCACTCGTTCGTTGCACTCTTTTTCTCGTTCCCTTCTTCCCGCTTTTTTTTGCACTCGTTCGTTGCACAATTTTTCTCGTTCCCCTCTTCCCTTTTTTCCCCTGCACTCGTTCGTTGCACCCTTTTTCTCGTTCCCTTCTTCCCGCTTTTTTTTGCACTCGTTCATTGCACAATTTTTCTCGTTCCCTTCTTCCCGTTATTCCTTGCACTTGTTCGTTGCACAGTTTTTTCTCGTTCCCTCCTTCCCGCTTTTTTTTGCACTCGTTCGTTGCACACTTTTTCTCGTTCCCGTCTTCCCTTTTTTCCCTGCACTCGTTCGTTGCACTCTTTTTCTCGTTCCCGTCTTCCTGTTTTTCCCCTGCACTCATTCGTTACACAATTTTTCTCGTTCCCTTCTTCCCGCTTTTTTTTGCACTCATTCGTTGCACTCTTTTTCTCGTTTCCCTCTTCCCTTTTTTCCCCTGCACTCGTTCGTTGCACTCTTTTTCTCGTTCCCTTCTTCCCTTTTTTCCCCTGCACTCGTTCGTTGCACAATTTTTCTCGTTACCTTCTTCCCTTTTTTCCCCTGCACTCGTTCGTTGCACCCTTTTTCTCGTTCCCTTCTTCCCGCTTTTTTTTGCACTCGTTCGTTGCACTCTTTTTCTTGTTCCCTTCTTCCCGATTTTTTTTGCACTCGTTCGTTGCACTATTTTTCTCGTTCCCTTCTTCCCGCTTTTTCCCCTGCACTCGTTCGTTGCACTGTTTTTCTCGTTCCCCTCTTGCCTTTTTTCCCTGCACTCGTTCGTTGCACAATTTTTCTCGTTCCCTTCTTCCCTTTTTTCCCCTGCACTCGTTCGTTGCACACTTTTTCACGTTCCCTTCTTCCCGTTATTCCCTGCACTCGTTCGTTGCACACTTTTTCTCGTTCCCTTTTTCCCGTTTTTTTTTGCACTCGTTCGTTGCACTCTTTTTCTCGTTCCCTTCTTCCCTTTTTTCCCCTGCACTCGTTCGTTGCACTGTTTTTCTCGTTCCCCTCTTCCCTTTTTTCCCCTGCACTCGTTCGTTGCACAATTTTTCTCGTTCCCTTCTTCCCTTTTTTCCCCTGCACTCGTTCGTTGCACACTTTTTCTCGTTCCCTTCTTCCCGTTTTCCCCTGCACTCGTTTGTTGAACACTTTTTCTCGTTCCCTTCTTCCATTTTTTCCCCTGCACTCGTTCGTTGCACACTTTTTCTCGTTCCCTCCTTCCCGGTATTTTTTGCACTCGTTCGTTGCACACTTTTTCTCGTTCCCTTCTTCCTGATTTTTTTTGCACTCGTTCGTTGCACTCTTTTTCTCGTTCCCTTCTTCCCTTTTTTCCCCGGCACTCGTTCGTTGCACTCTTTTTCTCGTTCCCTTCTTCCCGTTTTCCCCTGCACTCGTTTGTTGAACACTTTTTCTCGTTCCCTTCTTCCATTTTTTCCCCTGCACTCGTTCGTTGCACACTTTTTCTCGTTCCCTCCTTCCCGCCTTTTTTTGCACTCGTTCGTTGCACACTTTTTCTCGTTCCCTTCTTCCCGTTTTTTTTTGCACTCGTTCGTTGCACACTTTTTCTCGTTCCCTTCTTCCATTTTTTCCCTGCACTCGTTCATTGCACTCTTTTTCTCGTTCCCTTCTTCCCTTTTTTCCCCTGCACTCGTTTGTTGCACTGTTTTTCTCGTTCCCCTCTTCCCTTTTTTCCCCTGCACTCGTTCGTTGCACAATTTTTCTCGTTCCCTTCTTCCCTTTTTTCCCCTGCACTCGTTCGTTGCACTCTTTTTCTCGTTCCCTTCTTCCCTTTTTTCCCCTGCACTCATTCGTTGCACAATTTTTCTCGTTACCTTCTTCCCTTTTTTCCCCTGCACTCATTTGTTGCACACTTTTTCTCGTTCCCTTCTTCCCGCTTTTTTTTGCACTCGTTCGTTGCACACTTTTTGTCGTTCCCTTCTTCCCGCTTTTTTTTTGCACTCGTTCGTTGCACTCTTTTTCTCGTTCCCTTCTTCCCTTTTTTATTCTTCACTCATTCGTTGCACTGTTTTTCTCGCTCCCTTCTTCCCGCTTTTTTTTGAACTCGTTCGTTGCACACTTTTTCTCGTTCCCCTCTTCCCTTTTTTCCCCTGCACTCGTTCGTTGCCCTCTTTTTCTCGTTCCCTTCTTCCTGTTTTTCCCCTGCACTCGTTCGTTGCACTCTTTTTCTCGTTCCCTTCTTCCCTTTTTCATTCTTCACTCATTCCCTGTACTCTTTTTCTCGTTCCCTTCTTCCCTTTTTTCCCCTGCACTAGTACGTTGCACTCTTTTTCTCGTTCCCTTCTTCCCTTTTTTATTCTTCACTCATTCGTTGCACTCCTTTCTCGTTCCCTTCTTCCCTTTTTTCCCGTGCACTCGTTTGTTGCACTCTTTTTCTCGTTCCCTTCTTCCTGTTTTTCCCCTGCACTCGTTTGTTGCACTCTTTTTCTCGTTCCCTTCTTCCCGTTTTTTTTCACACGTTCGTTGCACAATTTTTCTCGTTCCCTTCTTCCCTTTTTTCCCCTGCACTCGTTCGTTGCACTCTTTTTCCCGTTCCCTTCTTCCCGTTATTCCTTGCACTTGTTCGTTGCACAGTTTTTTCTCGTTCCCTCCTTCCCGTTTTTTTTGCACTCGTTCGTTGCACTCTTTTTCTCGTTCCCTTCTTCCCTTTTTTCCCCTGCACTCGTTCGTTGCACACTTTTTCTCGTTCCCTCATTCCCGTTTTTTTTGCACTCGTTCGTTGCACAATTTTTCTCGTTCCCTTCTTCCCTTTTTCCCCTGCACTCGTTCGTTGCACTCTTTTTCTCGTTCCCTTCTTCCCGTTTTCCCCGCAGTCGTTTGTTGCACACTTTTTCTCGTTCCCTTCTTCCATTTTTTCCCCTGCACTCGTTCATTGCACACTTTTTCTCGCTCACTTCTTCCAAATTTTTTTGCACTCATTCGTTGCACTCTTTTTCTCGTTCCCCTCTTCCCTTTTTTCCCCTGCACTCGTTCGTTGCACTCTTTTTCTCGTTCCCTTCTTCCCGATTTTTTTTGCACTCGTTCGTTGCACACTTTTTCTCGTTCCCTTCTTCCCAATTTTTTTTGCACTCGTTCGTTGCACTCTTTTTCTCGTTCCCTTCTTCCCGCTTTTTTTTGCACTCGTTCGTTGCACTCTTTTTCTCGTTCCCCTCTTCCCTTTTTTCCCCAGCACTCGTTCGTTGCACAATTTTTCTCATTCCCTTCTTCCCTTTTTCCCCTGCACTCGTTCGTTGCACTCTTTTTCTCGTTCCCTTCTTCCCGTTTTCCCCTGCACTCGTTTGTTGAACACTTTTTCTCGTTCCCTTCTTCCATTTTTTCCCCTGCACTCGTTCGTTGCACACTTTTTCTCGTTCCCTCCTTCCCGCCTTTTTTTGCACTCGTTCGTTGCACACTTTTTCTCGTTCCCTTCTTCCCGATTTTTTTTGCACTCGTTCGTTGCACTCTTTTTCTCGTTCCCTTCTTCCCTTTTTTCCCCTGCACTCGTTCGTTGCACTCTTTTTCTCGTTCCCTTCTTCTTGCTTTTTTTTGCACTCGTTCGTTGCACTCTTTTTCTCGTTCCCCTCATCCCTTTTTTCCCCTGCACTCGTTCGTTGCACAATTTTTCTCGTTCCCTTCTTCCCTTTTTTCCCCTGCACTCGTTCGTTGCACTCTTTTTCTCGTTCCCTTCTTCCCGTTATTCCCTGCACTCGTTCGTTGCACACTTTTTCTCGTTCCCTTCTTCCTGTTTTTCCCCTGCACTCGTTCATTGCACACTTTTTCTCGCTCACTTCTTCCAAATTTTTTTGCACTCATTCGTTGCACAATTTTTCTCGTTCCCCTCTTCCCTTTTTTCCCCTGCACTCGTTCGTTGCACAATTTTTCTCATTCCCTTCTTCCCTTTTTTCCCCTGCACTCGTTCGTTGCACTCTTTTTCTCGTTCCCTTCTTCCCGTTTTCCCCTGCACTCGTTTGTTGAACACTTTTTCTCGTTCCCTTCTTCCATTTTTTCCCCTGCACTCGTTCGTTGCACACTTTTTCTCGTTCCCTCCTTCCCGCCTTTTTTTGCACTCGTTCGTTGCACACTTTTTCTCATTCCCTTCTTCCCTTTTTTCCCCTGCACTCGTTCGTTGCACTCTTTTTCTCGTTCCCTTCTTCCCGTTATTCCCTGCACTCGTTCGTTGCACACTTTTTCTCGTTCCCTTCTTCCTGTTTTTCCCCTGCACTCGTTCATTGCACACTTTTTCTCGCTCACTTCTTCCAAATTTTTTTGCACTCATTCGTTGCACAATTTTTCTCGTTCCCCTCTTCCCTTTTTTCCCCTGCACTCGTTCGTTGCACAATTTTTCTCGTTCCCTTCTTCCCTTTTTTCCCCTGCACTCATTCGTTGCACACTTTGTCGTTCCCTTCTTCCCGCTTTTTTTTGCACTCGTTCGTTGCACACTTTTTCTCGTTCCCTTCTTCCCTTTTTTCCCCTGCACTCTTTCGTTGCACAATTTTTCTCGTTCCCCTCTTCCCTTTTTTCCCCTGCACTCGTTCGTTGCACACTTTTTCTCGTTCCCTTTTTCCCGTTTTTTTTTGCACTCGTTCGTTGCACACTTTTTCTCGTTCCCTTCTTCCCGCTTTTTTTTGCACTCATTCGTTGCACTGTTTTTCTCGTTCCCCTCTTCCCTTTTTTCCCCTGCACTCGTTCGTTGCACCCTTTTTCTCGTTCCCTTCTTCCCGCTTTTTTTTGCACTCGTTCATTGCACAATTTTTCTCGTTCCCTTCTTCCCTTTTTTCCCCTGCACTCGTTCGTTGCACACTTTTTCTCGTTCCCTTCTTCCCGCTTTTTTTTGCGCTCGTTCGTTGCACACTTTTTCTCGTTCCCGTCTTCCCTTTTTTCCCTGCACTCGTTCGTTGCACTCTTTTTCTCGTTCCCGTCTTCCTGTTTTTCCCCTGCACTCATTCGTTACACAATTTTTCTCGTTCCCTTCTTCCCGCTTTTTTTTGCACTCATTCGTTGCACTCTTTTTCTCGTTTCCCTCTTCCCTTTTTTCCCCTGCACTCGTTCGTTGCACTCTTTTTCTCGTTCCCTTCTTCCCTTTTTTCCCCTGCACTCGTTCGTTGCACAATTTTTCTCGTTACCTTCTTCCCTTTTTTCCCCTGCACTCGTTCGTTGCACACTTTTTCTCGTTCCCTTCTTCCCGCTTTTTTTTTGCACTCGTTCGTTGCACTCTTTTTCTCGTTCCCTTCTTCCCTTTTTTATTCTTCACTCATTCGTTGCACTGTTTTTCTCGTTCCCTTCTTCCCGCTTTTTTTTGAACTCGTTCGTTGCACACTTTTTCTCGTTCCCCTCTTCCCTTTTTTCCCCTGCACTCGTTCGTTGCCCTCTTTTTCTCGTTCCCTTCTTCCTGTTTTTCCCCTGCACTCGTTCGTTGCACTCTTTTTCTCGTTCCCTTCTTCCCTTTTTCATTCTTCACTCATTCCTTGCACTCTTTTTCTCGTTCCCTTCTTCCCTTTTTTCCCCTGCACTAGTACGTTGCACTCTTTTTCTCGTTCCCTTCTTCCCTTTTTTATTCTTCACTCATTCGTTGCACTCCTTTCTCGTTCCCTTCTTCCCTTTTTTCCCGTGCACTCGTTTGTTGCACTCTTTTTCTCGTTCCCTTCTTCCTGTTTTTCCCCTGCACTCGTTTGTTGCACTCTTTTTCTCGTTCCCTTCTTCCCGTTTTTTTTCACACGTTCGTTGCACAATTTTTCTCGTTCCCTTCTTCCCTTTTTTCCCCTGCACTCGTTCGTTGCACTCTTTTTCCCGTTCCCTTCTTCCCGTTATTCCTTGCACTTGTTCGTTGCACAGTTTTTTCTCGTTCCCTCCTTCCCGTTTTTTTTGCACTCGTTCGTTGCACTCTTTTTCTCGTTCCCTTCTTCCCTTTTTTCCCCTGCACTCGTTCGTTGCACACTTTTTCTCGTTCCCTCATTCCCGTTTTTTTTGCACTCGTTCGTTGCACAATTTTTCTCGTTCCCTTCTTCCCTTTTTCCCCTGCACTCGTTCGTTGCACTCTTTTTCTCGTTCCCTTCTTCCCGTTTTCCCCGCAGTCGTTTGTTGCACACTTTTTCTCGTTCCCTTCTTCCATTTTTTCCCCTGCACTCGTTCATTGCACACTTTTTCTCGCTCACTTCTTCCAAATTTTTTTGCACTCATTCGTTGCACTCTTTTTCTCGTTCCCCTCTTCCCTTTTTTCCCCTGCACTCGTTCGTTGCACTCTTTTTCTCGTTCCCTTCTTCCCGATTTTTTTTGCACTCGTTCGTTGCACACTTTTTCTCGTTCCCTTCTTCCCGCTTTTTTTTGCACTCGTTCGTTGCACTCTTTTTCTCGTTCCCTTCTTCCCGCTTTTTTTTGCACTCGTTCGTTGCACTCTTTTTCTCGTTCCCCTCTTCCCTTTTTTCCCCAGCACTCGTTCGTTGCACAATTTTTCTCATTCCCTTCTTCCCTTTTTTCCCCTGCACTCGTTCGTTGCACTCTTTTTCTCGTTCCCTTCTTCCCGTTTTCCCCTGCACTCGTTTGTTGAACACTTTTTCTCGTTCCCTTCTTCCATTTTTTCCCCTGCACTCTTTCGTTGCACACTTTTTCTCGTTCCCTCCTTCCCGCCTTTTTTTGCACTCGTTCGTTGCACACTTTTTCTCGTTCCCTTCTTCCCGATTTTTTTTGCACTCGTTCGTTGCACTCTTTTTCTCGTTCCCTTCTTCCCTTTTTTCCCTGCACTCGTTCGTTGCACTCTTTTTCTCGTTCCCTTCTTCTTGCTTTTTTTTGCACTCGTTCGTTGCACTCTTTTTCTCGTTCCCCTCATCCCTTTTTTCCCCTGCACTCGTTCGTTGCACAATTTTTCTCGTTCCCTTCTTCCCTTTTTTCCCCTGCACTCGTTCGTTGCACTCTTTTTCTCGTTCCCTTCTTCCCGTTATTCCCTGCACTCGTTCGTTGCACACTTTTTCTCGTTCCCTTCTTCCTGTTTTTCCCCTGCACTCGTTCATTGCACACTTTTTCTCGCTCACTTCTTCCAAATTTTTTTGCACTCATTCGTTGCACAATTTTTCTCGTTCCCCTCTTCCCTTTTTTCCCCTGCACTCGTTCGTTGCACAATTTTTCTCGTTCCCTTCTTCCCTTTTTTCCCCTGCACTCATTCGTTGCACACTTTTTGTCGTTCCCTTCTTCCCGCTTTTTTTTGCACTCGTTCGTTGCACACTTTTTCTCGTTCCCTTCTTCCCTTTTTTCCCCTGCACTCTTTCGTTGCACAATTTTTCTCGTTCCCCTCTTCCCTTTTTTCCCCTGCACTCGTTCGTTGCACTCTTTTTCTCGTTCCCTTCTTCCCGATTTTTTTTGCACTCGTTCGTTGCACACTTTTTCTCGTTCCCTTCTTCCCGCTTTTTTTTGCACTCGTTCGTTGCACTCTTTTTCTCGTTCCCTCATTCCCGTTTTTTTTGCACTCGTTCGTTGCACAATTTTTCTCGTTCCCTTCTTCCCGTTATTCCCTGCACTCGTTCGTTGCACTCTTTTTCTCGTTCCCTTCTTCCCGTTTTCCCCTGCACTCGTTTGTTGCGCACTTTTTCTCGTTCCCTTCTTCCATTTTTTCGCCTGCACTCGTCCATTGCACACTTTTTCTCGTTCCCTCCTTCCCGGTATTTTTTGCACTCGTTCGTTGCACACTTTTTCTCGTTCCCTTCTTCCATTTTTTCCCCTGCACTCGTTCGTTGCACTCTTTTTCTCGTTCCCTTCTTCCCGTTATTCCCTGGACTCGTTCGTTGCACACTTTTTCTCGTTCCCTTCTTCCTGTTTTTCCCCTGCACTCGTTCATTGCACACTTTTTCTCGCTCACTTCTTCCAACTTTTTTTGCACTCATTCGTTGCACTCTTTTTCTCGTTCCCTTCTTCCCTTTTTTCCCCTGCACTCATTCGTTGCACACTTTTTCTCGTTCCCTCCTTCCCGCTTTTTTTTGCACTCGTTCGTTGCACACTTTTTCTCGTTCCCTTCTTCCCGATTTTTTTTGCACTCGTTCGTTGCACTCTTTTTCTCGTTCCCCTCTTCCCTTTTTTCCCCTGCACTCGTTCGTTGCACACTTTTTCTCGTTCCCCTCTTCCCTTTTTTCCCCTGCACTCGTTCGTTGCACTCTTTTTCTCGTTCCCTTCTTCCCTTTTTTATTCTTCACTCATTCGTTGAACGGTTTTTCTCGTTCCCTTCTTCCCTTTTTTCCCCTGCACTCGTTCGTTGCACTCTTTTTCTCGTTCCCTTCTTCCCTTTTTTCCCCTGCACTCGTTCGTTGCACTCTTTTTCTCGTTCCCTTCTTCCATTTTTTCCCCTGCACTCGTTCATTGCACACTTTTTCTCGCTCACTTCTTCCAAATTTTTTTGCACTCATTCGTTGCACTCTTTTTCTCGTTCCCCTCTTCCCTTTTTTCCCCTGCACTCGTTCGTTGCACTCTTTTTCTCGTTCCCTTCTTCCCGATTTTTTTTGCACTCGTTCGTTGTACTCTTTTTCTCGTTCCCTTCTTCCCGCTTTTTTTTGCACTCGTTCGTTGCACTCTTTTTCTCGTTCCCCTCTTCCCTTTTTTCCCCAGCACTCGTTCGTTGCACAATTTTTCTCATTCCCTTCTTCCCTTTTTTCCCCTGCACTCGTTCGTTGCACTCTTTTTCTCGTTCCCTTCTTCCTGTTTTCCCCTGCACTCGTTTGTTGAACACATTTTCTCGTTCCCTTCTTCCATTTTTTCCCCTGCACTCGTTCGTTGCACACTTTTTCTCGTTCCCTCCTTCCCGATTTTTTTTGCACTCGTTCGTTGCACACTTTTTCTCGTTCCCTTCTTCCCGCTTTTTTTTGCACTCGTTCGTTGCACTCTTTTTCTCGTTCCCTTCTTCCCTTTTTTCCCCTGCACTCGTTCGTTGCACTCTTTTTCTCGTTCCCTTCTTCTTGCTTTTTTTTGCACTCGTTCGTTGCACTCTTTTTCTCGTTCCCTTCTTCCCTTTTTTCCCCTGCACTCGTTCGTTGCACAATTTTTCTCGTTCCCTTCTTCCCTTTTTTCCCCTGCACTCGTTCGTTGCACTCTTTTTCTCGTTCCCTTCTTCCCGTTATTCCCTGCACTCGTTCGTTGCACACTTTTTCTCGTTCCCTTCTTCCTGTTTTTCCCCTGCACTCGTTCATTGCACACTTTTTCTCGCTCACTTCTTCCAAATTTTTTTGCACTCATTCGTTGCACAATTTTTCTCGTTCCCCTCTTCCCTTTTTTCCCCTGCACTCGTTCGTTGCACAATTTTTCTCGTTCCCTTCTTCCCTTTTTTCCCCTGCACTCGTTCGTTGCACACTTTTTCTCGTTCCCTTCTTCCCGCTTTTTTTTGCACTCATTCGTTGCACACTTTTTCTCGTTCCCTTCTTCCCTTTTTTCCCCTGCACTCTTTCGTTGCACAATTTTTCTCGTTCCCCTCTTCCCTTTTTTCCCCTGCACTTGTTCGTTGCACTCTTTTTCTCGTTCCCTTCTTCCCGATTTTTTTTGCACTCGTTCGTTGCACACTTTTTCTCGTTCCCTTCTTCCCGCTTTTTTTTGCACTCATTCGTTGCACAATTTTTCTCCTTCCCTTCTTCCCTTTTTTCCCCTGCACTCGTTCGTTGCACTCTTTTTCTCGTTCCCTTCTTCCCTTTTTTCCCCTGCACTCGTTCGTTGCACTCATTTTCTCGTTCTCTTCTTCCCGTTTTCCCCTGCACTCGTTTGTTGCACACTTTTTCTCGTTCCCTTCTTCCATTTTTTCCCCTGCACTCGTTCGTTGCACACTTTTTCTCGTTCCCTCCTTCCCGGTATTTTTTGCACTCGTTCGTTGCACACTTTTTCTTGTTCCCTTCTTCCCGCTTTTTTTTGCACTCGTTCGTTGCACTCTTTTTCTCGTTCCCTTCTTCCTGTTTTTCCCTGCACTCGTTCGTTGCACTGTTTTTCTCGTTCCCCTCTTCCCTTTTTTCCCTGCACTCGTTCGTTGCACAATTTTTCTCGTTCCCTTCTTCCCGTTTTCCCCTGCACTCGTTTGTTGCGCACTTTTTCTCGTTCCCTTCTTCCATTTTTTCGCCTGCACTCGTTCGTTGCACACTTTTTCTCGTTCCCTCCTTCCCGGTATTTTTTGCACTCGTTCGTTGCACACTTTTTCTCGTTCCCTTCTTCCATTTTTTCCCCTGCACTCGTTCGTTGCACTCTTTTTCTCGTTCCCTTCTTCCCGTTATTCCCTGGACTCGTTCGTTGCACACTTTTTCTCGTTCCCTTCTTCCTGTTTTTCCCCTGCACTCGTTCATTGCACACTTTTTCTCGCTCACTTCTTCCAAATTTTTTTGCACTCATTCGTTGCACTCTTTTTCTCGTTCCCTTCTTCCCTTTTTTCCCCTGCACTCATTCGTTGCACACTTTTTCTCGTTCCCTCCTTCCCGCTTTTTTTTGCACTCGTTCGTTGCACACTTTTTCTCGTTCCCTTCTTCCCGATTTTTTTTGCACTCGTTCGTTGCACTCTTTTTCTCGTTCCCCTCTTCCCTTTTTTCCCCTGCGCTCATTCGTTGCACACTTTTTCTCGTTCCCCTCTTCCCTTTTTTCCCCTGCACTCGTTCGTTGCACTCTTTTTCTCGTTCCCTTCTTCCCTTTTTTATTCTTCACTCATTCGTTGAACGGTTTTTCTCGTTCCCTTCTTCCCTTTTTTCCCCTGCACTCGTTCGTTGCACTCTTTTTCTCGTTCCCTTCTTCCCGTTTTCCCCTGCACTCGTTTGTTGAACACTTTTTCTCGTTCCCTTCTTCCATTTTTTCCCCTGCACTCGTTCGTTGCACACTTTTTCTCGTTCCCTCCTTCCCGGTATTTTTTGCACTCGTTCGTTGCACACTTTTTCTCGTTCCCTTCTTCCTGATTTTTTTTGCACTCGTTCGTTGCACTCTTTTTCTCGTTCCCTTCTTCCCTTTTTTCCCCTGCACTCGTTCGTTGCACTCTTTTTCTCGTTCCCTTCTTCCATTTTTTCCCCTGCACTCGTTCATTGCACACTTTTTCTCGCTCACTTCGTCCAAATTTTTTTGCACTCATTCGTTGCACTCTTTTTCTCGTTCCCCTCTTCCCTTTTTTCCCCTGCACTCGTTCGTTGCACTCTTTTTCTCGTTCCCTTCTTCCCGATTTTTTCCCCTGCACTCGTTCGTTGCACTCTTTTTCTCGTTCCCTTCTTCCCGTTATTCCCTGGACTCGTTCGTTGCACACTTTTTCTCGTTCCCTTCTTCCTGTTTTTCCCCTGCACTCGTTCATTGCACACTTTTTCTCGCTCACTTCTTCCAAATTTTTTTGCACTCATTCGTTGCACTCTTTTGCTCGTTCCCTTCTTCCCTTTTTTCCCCTGCACTCATTCGTTGCACACTTTTTCTCGTTCCCTCCTTCCCGCTTTTTTTTGCACTCGTTCGTTGCACACTTTTTCTCGTTCCCTTCTTCCCAATTTTTTTTGCACTCGTTCGTTGCACTCTTTTTCTCGTTCCCCTCTTCCCTTTTTTCCCCTGCACTCGTTCGTTGCACTCTTTTTCTCGTTCCCTTCTTCCCGATTTTTTTTGCACTCGTTCGTTGCACACTTTTTCTCGTTCCCTTCTTCCCGCTTTTTTTTGCACTCGTTCGTTGCACTCTTTTTCTCGTTCCCTTCTTCCCGCTTTTTTTTGCACTCGTTCGTTGCACTCTTTTTCTCGTTCCCCTCTTCCCTTTTTTCCCCAGCACTCGTTCGTTGCACAATTTTTCTCATTCCCTTCTTCCCTTTTTTCCCCTGCACTCGTTCGTTGCACTCTTTTTCTCGTTCCCTTCTTCCCGTTTTCCCCTGCACTCGTTTGTTGAACACTTTTTCTCGTTCCCTTCTTCCATTTTTTCCCCTGCACTCTTTCGTTGCACACTTTTTCTCGTTCCCTCCTTCCCGCCTTTTTTTGCACTCGTTCGTTGCACACTTTTTCTCGTTCCCTTCTTCCCGATTTTTTTTGCACTCGTTCGTTGCACTCTTTTTCTCGTTCCCTTCTTCCCTTTTTTCCCCTGCACTCGTTCGTTGCACTCTTTTTCTCGTTCCCTTCTTCTTGCTTTTTTTTGCACTCGTTCGTTGCACTCTTTTTCTCGTTCCCCTCATCCCTTTTTTCCCCTGCACTCGTTCGTTGCACAATTTTTCTCGTTCCCTTCTTCCCTTTTTTCCCCTGCACTCGTTCGTTGCACTCTTTTTCTCGTTCCCTTCTTCCCGTTATTCCCTGCACTCGTTCGTTGCACACTTTTTCTCGTTCCCTTCTTCCTGTTTTTCCCCTGCACTCGTTCATTGCACACTTTTTCTCGCTCACTTCTTCCAAATTTTTTTGCACTCATTCGTTGCACAATTTTTCTCGTTCCCCTCTTCCCTTTTTTCCCCTGCACTCGTTCGTTGCACAATTTTTCTCGTTCCCTTCTTCCCTTTTTTCCCCTGCACTCATTCGTTGCACACTTTTTGTCGTTCCCTTCTTCCCGCTTTTTTTTGCACTCGTTCGTTGCACACTTTTTCTCGTTCCCTTCTTCCCTTTTTTCCCCTGCACTCTTTCGTTGCACAATTTTTCTCGTTCCCCTCTTCCCTTTTTTCCCCTGCACTCGTTCGTTGCACTCTTTTTCTCGTTCCCTTCTTCCCGATTTTTTTTGCACTCGTTCGTTGCACACTTTTTCTCGTTCCCTTCTTCCCGCTTTTTTTTGCACTCGTTCGTTGCACTCTTTTTCTCGTTCCCTCATTCCCGTTTTTTTTGCACTCGTTCGTTGCACAATTTTTCTCGTTCCCTTCTTCCCGTTATTCCCTGCACTCGTTCGTTGCACTCTTTTTCTCGTTCCCTTCTTCCCGTTTTCCCCTGCACTCGTTTGTTGCGCACTTTTTCTCGTTCCCTTCTTCCATTTTTTCGCCTGCACTCGTCCATTGCACACTTTTTCTCGTTCCCTCCTTCCCGGTATTTTTTGCACTCGTTCGTTGCACACTTTTTCTCGTTCCCTTCTTCCATTTTTTCCCCTGCACTCGTTCGTTGCACTCTTTTTCTCGTTCCCTTCTTCCCGTTATTCCCTGGACTCGTTCGTTGCACACTTTTTCTCGTTCCCTTCTTCCTGTTTTTCCCCTGCACTCGTTCATTGCACACTTTTTCTCGCTCACTTCTTCCAACTTTTTTTGCACTCATTCGTTGCACTCTTTTTCTCGTTCCCTTCTTCCCTTTTTTCCCCTGCACTCATTCGTTGCACACTTTTTCTCGTTCCCTCCTTCCCGCTTTTTTTTGCACTCGTTCGTTGCACACTTTTTCTCGTTCCCTTCTTCCCGATTTTTTTTGCACTCGTTCGTTGCACTCTTTTTCTCGTTCCCCTCTTCCCTTTTTTCCCCTGCACTCGTTCGTTGCACACTTTTTCTCGTTCCCCTCTTCCCTTTTTTCCCCTGCACTCGTTCGTTGCACTCTTTTTCTCGTTCCCTTCTTCCCTTTTTTATTCTTCACTCATTCGTTGAACGGTTTTTCTCGTTCCCTTCTTCCCTTTTTTCCCCTGCACTCGTTCGTTGCACTCTTTTTCTCGTTCCCTTCTTCCCTTTTTTCCCCTGCACTCGTTCGTTGCACTCTTTTTCTCGTTCCCTTCTTCCATTTTTTCCCCTGCACTCGTTCATTGCACACTTTTTCTCGCTCACTTCTTCCAAATTTTTTTGCACTCATTCGTTGCACTCTTTTTCTCGTTCCCCTCTTCCCTTTTTTCCCCTGCACTCGTTCGTTGCACTCTTTTTCTCGTTCCCTTCTTCCCGATTTTTTTTGCACTCGTTCGTTGTACTCTTTTTCTCGTTCCCTTCTTCCCGCTTTTTTTTGCACTCGTTCGTTGCACTCTTTTTCTCGTTCCCCTCTTCCCTTTTTTCCCCAGCACTCGTTCGTTGCACAATTTTTCTCATTCCCTTCTTCCCTTTTTTCCCCTGCACTCGTTCGTTGCACTCTTTTTCTCGTTCCCTTCTTCCTGTTTTCCCCTGCACTCGTTTGTTGAACACTTTTTCTCGTTCCCTTCTTCCATTTTTTCCCCTGCACTCGTTCGTTGCACACTTTTTCTCGTTCCCTCCTTCCCGATTTTTTTTGCACTCGTTCGTTGCACACTTTTTCTCGTTCCCTTCTTCCCGCTTTTTTTTGCACTCGTTCGTTGCACTCTTTTTCTCGTTCCCTTCTTCCCTTTTTTCCCCTGCACTCGTTCGTTGCACTCTTTTTCTCGTTCCCTTCTTCTTGCTTTTTTTTGCACTCGTTCGTTGCACTCTTTTTCTCGTTCCCTTCTTCCCTTTTTTCCCCTGCACTCGTTCGTTGCACAATTTTTCTCGTTCCCTTCTTCCCTTTTTTCCCCTGCACTCGTTCGTTGCACTCTTTTTCTCGTTCCCTTCTTCCCGTTATTCCCTGCACTCGTTCGTTGCACACTTTTTCTCGTTCCCTTCTTCCTGTTTTTCCCCTGCACTCGTTCATTGCACACTTTTTCTCGCTCACTTCTTCCAAATTTTTTTGCACTCATTCGTTGCACAATTTTTCTCGTTCCCCTCTTCCCTTTTTTCCCCTGCACTCGTTCGTTGCACAATTTTTCTCGTTCCCTTCTTCCCTTTTTTCCCCTGCACTCGTTCGTTGCACACTTTTTCTCGTTCCCTTCTTCCCGCTTTTTTTTGCACTCATTCGTTGCACACTTTTTCTCGTTCCCTTCTTCCCTTTTTTCCCCTGCACTCTTTCGTTGCACAATTTTTCTCGTTCCCCTCTTCCCTTTTTTCCCCTGCACTTGTTCGTTGCACTCTTTTTCTCGTTCCCTTCTTCCCGATTTTTTTTGCACTCGTTCGTTGCACACTTTTTCTCGTTCCCTTCTTCCCGCTTTTTTTTGCACTCATTCGTTGCACAATTTTTCTCCTTCCCTTCTTCCCTTTTTTCCCCTGCACTCGTTCGTTGCACTCTTTTTCTCGTTCCCTTCTTCCCTTTTTTCCCCTGCACTCGTTCGTTGCACTCATTTTCTCGTTCTCTTCTTCCCGTTTTCCCCTGCACTCGTTTGTTGCACACTTTTTCTCGTTCCCTTCTTCCATTTTTTCCCCTGCACTCGTTCGTTGCACACTTTTTCTCGTTCCCTCCTTCCCGGTATTTTTTGCACTCGTTCGTTGCACACTTTTTCTTGTTCCCTTCTTCCCGATTTTTTTTGCACTCGTTCGTTGCACTCTTTTTCTCGTTCCCTTCTTCCTGTTTTTCCCTGCACTCGTTCGTTGCACTGTTTTTCTCGTTCCCCTCTTCCCTTTTTTCCCTGCACTCGTTCGTTGCACAATTTTTCTCGTTCCCTTCTTCCCGTTTTCCCCTGCACTCGTTTGTTGCGCACTTTTTCTCGTTCCCTTCTTCCATTTTTTCGCCTGCACTCGTTCGTTGCACACTTTTTCTCGTTCCCTCCTTCCCGGTATTTTTTGCACTCGTTCGTTGCACACTTTTTCTCGTTCCCTTCTTCCATTTTTTCCCCTGCACTCGTTCGTTGCACTCTTTTTCTCGTTCCCTTCTTCCCGTTATTCCCTGGACTCGTTCGTTGCACACTTTTTCTCGTTCCCTTCTTCCTGTTTTTCCCCTGCACTCGTTCATTGCACACTTTTTCTCGCTCACTTCTTCCAAATTTTTTTGCACTCATTCGTTGCACTCTTTTTCTCGTTCCCTTCTTCCCTTTTTTCCCCTGCACTCATTCGTTGCACACTTTTTCTCGTTCCCTCCTTCCCGCTTTTTTTTGCACTCGTTCGTTGCACACTTTTTCTCGTTCCCTTCTTCCCGATTTTTTTTGCACTCGTTCGTTGCACTCTTTTTCTCGTTCCCCTCTTCCCTTTTTTCCCCTGCGCTCATTCGTTGCACACTTTTTCTCGTTCCCCTCTTCCCTTTTTTCCCCTGCACTCGTTCGTTGCACTCTTTTTCTCGTTCCCTTCTTCCCTTTTTTATTCTTCACTCATTCGTTGAACGGTTTTTCTCGTTCCCTTCTTCCCTTTTTTCCCCTGCACTCGTTCGTTGCACTCTTTTTCTCGTTCCCTTCTTCCCGTTTTCCCCTGCACTCGTTTGTTGAACACTTTTTCTCGTTCCCTTCTTCCATTTTTTCCCCTGCACTCGTTCGTTGCACACTTTTTCTCGTTCCCTCCTTCCCGGTATTTTTTGCACTCGTTCGTTGCACACTTTTTCTCGTTCCCTTCTTCCTGATTTTTTTTGCACTCGTTCGTTGCACTCTTTTTCTCGTTCCCTTCTTCCCTTTTTTCCCCTGCACTCGTTCGTTGCACTCTTTTTCTCGTTCCCTTCTTCCATTTTTTCCCCTGCACTCGTTCATTGCACACTTTTTCTCGCTCACTTCGTCCAAATTTTTTTGCACTCATTCGTTGCACTCTTTTTCTCGTTCCCCTCTTCCCTTTTTTCCCCTGCACTCGTTCGTTGCACTCTTTTTCTCGTTCCCTTCTTCCCGATTTTTTCCCCTGCACTCGTTCGTTGCACTCTTTTTCTCGTTCCCTTCTTCCCGTTATTCCCTGGACTCGTTCGTTGCACACTTTTTCTCGTTCCCTTCTTCCTGTTTTTCCCCTGCACTCGTTCATTGCACACTTTTTCTCGCTCACTTCTTCCAAATTTTTTTGCACTCATTCGTTGCACTCTTTTGCTCGTTCCCTTCTTCCCTTTTTTCCCCTGCACTCATTCGTTGCACACTTTTTCTCGTTCCCTCCTTCCCGCTTTTTTTTGCACTCGTTCGTTGCACACTTTTTCTCGTTCCCTTCTTCCCAATTTTTTTTGCACTCGTTCGTTGCACTCTTTTTCTCGTTCCCCTCTTCCCTTTTTTCCCCTGCACTCGTTCGTTGCACACTTTTTCTCGTTCCCCTCTTCCCTTTTTTCCCCTGCACTCGTTCATTGCACACTTTTTCTCGCTCACATCTTCCAAATTTTTTTGCACTCATTCGTTGCACTCTTTTTCTCGTTCCCCTCTTCCCTTTTTTCCCCTGCACTCGTTCGTTGCACTCTTTTTCTCGTTCCCTTCTTCCCGATTTTTTTTGCACTCGTTCGTTGCACACTTTTTCTCGTTCCCTTCTTCCCGCTTTTTTTTGCACTCGTTCGTTGCACTCTTTTTCTCGTTCCCTTCTTCCCGCTTTTTTTTGCACTCGTTCGTTGCACTCTTTTTCTCGTTCCCCTCTTCCCTTTTTTCCCCAGCACTCGTTCGTTGCACAATTTTTCTCATTCCCTTCTTCCCTTTTTTCCCCTGCACTCATTCGTTGCACTCTTTTTCTCGTTCCCTTCTTCCTGTTTTCCCCTGCACTCGTTTGTTGAACACTTTTTCTCGTTCCCTTCTTCCATTTTTTCCCCTGCACTCGTTCATTGCACACTTTTTCTCGTTCCCTCCTTCCCGCCTTTTTTTGCACTCGT
Source organism: Cyanocitta stelleri (assembly GCA_026167965.1). Classification (NCBI taxonomy): domain Eukaryota; kingdom Metazoa; phylum Chordata; class Aves; order Passeriformes; family Corvidae; genus Cyanocitta; species Cyanocitta stelleri. Next base: position 6,193,075 of record JANXIP010000040.1, on the reverse strand, counting down.
TCGTTGCACACTTTTTCTCGTTCCCTTCTTCCCGATTTTTTTTGCACTCGTTCGTTGCACTCTTTTTCTCGTTCCCTTCTTCCCTTTTTTCCCCTGCACTCGTTCGTTGCACTCTTTTTCTCGTTCCCTTCTTCTTGCTTTTTTTTGCACTCGTTCGTTGCACTCTTTTTCTCGTTCCCCTCATCCCTTTTTTCCTCTGCACTCGTTCGTTGCACAATTTTTCTCGTTCCCTTCTTCCCTTTTTTCCCCTGCACTCGTTCGTTGCACTCTTTTTCTCGTTCCCTTCTTCCCGTTATTCCCTGCACTCATTCGTTGCACACTTTTTCTCGTTCCCTTCTTCCTGTTTTTCCCCTGCACTCGTTCATTGCACACTTTTTCTTGTTCCCTTCTTCCCTTTTTTATTCTCCACTCATTCGTTGCACTCTTTTTCTCGTTCCCTTCTTCCCGCATTTTTTTGCACTCGTTCGTTGCACTATTTTTCTCGTTCCCTTCTTCCCTTTTTTATTCTTCACTCATTCATTGCACACTTTTTCTCGTTCCCTTCTTCCCGGTTTTTTTCGCACTGGTTCGTTGCACACTTTTTCTCGTTCCCTCCTTCCCGCTTTTTTTTGCACTCGTTCGTTGCACACTTTTTCTCGTTCCCTTCTTCCTGTTTTCCCTGCACTTGTTCGTTGCACAGTTTTTCTCGTTCCCTTCTTCCCTTTTTTCCCCTGCACTCGTTCGTTGCACTCTTTTTCTCGTTCCCTTCTTCCCTTTTTTCCCCTGCACTCGTTCGTTGCACTCTTTTTCTCGTTCCCTTCTTCCCTTTTTCATTCTTCACTCATTCCTTGCACTCTTTTTCTCGTTCCCTTCTTCCCTTTTTTCCCCTGCACTCGTTCGTTGCACTCTTTTTCTCGTTCCCTTCTTCCCTTTTTTATTCTTCACTCATTCGTTGCACTCTTTTTCTCGTTCCCTTCTTCCCTTTTTTCCCCTGCACTCGTTCGTTGCACTCTTTTTCTCGTTCCCTTCTTCCCTTTTTTATTCTTCACTCGTTCGTTGCACTCTTTTTCTCGTTCCCTTCTTCCTGTTTTTCCCCTGCACTCGTTTGTTGCACTCTTTTTCTCGTTCCCTTCTTCCCTTTTTTCCCCTGCACTCGTTCATTGCACTCTTTTTCTCGTTCCCTTCTTCCCTTTTTTCCCCGCAGTCGTTCGTTGCACTGTTTTTCTCGTTCCCTTCTTCCCTTTTTTATTCTGCACTCCTTCGTTGCACTCTTTTTCTCGTTCCCTTCTTCCCTTTTTTGCCCTGCACTCGTTCGTTGCACTCTTTTTCTCGTTCCCTTCTTCCCGATTTTTTTTGCACTCGTTCGTTGCACTGTTTTTCTCGTTCCCTTCTTCCCTTTTTTCCCCTTCACTCATTCATTGAACTCTTTTTCTCGTTCCCTTCTTCCTGTTTTTCCCTTGCAGTCGTTCGTTGCACAGTTTTTCTCGTTCCCTTCTTCCCGCTTTTTTTTCACTCGTTCGTTGCACAGTTTTTCTCGTTCCCTCCTTCCCGTTTTTTTTTGCACTCGTTCGTTGCACTCTTTTTCTTGTTCCCTTCTTCCCTTTTTTCCCCTGCACTCGTTCGTTGCACTCTTTTTCTCGTTCCCTTCTTCCCGTTATTCCCTGCACTCGTTCCTTGCACACTTTTTCTCATTCCCTCCTTCCCGTTTTTTTTTGCACTCGTTTGTTGTACTCTTTTTCTCATTCCCTTCTTCCCGTTTTTCCCCTGCACTCATTCGTTGCACACTTTTTCTCGTTCCCTTCTTCCTGTTTTTCCCCTGCATTCGTTCGTTGCACTCTTTTTCTCGTTCCCTTCTTCGCTTTTTTCCCCTGCACTCGTTCGTTGCACTCTTTTTCTCGCTCACTTCCTCCAGATTTTTTTGCACTCATTCGTTGCACAATTTTTCTCGTTCCCTTCTTTCCTTTTTTCCCCTGCACTCGTTCGTTGCACTCTTTTTCTCGTTCCCTTCTTGCTTTTTTTTGCACTCGTTCCTTGCACTCTTTTTCTCGTTCCCTTCTTCCCTTTTTTATTCTGCAGTCGTTCGTTGCACTCTTTTTCTCGTTCCCTTCTTCCCTTTTTTGCCCTGCGCTCGTTTGTTGCACTCTTTTTCTCGTTCCCTTCTTCTTGTTTTTCCCTGCACTCGTTCGTTGCACTCTTTTTCTCGTTCCCTCCTTCCCGGTTTTTTTTGCACTCGTTCGTTGCACAATTTTTCTCGTTCCCTTCTCCCCGATTTTTTTTGCACTCGTTCGTTGCACACTTTTTCTCGTTCCCTTCTTCCCTTTTTTCCCCTGCACTCGTTCGTTGCACTCTTTTTCTCGATCCCTCCTTCCCGTTTTTTTTTGCACTCGTTCGTTGCACTCTTTTTCTCGTTCCCTTCTTCCCTTTTTTCCCCTGCACTCGTTCGTTGCACTCTTTTTCTCGTTCCCTTCTTCCCTTTTTCATTCTTCACTCATTCCTTGCACTCTTTTTCTCGTTCCCTTCTTCCCTTTTTTCCCCTGCACTAGTACGTTGCACTCTTTTTCTCGTTCCCTTCTTCCCTTTTTTATTCTTCACTCATTCGTTGCACTCTTTTCTCGTTCCCTTCTTCCCTTTTTTCCCGTGCACTCGTTTGTTGCACTCTTTTTCTCGTTCCCTTCTTCCTGTTTTTCCCCTGCACTCGTTTGTTGCACTCTTTTTCTCGTTCCCTTCTTCCCGTTTTTTTTTCACACGTTCCTTGCACAATTTTTCTCGTTCCCTTCTTCCCTTTTTTCCCCTGCACTCGTTCGTTGCACACTTTTTCTCGTTCCCTTCTTCCCTGTTTTGCCCTGCACTCGTTTGTTGCACTCTTTTTCTCGTTCCCTTCTTCTTGTTTTTCCCTGCACTCGTTCGTTGCACTCTTTTTCTCGTTCCCTCCTTCCCGGTTTTTTTTGCACTCGTTCGTTGCACAATTTTTCTCGTTCCCTTCTTCCCTTTTTTCCCCTGTACTAGTACGTTGCACTCTTTTTCTCGTTCCCTTCTTCCCTTTTTTATTCTTCACTCATTCGTTGCACTCTTTTCTCGTTCCCTTCTTCCCTTTTTTCCCGTGGACTCGTTTGTTGCACTCTTTTTCTCGTTCCCTTCTTCCTGTTTTTCCCCTGCACTCGTTTGTTGCACTCTTTTTCCCGTTCCCTTCTTCCCGTTATTCCTTGCACTTGTTCGTTGCACAGTTTTTTCTCGTTCCCTCCTTCCCGTTTTTTTTGCACTCGTTCGTTGCACTCTTTTTCTCGTTCCCTTCTTCCCTTTTTTCCCCTGCACTCGTTCGTTGCACTCTTTTTCTCGTTCCCTCATTCCCGTTTGTTTGCACTCGTTCGTTGCACAATTTTTCTCGTTCCCTTCTTCCCGTTATTCCCTGCACTCGTTCGTTGCACTCTTTTTCTCGTTCCCTTCTTCCTGTTTTCCCCTGCACTCGTTTGTTGAACACTTTTTCTCGTTCCCTTCTTCCATTTTTTCCCCTGCAATCGTTCGTTGCACACTTTTTCTCGTTCCCTCCTTCCCGCTTTTTTTTGCACTCGTTCGTTGCACACTTTTTGTCGTTCCCTTCTTCCCGCTTTTTTTTGCACTCTTTCGTTGCACACATTTCTCGTTTCCCTCTTCCCTTTTTTCCCCTGCACTCGTTCGTTGCACAATTTTTCTCGTTACCTTCTTCCCTTTTTTCCCCTGCACTCATTCGTTGCACACTTTTTCTCGTTCCCTTCTTCCCGCTTTTTTTTGCACTCGTTCGTTGCACACTTTTTGTCGTTCCCTTCTTCCCGCTTTTTTTTTGCACTCGTTCGTTGCACTCTTTTTCTCGTTCCCTTCTTCCCTTTTTTATTCTTCACTCATTCGTTGCACTGTTTTTCTCGTTCCCTTCTTCCCGCTTTTTTTTGAACTCGTTCGTTGCACACTTTTTCTCGTTCCCCTCTTCTTTTTTTTCCCCTGCACTCGTTCGTTGCACTCTTTTTCTCGTTCCCTTCTTCCCTTTTTCCCCTGCACTCGTTCGTTGCACACTTTTTCTCGTTCCCTTCTTCCCTTTTTTCCCCTGCACTCGTTCGTTGCACTCTTTTTCTCGTTCCCTTCTTCCCTTTTTTATTCTTCACTCATTCGTTGCACTGTTTTTCTCGTTCCCTTCTTCACTGTTTTCCCCTGCACTCGTTCATTGCACACTTTTTCTTGTTCCCTTCTTCCCTTTTTTATTCTCCACTCATTCGTTGCACTCTTTTTCTCGTTCCCTTCTTCCCGCATTTTTTTGCACTCGTTCGTTGCACTATTTTTCTCGTTCCCTTCTTCCCTTTTTTATTCTTCACTCATTCATTGCACACTTTTTCTCGTTCCCTTCTTCCCGGTTTTTTTTGCACTGGTTCGTTGCACACTTTTTCTCGTTCCCTTCTTCCCGCTTTTTTTTGCACTCGTTCGTTGCACACTTTTTCTCGTTCCCTTCTTCCTGTTTTCCCTGCACTTGTTCGTTGCACAGTTTTTCTCGTTCCCTTCTTCCCTTTTTTCCCCTGCACTCGTTCGTTGCACTCTTTTTCTCGTTCCCTTCTTCCCTTTTTTCCCCTGCACTCGTTCGTTGCACTCTTTTTCTCGTTCCCTTCTTCCCTTTTTCATTCTTCACTCATTCCTTGCACTCTTTTTCTCGTTCCCTTCTTCCCTTTTTTCCCCTGCACTCGTTCGTTGCACTCTTTTTCTCGTTCCCTTCTTCCCTTTTTTATTCTTCACTCATTCGTTGCACTCTTTTCTCGTTCCCTTCTTCCCTTTTTTCCCGTGCACTCGTTTGTTGCACTCTTTTTCTCGTTCCCTTCTTCCTGTTTTTCCCCTGCATTCGTTCGTTGCACTCTTTTTCTCGTTCCCTTCTTCGCTTTTTTCCCCTGCACTCGTTCGTTGCAGTCTTTTTCTCGCTCACTTCCTCCAGATTTTTTTGCACTCATTCGTTGCACAATTTTTCTCGTTCCCTTCTTCCCTTTTTTCCCCTGCACTCGTTCGTTGCACACTTTTTCTCGTTCCCTTCTTCCCTGTTTTGCCCTGCACTCGTTTGTTGCACTCTTTTTCTCGTTCCCTTCTTCTTGTTTTTCCCTGCACTCGTTCGTTGCACTCTTTTTCTCGTTCCCTTCTTCCCTTTTTTCCCCTGCACTCGTTCGTTGCACTCTTTTTCTCGTTCCCTTCTTCCCTTTTTTATTCTTCACTCATTCGTTGCACTCTTTTCTCGTTCCCTTCTTCCCTTTTTTCCCCTGCACTCGTTCGTTGCACTCTTTTTCTCGTTCCCTTCTTCCTGTTTTTCCCCTGCACTCGTTCGTTGCACTCTTTTTCTCGTTCCCTTCTTCCCTTTTTTATTCTGCACTCCTTCGTTGCACTCTTTTTCTCGTTCCCTTCTTCCCTTTTTTGCCCTGCACTCGTTCGTTGCACTCTTTTTCTCGTTCCCTTCTTCCCGATTTTTTTTGCACTCGTTCGTTGCACTGTTTTTCTCGTTCCCTTCTTCCTGTTTTTCCCCTGCACTCGTTCATTGCACACTTTTTCTCGCTCACTTCTTCCAAATTTTTTTGCACTCATTCATTGAACTCTTTTTCTCGTTCCCTTCTTCCTGTTTTTCCCTTGCAGTCGTTCGTTGCACAGTTTTTCTCGTTCCCTTCTTCCGGCTTTTTTTTGCACTCGTTCGTTGCACACTTTTTCTCGTTCCCTTCTTCCCAATTTTTTTTGCACTCGTTCGTTGCACTCTTTTTCTCGTTCCCCTCTTCCCTTTTTTCCCCTGCACTCGTTCGTTGCACACTTTTTCTCGTTCCCCTCTTCCCTTTTTTCCCCTGCACTCGTTCGTTGCACTCTTTTTCTCGTTCCCTTCTTCCCGTTTTTATTCTTCACTCATTCGTTGAACGGTTTTTCTCGTTCCCTTCTTCCCTTTTTTCCCCTGCACTCGTTCGTTGCACAATTTTTCTCGTTCCCTTCTTCCCGTTTTCCCCTGCACTCGTTTGTTGAACACTTTTTCTCGTTCCCTTCTTCCATTTTTTCCCCTGCACTCATTCGTTGCACTCTTTTTCTCGTTCCCTCCTTCCCGGTATTTTTTGCACTCGTTCGTTGCACTCTTTTTCTCGTTCCCTTCTTCCCTTTTTTCCCCTGCACTCGTTCGTTGCACTCTTTTTCTCGTTCCCTTCTTCCATTTTTTCCCCTGCACTCGTTCATTGCACACTTTTTCTCGCTCACATCTTCCAAATTTTTTTGCACTCATTCGTTGCACTCTTTTTCTCGTTCCCCTCTTCCCTTTTTTCCCCTGCACTCGTTCGTTGCACTCTTTTTCTCGTTCCCTTCTTCCCGATTTTTTTTGCACTCGTTCGTTGCACACTTTTTCTCGTTCCCTTCTTCCCGCTTTTTTTTGCACTCGTTCGTTGCACTCTTTTTCTCGTTCCCTTCTTCCCGCTTTTTTTTGCACTCGTTCGTTGCACTCTTTTTCTCGTTCCCCTCTTCCCTTTTTTCCCCAGCACTCGTTCGTTGCACAATTTTTCTCATTCCCTTCTTCCCTTTTTTCCCCTGCACTCATTCGTTGCACTCTTTTTCTCGTTCCCTTCTTCCTGTTTTCCCCTGCACTCGTTTGTTGAACACTTTTTCTCGTTCCCTTCTTCCATTTTTTCCCCTGCACTCGTTCATTGCACACTTTTTCTCGTTCCCTCCTTCCCGCCTTTTTTTGCACTCGTTCGTTGCACACTTTTTCTCGTTCCCTTCTTCCCGATTTTTTTTGCACTCGTTCGTTGCACTCTTTTTCTCGTTCCCTTCTTCCCTTTTTTCCCCTGCACTCGTTCGTTGCACTCTTTTTCTCGTTCCCTTCTTCTTGCTTTTTTTTGCACTCGTTCGTTGCACTCTTTTTCTCGTTCCCCTCATCCCTTTTTTCCCCTGCACTCGTTCGTTGCACAATTTTTCTCGTTCCCTTCTTCCCTTTTTTCCCCTGCACTCGTTCGTTGCACTCTTTTTCTCGTTCCCTTCTTCCCGTTATTCCCTGCACTCGTTCGTTGCACACTTTTTCTCGTTCCCTTCTTCCTGTTTTTCCCCTGCACTCGTTCATTGCACACTTTTTCTTGTTCCCTTCTTCCCTTTTTTATTCTCCACTCATTCGTTGCACTCTTTTTCTCGTTCCCTTCTTCCCGCATTTTTTTGCACTCGTTCGTTGCACTATTTTTCTCGTTCCCTTCTTCCCTTTTTTATTCTTCACTCATTCATTGCACACTTTTTCTCGTTCCCTTCTTCCCGGTTTTTTTCGCACTGGTTCGTTGCACACTTTTTCTCGTTCCCTCCTTCCCGCTTTTTTTTGCACTCGTTCGTTGCACACTTTTTCTCGTTCCCTTCTTCCTGTTTTCCCTGCACTTGTTCGTTGCACAGTTTTTCTCGTTCCCTTCTTCCCTTTTTTCCCCTGCACTCGTTCGTTGCACTCTTTTTCTCGTTCCCTTCTTCCCTTTTTTCCCCTGCACTCGTTCGTTGCACTCTTTTTCTCGTTCCCTTCTTCCCTTTTTCATTCTTCACTCATTCCTTGCACTCTTTTTCTCGTTCCCTTCTTCCCTTTTTCATTCTTCACTCATTCCTTGCACTCTTTTTCTCGTTCCCTTCTTCCCTTTTTTATTCTTCACTCATTCGTTGCACTCTTTTTCTCGTTCCCTTCTTCCCTTTTTTCCCCTGCACTCGTTCGTTGCACTCTTTTTCTCGTTCCCTTCTTCCCTTTTTTATTCTTCACTCGTTCGTTGCACTCTTTTTCTCGTTCCCTTCTTCCTGTTTTTCCCCTGCACTCGTTTGTTGCACTCTTTTTCTCGTTCCCTTCTTCCCTTTTTTCCCCTGCACTCGTTCATTGCACTCTTTTTCTCGTTCCCTTCTTCCCTTTTTTCCCCGCAGTCGTTCGTTGCACTCTTTTTCTCGTTCCCTTCTTCCCTTTTTTATTCTGCACTCCTTCGTTGCACTCTTTTTCTCGTTCCCTTCTTCCCTTTTTTGCCCTGCACTCGTTCGTTGCACTCTTTTTCTCGTTCCCTTCTTCCCGATTTTTTTTGCACTCGTTCGTTGCACTGTTTTTCACGTTCCCTTCTTCCCTTTTTTCCCCTTCACTCATTCATTGAACTCTTTTTCTCGTTCCCTTCTTCCTGTTTTTCCCTTGCAGTCGTTCGTTGCACAGTTTTTCTCGTTCCCTTCTTCCCGCTTTTTTTTGCACTCGTTCGTTGCACAGTTTTTCTCGTTCCCTCCTTCCCGTTTTTTTTTGCACTCGTTCGTTGCACTCTTTTTCTTGTTCCCTTCTTCCCTTTTTTCCCCTGCACTCGTTCGTTGCACTCTTTTTCTCGTTCCCTTCTTCCCGTTATTCCCTGCACTCGTTCCTTGCACACTTTTTCTCATTCCCTCCTTCCCGTTTTTTTTTGCACTCGTTTGTTGTACTCTTTTTCTCATTCCCTTCTTCCCGTTTTTCCCCTGCACTCATTCGTTGCACACTTTTTCTCGTTCCCTTCTTCCTGTTTTTCCCCTGCATTCGTTCGTTGCACTCTTTTTCTCGTTCCCTTCTTCGCTTTTTTCCCCTGCACTCGTTCGTTGCACTCTTTTTCTCGCTCACTTCCTCCAGATTTTTTTGCACTCATTCGTTGCACAATTTTTCTCGTTCCCTTCTTTCCTTTTTTCCCCTGCACTCGTTCGTTGCACTCTTTTTCTCGTTCCCTTCTTGCTTTTTTTTGCACTCGTTCCTTGCACTCTTTTTCTCGTTCCCTTCTTCCCTTTTTTATTCTGCAGTCGTTCGTTGCACTCTTTTTCTCGTTCCCTTCTTCCCTTTTTTGCCCTGCGCTCGTTTGTTGCACTCTTTTTCTCGTTCCCTTCTTCTTGTTTTTCCCTGCACTCGTTCGTTGCACTCTTTTTCTCGTTCCCTCCTTCCCGGTTTTTTTTGCACTCGTTCGTTGCACAATTTTTCTCGTTCCCTTCTCCCCGATTTTTTTTGCACTCGTTCGTTGCACACTTTTTCTCGTTCCCTTCTTCCCTTTTTTCCCCTGCACTCGTTCGTTGCACTCTTTTTCTCGATCCCTCCTTCCCGTTTTTTTTTGCACTCGTTCGTTGCACTCTTTTTCTCGTTCCCTTCTTCCCTTTTTTCCCCTGCACTCGTTCGTTGCACTCTTTTTCTCGTTCCCTTCTTCCCTTGTTCATTCTTCACTCATTCCTTGCACTCTTTTTCTCGTTCCCTTCTTCCCTTTTTTCCCCTGCACTAGTACGTTGCACTCTTTTTCTCGTTCCCTTCTTCCCTTTTTTATTCTTCACTCATTCGTTGCACTCTTTTCTCGTTCCCTTCTTCCCTTTTTTCCCGTGCACTCGTTTGTTGCACTCTTTTTCTCGTTCCCTTCTTCCTGTTTTTCCCCTGCACTCGTTTGTTGCACTCTTTTTCTCGTTCCCTTCTTCCCGTTTTTTTTTCACACGTTCCTTGCACAATTTTTCTCGTTCCCTTCTTCCCTTTTTTCCCCTGCACTCGTTCGTTGCACACTTTTTCTCGTTCCCTTCTTCCCTGTTTTGCCCTGCACTCGTTTGTTGCACTCTTTTTCTCGTTCCCTTCTTCTTGTTTTTCCCTGCACTCGTTCGTTGCACTCTTTTTCTCGTTCCCTCCTTCCCGGTTTTTTTTGCACTCGTTCGTTGCACAATTTTTCTCGTTCCCTTCTTCCCTTTTTTCCCCTGTACTAGTACGTTGCACTCTTTTTCTCGTTCCCTTCTTCCCTTTTTTATTCTTCACTCATTCGTTGCACTCTTTTCTCGTTCCCTTCTTCCCTTTTTTCCCGTGGACTCGTTTGTTGCACTCTTTTTCTCGTTCCCTTCTTCCTGTTTTTCCCCTGCACTCGTTTGTTGCACTCTTTTTCCCGTTCCCTTCTTCCCGTTATTCCTTGCACTTGTTCGTTGCACAGTTTTTTCTCGTTCCCTCCTTCCCGTTTTTTTTTGCACTCGTTCGTTGCACTCTTTTTCTCGTTCCCTTCTTCCCTTTTTTCCCCTGCACTCGTTCGTTGCACTCTTTTTCTCGTTCCCTCATTCCCGTTTTTTTGCACTCGTTCGTTGCACAATTTTTCTCGTTCCCTTCTTCCCGTTATTCCCTGCACTCGTTCGTTGCACTCTTTTTCTCGTTCCCTTCTTCCTGTTTTCCCCTGCACTCGTTTGTTGAACACTTTTTCTCGTTCCCTTCTTCCATTTTTTCCCCTGCAATCGTTCGTTGCACACTTTTTCTCGTTCCCTCCTTCCCGCTTTTTTTTGCACTCGTTCGTTGCACACTTTTTGTCGTTCCCTTCTTCCCGCTTTTTTTTGCACTCTTTCGTTGCACACATTTCTCGTTTCACTCTTCCCTTTTTTCCCCTGCACTCGTTCTTTGCACAATTTTTCTCGTTACCTTCTTCCCTTTTTTCCCCTGCACTCATTCGTTGCACACTTTTTCTCGTTCCCTTCTTCCCGCTTTTTTTTGCACTCGTTCGTTGCACACTTTTTGTCGTTCCCTTCTTCCCGCTTTTTTTTTGCACTCGTTCGTTGCACTCTTTTTCTCGTTCCCTTCTTCCCTTTTTTATTCTTCACTCATTCGTTGCACTGTTTTTCTCGTTCCCTTCTTCCCGCTTTTTTTTGAACTCGTTCGTTGCACACTTTTTCTCGTTCCCCTCTTCTTTTTTTTCCCCTGCACTCGTTCGTTGCACTCTTTTTCTCGTTCCCTTCTTCCCTTTTTCCCCTGCACTCGTTCGTTGCACACTTTTTCTCGTTCCCTTCTTCCCTTTTTTCCCCTGCACTCGTTCGTTGCACTCTTTTTCTCGTTCCCTTCTTCCCTTTTTTATTCTTCACTCATTCGTTGCACTGTTTTTCTCGTTCCCTTCTTCACTGTTTTCCCCTGCACTCGTTCATTGCACACTTTTTCTTGTTCCCTTCTTCCCTTTTTTATTCTCCACTCATTCGTTGCACTCTTTTTCTCGTTCCCTTCTTCCCGCATTTTTTTGCACTCGTTCGTTGCACTATTTTTCTCGTTCCCTTCTTCCCTTTTTTATTCTTCACTCATTCATTGCACACTTTTTCTCGTTCCCTTCTTCCCGGTTTTTTTTGCACTGGTTCGTTGCACACTTTTTCTCGTTCCCTTCTTCCCGCTTTTTTTTGCACTCGTTCGTTGCACACTTTTTCTCGTTCCCTTCTTCCTGTTTTCCCTGCACTTGTTCGTTGCACAGTTTTTCTCGTTCCCTTCTTCCCTTTTTTCCCCTGCACTCGTTCGTTGCACTCTTTTTCTCGTTCCCTTCTTCCCTTTTTTCCCCTGCACTCGTTCGTTGCACTCTTTTTCTCGTTCCCTTCTTCCCTTTTTCATTCTTCACTCATTCCTTGCACTCTTTTTCTCGTTCCCTTCTTCCCTTTTTCCCCCGCACTCGTTCGTTGCACTCTTTTTCTCGTTCCCTTCTTCCCTTTTTTATTCTTCACTCATTCGTTGCACTCTTTTCTCGTTCCCTTCTTCCCTTTTTTCCCGTGCACTCGTTTGTTGCACACTTTTTCTCGTTCCCTTCTTCCTGTTTTTCCCCTGCACTCGTTTGTTGCACTCTTTTTCTCGTTCCCTTCTTCCCTTTTTTCCCCTGCACTCGTTCATTGCACTCTTTTTCTCGTTCCCTTCTTCCCTTTTTTCCCCGCACTCGTTCGTTGCACTCTTTTTCTCGTTCCCTTCTTCCCTTTTTTATTCTGCACTCCTTCGTTGCACTCTTTTTCTCGTTCCCTTCTTCCCTTTTTTGCCCTGCACTCGTTCGTTGCACTCTTTTTCTCGTTCCCTTCTTCCCGATTTTTTTTGCACTCGTTCGTTGCACTGTTTTTCTCGTTCCCTTCTTCCCTTTTTTCCCCTTCACTCATTCATTGAACTCTTTTTCTCGTTCCCTTCTTCCTGTTTTTCCCTTGCAGTCGTTCGTTGCACAGTTTTTCTCGTTCCCTTCTTCCCGCTTTTTTTTGCACTCGTTCGTTGCACAGTTTTTCTCGTTCCCTCCTTCCCGTTTTTTTTTGCACTCGTTCGTTGCACTCTTTTTCTCGTTCCCTTCTTCTCTTTTTTCCCCTGCACTCGTTCGTTGCACTCTTTTTCTCGATCCCTCCTTCCCGTTTTTTTTTGCACTCGTTCGTTGCACTCTTTTTCTCGTTCCCTTCTTCCCTTTTTTCCCCTGCACTCGTTCGTTGCACTCTTTTTCTCGTTCCCTTCTTCCCTTTTTCATTCTTCACTCATTCCTTGCACTCTTTTTCTCGTTCCCTTCTTCCCTTTTTTCCCCTGCACTCGTTCGTTGCACTCTTTTTCTCGTTCCCTTCTTCCCTTTTTTATTCTTCACTCATTCGTTGCACTCTTTTCTCGTTCCCTTCTTCCCTTTTTTCCCGTGCACTCGTTCATTGCACTCTTTTTCTCGTTCCCTTCTTCCCTTTTTTCCCCTGCACTCGTTTGTTGCACTGTTTTTCTCGTTCCCCTCTTCCCTTTTTTCCCCTGCACTCGTTCGTTGCACAATTTTTCTCGTTCCCTTCTTCCCTTTTTTCCCCTGCACTCGTTCGTTGCACTCTTTTTCTCGTTCCCTTCTTCCCTTTTTTCCCCTGCACTCATTCGTTGCACAATTTTTCTCGTTACCTTCTTCCCTTTTTTCCCCTGCACTCATTTGTTGCACACTTTTTCTCGTTCCCTTCTTCCCGCTTTTTTTTGCACTCGTTCGTTGCACACTTTTTGTCGTTCCCTTCTTCCCGCTTTTTTTTTGCACTCGTTCGTTGCACTCTTTTTCTCGTTCCCTTCTTCCCTTTTTTATTCTTCACTCATTCGTTGCACTGTTTTTCTCGTTCCCTTCTTCCCGCTTTTTTTTGAACTCGTTCGTTGCACACTTTTTCTCGTTCCCCTCTTCCCTTTTTTCCCCTGCACTCGTTCGTTGCCCTCTTTTTCTCGTTCCCTTCTTCCTGTTTTTCCCCTGCACTCGTTCGTTGCACTCTTTTTCTCGTTCCCTTCTTCCCTTTTTCATTCTTCACTCATTCCTTGCACTCTTTTTCTCGTTCCCTTCTTCCCTTTTTTCCCCTGCACTAGTTCGTTGCACACTTTTTCTCGTTCCCTTCTTCCCTTTTTTCCCCTGCACTCTTTCGTTGCACAATTTTTCTCGTTCCCCTCTTCCCTTTTTTCCCCTGCACTCGTTCGTTGCACTCTTTTTCTCGTTCCCTTCTTCCCGATTTTTTTTGCACTCGTTCGTTGCACACTTTTTCTCGTTCCCTTCTTCCCGCTTTTTTTTGCACTCGTTCGTTGCACTCTTTTTCTCGTTCCCTCATTCCCGTTTTTTTTGCACTCGTTCGTTGCACAATTTTTCTCGTTCCCTTCTTCCCGTTATTCCCTGCACTCGTTCGTTGCACTCTTTTTCTCGTTCCCTTCTTCCCGTTTTCCCCTGCACTCGTTTGTTGCGCACTTTTTCTCGTTCCCTTCTTCCATTTTTTCGCCTGCACTCGTCCATTGCACACTTTTTCTCGTTCCCTCCTTCCCGGTATTTTTTGCACTCGTTCGTTGCACACTTTTTCTCGTTCCCTTCTTCCATTTTTTCCCCTGCACTCGTTCGTTGCACTCTTTTTCTCGTTCCCTTCTTCCCGTTATTCCCTGGACTCGTTCGTTGCACACTTTTTCTCGTTCCCTTCTTCCTGTTTTTCCCCTGCACTCGTTCATTGCACACTTTTTCTCGCTCACTTCTTCCAACTTTTTTTGCACTCATTCGTTGCACTCTTTTTCTCGTTCCCTTCTTCCCTTTTTTCCCCTGCACTCATTCGTTGCACACTTTTTCTCGTTCCCTCCTTCCCGCTGTTTTTTGCACTCGTTCGTTGCACACTTTTTCTCGTTCCCTTCTTCCCGATTTTTTTTGCACTCGTTCGTTGCACTCTTTTTCTCGTTCCCCTCTTCCCTTTTTTCCCCTGCACTCGTTCGTTGCACACTTTTTCTCGTTCCCCTCTTCCCTTTTTTCCCCTGCACTCGTTCGTTGCACTCTTTTTCTCGTTCCCTTCTTCCCTTTTTTATTCTTCACTCATTCGTTGAACGGTTTTTCTCGTTCCCTTCTTCCCGTTTTTCCCCTGCACTCGTTCGTTGCACTCTTTTTCTCGTTCCCTTCTTCCCTTTTTTCCCCTGCACTCGTTCGTTGCACTCTTTTTCTCGTTCCCTTCTTCCATTTTTTCCCCTGCACTCGTTCATTGCACACTTTTTCTCGCTCACTTCTTCCAAATTTTTTTGCACTCATTCGTTGCACTCTTTTTCTCGTTCCCCTCTTCCCTTTTTTCCCCTGCACTCGTTCGTTGCACTCTTTTTCTCGTTCCCTTCTTCCCGATTTTTTTTGCACTCGTTCGTTGTACTCTTTTTCTCGTTCCCTTCTTCCCGCTTTTTTTTGCACTCGTTCGTTGCACTCTTTTTCTCGTTCCCCTCTTCCCTTTTTTCCCCAGCACTCGTTCGTTGTACAATTTTTCTCATTCCCTTCTTCCCTTTTTTCCCCTGCACTCGTTCGTTGCACTCTTTTTCTCGTTCCCTTCTTCCTGTTTTCCCCTGCACTCGTTTGTTGAACACTTTTTCTCGTTCCCTTCTTCCATTTTTTCCCCTGCACTCGTTCGTTGCACACTTTTTCTCGTTCCCTCCTTCCCGCCTTTTTTTGCACTCGTTCGTTGCACACTTTTTCTCGTTCCCTTCTTCCCGCTTTTTTTTGCACTCGTTCGTTGCACTCTTTTTCTCGTTCCCTTCTTCCCTTTTTTCCCCTGCACTCGTTCGTTGCACTCTTTTTCTCGTTCCCTTCTTCTTGCTTTTTTTTGCACTCGTTCGTTGCACTCTTTTTCTCGTTCCCTTCTTCCCTTTTTTCCCCTGCACTCGTTCGTTGCACAATTTTTCTCGTTCCCTTCTTCCCTTTTTTCCCCTGCACTCGTTCGTTGCACTCTTTTTCTCGTTCCCTTCTTCCCGTTATTCCCTGCACTCGTTCGTTGCACACTTTTTCTCGTTCCCTTCTTCCTGTTTTTCCCCTGCACTCGTTCATTGCACACTTTTTCTCGCTCACTTCTTCCAAATTTTTTTGCACTCATTCGTTGCACAATTTTTCTCGTTCCCCTCTTCCCTTTTTTCCCCTGCACTCGTTCGTTGCACAATTTTTCTCGTTCCCTTCTTCCCTTTTTTCCCCTGCACTCGTTCGTTGCACACTTTTTCTCGTTCCCTTCTTCCCGCTTTTTTTTGCACTCATTCGTTGCACACTTTTTCTCGTTCCCTTCTTCCCTTTTTTCCCCTGCACTCTTTCGTTGCACAATTTTTCTCGTTCCCCTCTTCCCTTTTTTCCCCTGCACTTGTTCGTTGCACTCTTTTTCTCGTTCCCTTCTTCCCGATTTTTTTTGCACTCTTTCGTTGCACACTTTTTCTCGTTCCCTTCTTCCCGCTTTTTTTTGCACTCATTCGTTGCACAATTTTTCTCCTTCCCTTCTTCCCTTTTTTCCCCTGCACTCGTTCGTTGCACTCTTTTTCTCGTTCCCTTCTTCCCTTTTTTCCCCTGCACTCGTTCGTTGCACTCATTTTCTCGTTCTCTTCTTCCCGTTTTCCCCTGCACTCGTTTGTTGCACACTTTTTCTCGTTCCCTTCTTCCATTTTTTCCCCTGCACTCGTTCGTTGCACACTTTTTCTCGTTCCCTCCTTCCCGGTATTTTTTGCACTCGTTCGTTGCACACTTTTTCTTGTTCCCTTCTTCCCGATTTTTTTTGCACTCGTTCGTTGCACTCTTTTTCTCGTTCCCTTCTTCCCTTTTTTCCCTGCACTCGTTCGTTGCACTGTTTTTCTCGTTCCCCTCTTCCCTTTTTTCCCTGCACTCGTTCGTTGCACAATTTTTCTCGTTCCCTTCTTCCCGTTTTCCCCTGCACTCGTTTGTTGCGCACTTTTTCTCGTTCCCTTCTTCCATTTTTTCGCCTGCACTCGTTCGTTGCACACTTTTTCTCGTTCCCTCCTTCCCGGTATTTTTTGCACTCGTTCGTTGCACACTTTTTCTCGTTCCCTTCTTCCATTTTTTCCCCTGCACTCGTTCGTTGCACTCTTTTTCTCGTTCCCTTCTTCCCGTTATTCCCTGGACTCGTTCGTTGCACACTTTTTCTCGTTCCCTTCTTCCTGTTTTTCCCCTGCACTCGTTCATTGCACACTTTTTCTCGCTCACTTCTTCCAAATTTTTTTGCACTCAATCGTTGCACTCTTTTTCTCGTTCCCTTCTTCCCTTTTTTCCCCTGCACTCATTCGTTGCACACTTTTTCTCGTTCCCTCCTTCCCGCTTTTTTTTGCACTCGTTCGTTGCACACTTTTTCTCGTTCCCTTCTTCCCGATTTTTTTTGCACTCGTTCGTTGCACTCTTTTTCTCGTTCCCCTCTTCCCTTTTTTCCCCTGCGCTCATTCGTTGCACACTTTTTCTCGTTCCCCTCTTCCCTTTTTTCCCCTGCACTCGTTCGTTGCACTCTTTTTCTCGTTCCCTTCTTCCCTTTTTTATTCTTCACTCATTCGTTGAACGGTTTTTCTCGTTCCCTTCTTCCCTTTTTTCCCCTGCACTCGTTCGTTGCACTCTTTTTCTCGTTCCCTTCTTCCCGTTTTCCCCTGCACTCGTTTGTTGAACACTTTTTCTCGTTCCCTTCTTCCATTTTTTCCCCTGCACTCGTTCGTTGCACACTTTTTCTCGTTCCCTCCTTCCCGGTATTTTTTGCACTCGTTCGTTGCACACTTTTTCTCGTTCCCTTCTTCCTGATTTTTTTTGCACTCGTTCGTTGCACTCTTTTTCTCGTTCCCTTCTTCCCTTTTTTCCCCTGCACTCGTTCGTTGCACTCTTTTTCTCGTTCCCTTCTTCCATTTTTTCCCCTGCACTCGTTCATTGCACACTTTTTCTCGCTCACTTCGTCCAAATTTTTTTGCACTCATTCGTTGCACTCTTTTTCTCGTTCCCCTCTTCCCTTTTTTCCCCTGCACTCGTTCGTTGCACTCTTTTTCTCGTTCCCTTCTTCCCGATTTTTTCCCCTGCACTCGTTCGTTGCACTCTTTTTCTCGTTCCCTTCTTCCCGTTATTCCCTGGACTCGTTCGTTGCACACTTTTTCTCGTTCCCTTCTTCCTGTTTTTCCCCTGCACTCGTTCATTGCACACTTTTTCTCGCTCACTTCTTCCAAATTTTTTTGCACTCATTCGTTGCACTCTTTTTCTCGTTCCCTTTTTCCCTTTTTTCCCCTGCACTCATTCGTTGCACACTTTTTCTCGTTCCCTCCTTCCCGCTTTTTTTTGCACTCGTTCGTTGCACACTTTTTCTCGTTCCCTTCTTCCCAATTTTTTTTGCACTCGTTCGTTGCACTCTTTTTCTCGTTCCCCTCTTCCCTTTTTTCCCCTGCACTCGTTCGTTGCACACTTTTTCTCGTTCCCCTCTTCCCTTTTTTCCCCTGCACTCGTTCGTTGCACTCTTTTTCTCGTTCCCTTCTTCCCGTTTTTATTCTTCACTCATTCGTTGAACGGTTTTTCTCGTTCCCTTCTTCCCTTTTTTCCCCTGCACTCGTTCGTTGCACAATTTTTCTCGTTCCCTTCTTCCCGTTTTCCCCTGCACTCGTTTGTTGAACACTTTTTCTCGTTCCCTTCTTCCATTTTTTCCCCTGCACTCATTCGTTGCACTCTTTTTCTCGTTCCCTCCTTCCCGGTATTTTTTGCACTCGTTCGTTGCACTCTTTTTCTCGTTCCCTTCTTCCCTTTTTTCCCCTGCACTCGTTCGTTGCACTCTTTTTCTCGTTCCCTTCTTCCATTTTTTCCCCTGCACTCGTTCATTGCACACTTTTTCTCGCTCACATCTTCCAAATTTTTTTGCACTCATTCGTTGCACTCTTTTTCTCGTTCCCCTCTTCCCTTTTTTCCCCTGCACTCGTTCGTTGCACTCTTTTTCTCGTTCCCTTCTTCCCGATTTTTTTTGCACTCGTTCGTTGCACACTTTTTCTCGTTCCCTTCTTCCCGCTTTTTTTTGCACTCGTTCGTTGCACTCTTTTTCTCGTTCCCTTCTTCCCGCTTTTTTTTGCACTCGTTCGTTGCACTCTTTTTCTCGTTCCCCTCTTCCCTTTTTTCCCCAGCACTCGTTCGTTGCACAATTTTTCTCATTCCCTTCTTCCCTTTTTTCCCCTGCACTCATTCGTTGCACTCTTTTTCTCGTTCCCTTCTTCCTGTTTTCCCCTGCACTCGTTTGTTGAACACTTTTTCTCGTTCCCTTCTTCCATTTTTTCCCCTGCACTCGTTCATTGCACACTTTTTCTCGTTCCCTCCTTCCCGCCTTTTTTTGCACTCGTTCGTTGCACACTTTTTCTCGTTCCCTTCTTCCCGATTTTTTTTGCACTCGTTCGTTGCACTCTTTTTCTCGTTCCCTTCTTCCCTTTTTTCCCCTGCACTCGTTCGTTGCACTCTTTTTCTCGTTCCCTTCTTCTTGCTTTTTTTTGCACTCGTTCGTTGCACTCTTTTTCTCGTTCCCCTCATCCCTTTTTTCCCCTGCACTCGTTCGTTGCACAATTTTTCTCGTTCCCTTCTTCCCTTTTTTCCCCTGCACTCGTTCGTTGCACTCTTTTTCTCGTTCCCTTCTTCCCGTTATTCCCTGCACTCGTTCGTTGCACACTTTTTCTCGTTCCCTTCTTCCTGTTTTTCCCCTGCACTCGTTCATTGCACACTTTTTCTTGTTCCCTTCTTCCCTTTTTTATTCTCCACTCATTCGTTGCACTCTTTTTCTCGTTCCCTTCTTCCCGCATTTTTTTGCACTCGTTCGTTGCACTATTTTTCTCGTTCCCTTCTTCCCTTTTTTATTCTTCACTCATTCATTGCACACTTTTTCTCGTTCCCTTCTTCCCGGTTTTTTTCGCACTGGTTCGTTGCACACTTTTTCTCGTTCCCTCCTTCCCGCTTTTTTTTGCACTCGTTCGTTGCACACTTTTTCTCGTTCCCTTCTTCCTGTTTTCCCTGCACTTGTTCGTTGCACAGTTTTTCTCGTTCCCTTCTTCCCTTTTTTCCCCTGCACTCGTTCGTTGCACTCTTTTTCTCGTTCCCTTCTTCCCTTTTTTCCCCTGCACTCGTTCGTTGCACTCTTTTTCTCGTTCCCTTCTTCCCTTTTTCATTCTTCACTCATTCCTTGCACTCTTTTTCTCGTTCCCTTCTTCCCTTTTTCATTCTTCACTCATTCCTTGCACTCTTTTTCTCGTTCCCTTCTTCCCTTTTTTATTCTTCACTCATTCGTTGCACTCTTTTTCTCGTTCCCTTCTTCCCTTTTTTCCCCTGCACTCGTTCGTTGCACTCTTTTTCTCGTTCCCTTCTTCCCTTTTTTATTCTTCACTCGTTCGTTGCACTCTTTTTCTCGTTCCCTTCTTCCTGTTTTTCCCCTGCACTCGTTTGTTGCACTCTTTTTCTCGTTCCCTTCTTCCCTTTTTTCCCCTGCACTCGTTCATTGCACTCTTTTTCTCGTTCCCTTCTTCCCTTTTTTCCCCGCAGTCGTTCGTTGCACTCTTTTTCTCGTTCCCTTCTTCCCTTTTTTATTCTGCACTCCTTCGTTGCACTCTTTTTCTCGTTCCCTTCTTCCCTTTTTTGCCCTGCACTCGTTCGTTGCACTCTTTTTCTCGTTCCCTTCTTCCCGATTTTTTTTGCACTCGTTCGTTGCACTGTTTTTCACGTTCCCTTCTTCCCTTTTTTCCCCTTCACTCATTCATTGAACTCTTTTTCTCGTTCCCTTCTTCCTGTTTTTCCCTTGCAGTCGTTCGTTGCACAGTTTTTCTCGTTCCCTTCTTCCCGCTTTTTTTTGCACTCGTTCGTTGCACAGTTTTTCTCGTTCCCTCCTTCCCGTTTTTTTTTGCACTCGTTCGTTGCACTCTTTTTCTTGTTCCCTTCTTCCCTTTTTTCCCCTGCACTCGTTCGTTGCACTCTTTTTCTCGTTCCCTTCTTCCCGTTATTCCCTGCACTCGTTCCTTGCACACTTTTTCTCATTCCCTCCTTCCCGTTTTTTTTTGCACTCGTTTGTTGTACTCTTTTTCTCATTCCCTTCTTCCCGTTTTTCCCCTGCACTCATTCGTTGCACACTTTTTCTCGTTCCCTTCTTCCTGTTTTTCCCCTGCATTCGTTCGTTGCACTCTTTTTCTCGTTCCCTTCTTCGCTTTTTTCCCCTGCACTCGTTCGTTGCACTCTTTTTCTCGCTCACTTCCTCCAGATTTTTTTGCACTCATTCGTTGCACAATTTTTCTCGTTCCCTTCTTTCCTTTTTTCCCCTGCACTCGTTCGTTGCACTCTTTTTCTCGTTCCCTTCTTGCTTTTTTTTGCACTCGTTCCTTGCACTCTTTTTCTCGTTCCCTTCTTCCCTTTTTTATTCTGCAGTCGTTCGTTGCACTCTTTTTCTCGTTCCCTTCTTCCCTTTTTTGCCCTGCGCTCGTTTGTTGCACTCTTTTTCTCGTTCCCTTCTTCTTGTTTTTCCCTGCACTCGTTCGTTGCACTCTTTTTCTCGTTCCCTCCTTCCCGGTTTTTTTTGCACTCGTTCGTTGCACAATTTTTCTCGTTCCCTTCTCCCCGATTTTTTTTGCACTCGTTCGTTGCACACTTTTTCTCGTTCCCTTCTTCCCTTTTTTCCCCTGCACTCGTTCGTTGCACTCTTTTTCTCGATCCCTCCTTCCCGTTTTTTTTTGCACTCGTTCGTTGCACTCTTTTTCTCGTTCCCTTCTTCCCTTTTTTCCCCTGCACTCGTTCGTTGCACTCTTTTTCTCGTTCCCTTCTTCCCTTGTTCATTCTTCACTCATTCCTTGCACTCTTTTTCTCGTTCCCTTCTTCCCTTTTTTCCCCTGCACTAGTACGTTGCACTCTTTTTCTCGTTCCCTTCTTCCCTTTTTTATTCTTCACTCATTCGTTGCACTCTTTTCTCGTTCCCTTCTTCCCTTTTTTCCCGTGCACTCGTTTGTTGCACTCTTTTTCTCGTTCCCTTCTTCCTGTTTTTCCCCTGCACTCGTTTGTTGCACTCTTTTTCTCGTTCCCTTCTTCCCGTTTTTTTTTCACACGTTCCTTGCACAATTTTTCTCGTTCCCTTCTTCCCTTTTTTCCCCTGCACTCGTTCGTTGCACACTTTTTCTCGTTCCCTTCTTCCCTGTTTTGCCCTGCACTCGTTTGTTGCACTCTTTTTCTCGTTCCCTTCTTCTTGTTTTTCCCTGCACTCGTTCGTTGCACTCTTTTTCTCGTTCCCTCCTTCCCGGTTTTTTTTGCACTCGTTCGTTGCACAATTTTTCTCGTTCCCTTCTTCCCTTTTTTCCCCTGTACTAGTACGTTGCACTCTTTTTCTCGTTCCCTTCTTCCCTTTTTTATTCTTCACTCATTCGTTGCACTCTTTTCTCGTTCCCTTCTTCCCTTTTTTCCCGTGGACTCGTTTGTTGCACTCTTTTTCTCGTTCCCTTCTTCCTGTTTTTCCCCTGCACTCGTTTGTTGCACTCTTTTTCCCGTTCCCTTCTTCCCGTTATTCCTTGCACTTGTTCGTTGCACAGTTTTTTCTCGTTCCCTCCTTCCCGTTTTTTTTGCACTCGTTCGTTGCACTCTTTTTCTCGTTCCCTTCTTCCCTTTTTTCCCCTGCACTCGTTCGTTGCACTCTTTTTCTCGTTCCCTCATTCCCGTTTTTTTGCACTCGTTCGTTGCACAATTTTTCTCGTTCCCTTCTTCCCGTTATTCCCTGCACTCGTTCGTTGCACTCTTTTTCTCGTTCCCTTCTTCCTGTTTTCCCCTGCACTCGTTTGTTGAACACTTTTTCTCGTTCCCTTCTTCCATTTTTTCCCCTGCAATCGTTCGTTGCACACTTTTTCTCGTTCCCTCCTTCCCGCTTTTTTTTGCACTCGTTCGTTGCACACTTTTTGTCGTTCCCTTCTTCCCGCTTTTTTTTGCACTCTTTCGTTGCACACATTTCTCGTTTCACTCTTCCCTTTTTTCCCCTGCACTCGTTCTTTGCACAATTTTTCTCGTTACCTTCTTCCCTTTTTTCCCCTGCACTCATTCGTTGCACACTTTTTCTCGTTCCCTTCTTCCCGCTTTTTTTTGCACTCGTTCGTTGCACACTTTTTGTCGTTCCCTTCTTCCCGCTTTTTTTTTGCACTCGTTCGTTGCACTCTTTTTCTCGTTCCCTTCTTCCCTTTTTTATTCTTCACTCATTCGTTGCACTGTTTTTCTCGTTCCCTTCTTCCCGCTTTTTTTTGAACTCGTTCGTTGCACACTTTTTCTCGTTCCCCTCTTCTTTTTTTTCCCCTGCACTCGTTCGTTGCACTCTTTTTCTCGTTCCCTTCTTCCCTTTTTCCCCTGCACTCGTTCGTTGCACACTTTTTCTCGTTCCCTTCTTCCCTTTTTTCCCCTGCACTCGTTCGTTGCACTCTTTTTCTCGTTCCCTTCTTCCCTTTTTTATTCTTCACTCATTCGTTGCACTGTTTTTCTCGTTCCCTTCTTCACTGTTTTCCCCTGCACTCGTTCATTGCACACTTTTTCTTGTTCCCTTCTTCCCTTTTTTATTCTCCACTCATTCGTTGCACTCTTTTTCTCGTTCCCTTCTTCCCGCATTTTTTTGCACTCGTTCGTTGCACTATTTTTCTCGTTCCCTTCTTCCCTTTTTTATTCTTCACTCATTCATTGCACACTTTTTCTCGTTCCCTTCTTCCCGGTTTTTTTTGCACTGGTTCGTTGCACACTTTTTCTCGTTCCCTTCTTCCCGCTTTTTTTTGCACTCGTTCGTTGCACACTTTTTCTCGTTCCCTTCTTCCTGTTTTCCCTGCACTTGTTCGTTGCACAGTTTTTCTCGTTCCCTTCTTCCCTTTTTTCCCCTGCACTCGTTCGTTGCACTCTTTTTCTCGTTCCCTTCTTCCCTTTTTTCCCCTGCACTCGTTCGTTGCACTCTTTTTCTCGTTCCCTTCTTCCCTTTTTCATTCTTCACTCATTCCTTGCACTCTTTTTCTCGTTCCCTTCTTCCCTTTTTCCCCCGCACTCGTTCGTTGCACTCTTTTTCTCGTTCCCTTCTTCCCTTTTTTATTCTTCACTCATTCGTTGCACTCTTTTCTCGTTCCCTTCTTCCCTTTTTTCCCGTGCACTCGTTTGTTGCACACTTTTTCTCGTTCCCTTCTTCCTGTTTTTCCCCTGCACTCGTTTGTTGCACTCTTTTTCTCGTTCCCTTCTTCCCTTTTTTCCCCTGCACTCGTTCATTGCACTCTTTTTCTCGTTCCCTTCTTCCCTTTTTTCCCCGCACTCGTTCGTTGCACTCTTTTTCTCGTTCCCTTCTTCCCTTTTTTATTCTGCACTCCTTCGTTGCACTCTTTTTCTCGTTCCCTTCTTCCCTTTTTTGCCCTGCACTCGTTCGTTGCACTCTTTTTCTCGTTCCCTTCTTCCCGATTTTTTTTGCACTCGTTCGTTGCACTGTTTTTCTCGTTCCCTTCTTCCCTTTTTTCCCCTTCACTCATTCATTGAACTCTTTTTCTCGTTCCCTTCTTCCTGTTTTTCCCTTGCAGTCGTTCGTTGCACAGTTTTTCTCGTTCCCTTCTTCCCGCTTTTTTTTGCACTCGTTCGTTGCACAGTTTTTCTCGTTCCCTCCTTCCCGTTTTTTTTTGCACTCGTTCGTTGCACTCTTTTTCTCGTTCCCTTCTTCTCTTTTTTCCCCTGCACTCGTTCGTTGCACTCTTTTTCTCGATCCCTCCTTCCCGTTTTTTTTTGCACTCGTTCGTTGCACTCTTTTTCTCGTTCCCTTCTTCCCTTTTTTCCCCTGCACTCGTTCGTTGCACTCTTTTTCTCGTTCCCTTCTTCCCTTTTTCATTCTTCACTCATTCCTTGCACTCTTTTTCTCGTTCCCTTCTTCCCTTTTTTCCCCTGCACTCGTTCGTTGCACTCTTTTTCTCGTTCCCTTCTTCCCTTTTTTATTCTTCACTCATTCGTTGCACTCTTTTCTCGTTCCCTTCTTCCCTTTTTTCCCGTGCACTCGTTTGTTGCACTCTTTTTCTCGTTCCCTTCTTCCTGTTTTTCCCCTGCACTCGTTTGTTGCACTCTTTTTCTCGTTCCCTTCTTCCCGTTTTTTTTCACACGTTCGTTGCACAATTTTTCTCGTTCCCTTCTTCCCTTTTTTCCCCTGCACTCGTTCGTTGCACTCTTTTTCCCGTTCCCTTCTTCCCGTTATTCCTTGCACTTGTTCGTTGCACAGTTTTTTCTCGTTCCCTCCTTCCCCTTTTTTTTGCACTCGTTCGTTGCACTCTTTTTCTCGTTCCCTTCTTCCCTTTTTTCCCCTGCACTCGTTCGTTGCACTCTTTTTCTCGTTCCCTTCTTCCCTTTTTTATTCTTCACTCATTCGTTGCACTCTTTTCTCGTTCCCTTCTTCCCTTTTTTCCCGTGCACTCGTTCGTTGCACTCTTTTTCTCGTTCCCTTCTTCCTGTTTTTCCCCTGCACTCGTTTGTTGCACTCTTTTTCTCGTTCCCTTCTTCCCTTTTTTCCCCTGCACTCGTTCATTGCACTCTTTTTCTCGTTCCCTTCTTCCCTTTTTTCCCCGCACTCGTTCGTTGCACTCTTTTTCTCGTTCCCTTCTTCCCTTTTTTATTCTGCACTCCTTCGTTGCACTCTTTTTCTCGTTCCCTTCTTCCCTTTTTTGCCCTGCACTCGTTCGTTGCACTCTTTTTCTCGTTCCCTTCTTCCCGATTTTTTTTGCACTCGTTCGTTGCACTGTTTTTCTCGTTCCCTTCTTCCCTTTTTTCCCCTTCACTCATTCATTGAACTCTTTTTCTCGTTCCCTTCTTCCTGTTTTTCCCTTGCAGTCGTTCGTTGCACAGTTTTTCTCGTTCCCTTCTTCCCGCTTTTTTTTGCACTCGTTCGTTGCACAGTTTTTCTCGTTCCCTCCTTCCCGTTTTTTTTTGCACTCGTTCGTTGCACTCTTTTTCTCGTTCCCTTCTTCCCTTTTTTCCCCTGCACTCGTTCGTTGCACTCTTTTTCTCGTTCCCTTCTTCCCGTTATTCCCTGCACTCGTTCCTTGCACACTTTTTCTCATTCCCTCCTTCCCGTTTTTTTTTGCACTCGTTCGTTGCACTCTTTTTCTCGTTCCCTTCTTCCCGTTTTTCCCCTGCACTCATTCGTTGCACAATTTTTCTCGTTCCCTTCTTCCTGTTTTTCCCCTGCATTCGTTCGTTGCACTCTTTTTCTCGCTCACTTCCTCCAGATTTTTTTGCACTCATTCGTTGCACAATTTTTCTCGTTCCCTTCTTCCCTTTTTTCCCCTGCACTCGTTCGTTGCACTCTTTTTCTCGTTCCCTTCTTGCTTTTTTTTGCACTCGTTCCTTGCACTCTTTTTCTCGTTCCCTTCTTCCCTTTTTTATTCTGCAGTCGTTCGTTGCACTCTTTTTCTCGTTCCCTTCTTCCCTTTTTTGCCCTGCGCTCGTTTGTTGCACTCTTTTTCTCGTTCCCTTCTTCTTGTTTTTCCCTGCACTCGTTCGTTGCACTCTTTTTCTCGTTCCCTCCTTCCCGGTTTTTTTTGCACTCGTTCGTTGCACAATTTTTCTCGTTCCCTTCTCCCCGATTTTTTTTGCACTCGTTCGTTGCACACTTTTTCTCGTTCCCTTCTTCCCTTTTTTCCCCTGCACTCGTTCGTTGCACTCTTTTTCTCGATCCCTCCATCCCGTTTTTTTTTGCACTCGTTCGTTGCACTCTTTTTCTTGTTCCCTTCTTCCCTTTTTTCCCCTGCACTCGTTCGTTGCACTCTTTTTCTCGTTCCCTTCTTCCCTTTTTCATTCTTCACTCATTCCTTGCACTCTTTTTCTCGTTCCCTTCTTCCCTTTTTTCCCCTGCACTAGTACGTTGCACTCTTTTTCTCGTTCCCTTCTTCCCTTTTTTATTCTTCACTCATTCGTTGCACTCTTTTCTCGTTCCCTTCTTCCCTTTTTTCCCGTGCACTCGTTTGTTGCACTCTTTTTCTCGTTCCCTTCTTCCTGTTTTTCCCCTGCACTCGTTTGTTGCACTCTTTTTCTCGTTCCCTTCTTCCCGTTTTTTTTCACACGTTCGTTGCACAATTTTTCTCGTTCCCTTCTTCCCTTTTTTCCCCTGCACTCGTTCGTTGCACTCTTTTTCCCGTTCCCTTCTTCCCGTTATTCCTTGCACTTGTTCGTTGCACAGTTTTTTCTCGTTCCCTCCTTCCTGTTTTTTTTGCACTCGTTCGTTGCACTCTTTTTCTCGTTCCCTTCTTCCCTTTTTTCCCCTGCACTCGTTCGTTGCACTCTTTTTCTCGTTCCCTCATTCCCGTTTTTTTTGCACTCGTTCGTTGCACAATTTTTCTCGTTCCCTTCTTCCCTTTTTCCCCTGCACTCGTTCGTTGCACTCTTTTTCTCGTTCCCTTCTTCCCGTTTTCCCCTGCACTCGTTTGTTGCGCACTTTTTCTCGTTCCCTTCTTCCATTTTTTCGCCTGCACTCGTTCGTTGCACACTTTTTCTCGTTCCCTCCTTCCCGGTATTTTTTGCACTCGTTCGTTGCACACTTTTTCTCGTTCCCTTCTTCCATTTTTTCCCCTGCACTCGTTCGTTGCACTCTTTTTCCCGTTCCCTTCTTCCCGCTTTTGTTTGCACTCGTTCGTTGCACACTTTTTGTCGTTCCCTTCTTCCCGCTTTTTTTTGCACTCGTTCGTTGCACACTTTTTGTCGTTCCCTTCTTCCCGCTTTTTTTTTGCACTCGTTCGTTGCACTCATTTTCTCGTTCCCTTCTTCCCTTTTTTCCCCTGCACTCGTTCGTTGCACTATTTTTCTCGTTCCCCTCTTCCCTTTTTTCCCCTGCACTCGTTCGTTGCACAATTTTTCTCGTTCCCTTCTTCCCTTTTTTCCCCTGCACTCGTTCGTTGCACTCATTTTCTCGTTCCCTTCTTCCCGTTTTCCCCTGCACTCGTTTGTTGCACACTTTTTCTCGTTCCCTTCTTCCATTTTTTCCCCTGCACTCGTTCGTTGCACACTTTTTCTCGTTCCCTCCTTCCCGGAATTTTTTGCACTCGTTCGTTGCACACTTTTTCTTGTTCCCTTCTTCCCGATTTTTTTTGCACTCGTTCGTTGCACTCTTTTTCTCGTTCCCTTCTTCCCTTTTTTCCCCTGCACTCGTTCGTTGCACTGTTTTTCTCGTTCCCCTCTTCCCTTTTTTCCCCTGCACTCGTTGGTTGCACAATTTTTCTCGTTCCCTTCTTCCCTTTTTTCCCCTGCACTCGTTCGTTGCACTCTTTTTCTCGTTCCCTTCTTCCCGTTTTCCCCTGCACTCGTTTGTTGAACACTTTTTCTCGTTCCCTTCTTCCATTTATTCCCCTGCACTCGTTCGTTGCACACTTTTTCTCGTTCCCTTCTTCCCGTTTTCCCCTGCACTCGTTTGTTGAACACTTTTTCTCGTTCCCTTCTTCCATTTTTTCCCCTGCACTCGTTCGTTGCACACTTTTTCTCGTTCCCTCCTTCCCGCCTTTTTTTGCACTCGTTCGTTGCACACTTTTTCTCGTTCCCTTCTTCCCGTTTTTTTTTGCACTCGTTCGTTGCACACTTTTTCTCGTTCCCTTCTTCCATTTTTTCCCTGCACTCGTTCATTGCACTCTTTTTCTCGTTCCCTTCTTCCCTTTTTTCCCCTGCACTCGTTTGTTGCACTGTTTTTCTCGTTCCCCTCTTCCCTTTTTTCCCCTGCACTCGTTCGTTGCACAATTTTTCTCGTTCCCTTCTTCCCTTTTTTCCCCTGCACTCGTTCGTTGCACTCTTTTTCTCGTTCCCTTCTTCCCTTTTTTCCCCTGCACTCATTCGTTGCACAATTTTTCTCGTTACCTTCTTCCCTTTTTTCCCCTGCACTCATTTGTTGCACACTTTTTCTCGTTCCCTTCTTCCCGCTTTTTTTTGCACTCGTTCGTTGCACACTTTTTGTCGTTCCCTTCTTCCCGCTTTTTTTTTGCACTCGTTCGTTGCACTCTTTTTCTCGTTCCCTTCTTCCCTTTTTTATTCTTCACTCATTCGTTGCACTGTTTTTCTCGCTCCCTTCTTCCCGCTTTTTTTTGAACTCGTTCGTTGCACACTTTTTCTCGTTCCCCTCTTCCCTTTTTTCCCCTGCACTCGTTCGTTGCCCTCTTTTTCTCGTTCCCTTCTTCCTGTTTTTCCCCTGCACTCGTTCGTTGCACTCTTTTTCTCGTTCCCTTCTTCCCTTTTTCATTCTTCACTCATTCCTTGTACTCTTTTTCTCGTTCCCTTCTTCCCTTTTTTCCCCTGCACTAGTACGTTGCACTCTTTTTCTCGTTCCCTTCTTCCCTTTTTTATTCTTCACTCATTCGTTGCACTCCTTTCTCGTTCCCTTCTTCCCTTTTTTCCCGTGCACTCGTTTGTTGCACTCTTTTTCTCGTTCCCTTCTTCCTGTTTTTCCCCTGCACTCGTTTGTTGCACTCTTTTTCTCGTTCCCTTCTTCCCGTTTTTTTTCACACGTTCGTTGCACAATTTTTCTCGTTCCCTTCTTCCCTTTTTTCCCCTGCACTCGTTCGTTGCACTCTTTTTCCCGTTCCCTTCTTCCCGTTATTCCTTGCACTTGTTCGTTGCACAGTTTTTTCTCGTTCCCTCCTTCCCGTTTTTTTTGCACTCGTTCGTTGCACTCTTTTTCTCGTTCCCTTCTTCCCTTTTTTCCCCTGCACTCGTTCGTTGCACACTTTTTCTCGTTCCCTCATTCCCGTTTTTTTTGCACTCGTTCGTTGCACAATTTTTCTCGTTCCCTTCTTCCCTTTTTCCCCTGCACTCGTTCGTTGCACTCTTTTTCTCGTTCCCTTCTTCCCGTTTTCCCCGCAGTCGTTTGTTGCACACTTTTTCTCGTTCCCTTCTTCCATTTTTTCCCCTGCACTCGTTCATTGCACACTTTTTCTCGCTCACTTCTTCCAAATTTTTTTGCACTCATTCGTTGCACTCTTTTTCTCGTTCCCCTCTTCCCTTTTTTCCCCTGCACTCGTTCGTTGCACTCTTTTTCTCGTTCCCTTCTTCCCGATTTTTTTTGCACTCGTTCGTTGCACACTTTTTCTCGTTCCCTTCTTCCCAATTTTTTTTGCACTCGTTCGTTGCACTCTTTTTCTCGTTCCCTTCTTCCCGCTTTTTTTTGCACTCGTTCGTTGCACTCTTTTTCTCGTTCCCCTCTTCCCTTTTTTCCCCAGCACTCGTTCGTTGCACAATTTTTCTCATTCCCTTCTTCCCTTTTTTCCCCTGCACTCGTTCGTTGCACTCTTTTTCTCGTTCCCTTCTTCCCGTTTTCCCCTGCACTCGTTTGTTGAACACTTTTTCTCGTTCCCTTCTTCCATTTTTTCCCCTGCACTCGTTCGTTGCACACTTTTTCTCGTTCCCTCCTTCCCGCCTTTTTTTGCACTCGTTCGTTGCACACTTTTTCTCGTTCCCTTCTTCCCGCTTTTTTTTGCACTCGTTCGTTGCACTCTTTTTCTCGTTCCCTTCTTCCCTTTTTTCCCCTGCACTCGTTCGTTGCACTCTTTTTCTCGTTCCCTTCTTCTTGCTTTTTTTTGCACTCGTTCGTTGCACTCTTTTTCTCGTTCCCCTCATCCCTTTTTTCCCCTGCACTCGTTCGTTGCACAATTTTTCTCGTTCCCTTCTTCCCTTTTTTCCCCTGCACTCGTTCGTTGCACTCTTTTTCTCGTTCCCTTCTTCCCGTTATTCCCTGCACTCGTTCGTTGCACACTTTTTCTCGTTCCCTTCTTCCTGTTTTTCCCCTGCACTCGTTCATTGCACACTTTTTCTCGCTCACTTCTTCCAAATTTTTTTGCACTCATTCGTTGCACAATTTTTCTCGTTCCCCTCTTCCCTTTTTTCCCCTGCACTCGTTCGTTGCACAATTTTTCTCGTTCCCTTCTTCCCTTTTTTCCCCTGCACTCATTCGTTGCACACTTTTTGTCGTTCCCTTCTTCCCGCTTTTTTTTGCACTCGTTCGTTGCACACTTTTTCTCGTTCCCTTCTTCCCTTTTTTCCCCTGCACTCTTTCGTTGCACAATTTTTCTCGTTCCCCTCTTCCCTTTTTTCCCCTGCACTCGTTCGTTGCACTCTTTTTCTCGTTCCCTTCTTCCCGATTTTTTTTGCACTCGTTCGTTGCACACTTTTTCTCGTTCCCTTCTTCCCGCTTTTTTTTGCACTCGTTCGTTGCACTCTTTTTCTCGTTCCCTCATTCCCGTTTTTTTTGCACTCGTTCGTTGCACAATTTTTCTCGTTCCCTTCTTCCCGTTATTCCCTGCACTCGTTCGTTGCACTCTTTTTCTCGTTCCCTTCTTCCCGTTTTCCCCTGCACTCGTTTGTTGCGCACTTTTTCTCGTTCCCTTCTTCCATTTTTTCGCCTGCACTCGTCCATTGCACACTTTTTCTCGTTCCCTCCTTCCCGGTATTTTTTGCACTCGTTCGTTGCACACTTTTTCTCGTTCCCTTCTTCCATTTTTTCCCCTGCACTCGTTCGTTGCACTCTTTTTCTCGTTCCCTTCTTCCCGTTATTCCCTGGACTCGTTCATTGCACACTTTTTCTCGCTCACTTCTTCCAACTTTTTTTGCACTCATTCGTTGCACTCTTTTTCTCGTTCCCTTCTTCCCTTTTTTCCCCTGCACTCATTCGTTGCACACTTTTTCTCGTTCCCTCCTTCCCGCTTTTTTTTGCACTCGTTCGTTGCACACTTTTTCTCGTTCCCTTCTTCCCGATTTTTTTTGCACTCGTTCGTTGCACTCTTTTTCTCGTTCCCCTCTTCCCTTTTTTCCCCTGCACTCGTTCGTTGCACACTTTTTCTCGTTCCCCTCTTCCCTTTTTTCCCCTGCACTCGTTCGTTGCACTCTTTTTCTCGTTCCCTTCTTCCCTTTTTTATTCTTCACTCATTCGTTGAACGGTTTTTCTCGTTCCCTTCTTCCCTTTTTTCCCCTGCACTCGTTCGTTGCACTCTTTTTCTCGTTCCCTTCTTCCCTTTTTTCCCCTGCACTCGTTCGTTGCACTCTTTTTCTCGTTCCCTTCTTCCATTTTTTCCCCTGCACTCGTTCATTGCACACTTTTTCTCGCTCACTTCTTCCAAATTTTTTTGCACTCATTCGTTGCACTCTTTTTCTCGTTCCCCTCTTCCCTTTTTTCCCCTGCACTCGTTCGTTGCACTCTTTTTCTCGTTCCCTTCTTCCATTTTTTCCCCTGCACTCGTTCATTGCACACTTTTTCTCGCTCACTTCTTCCAAATTTTTTTGCACTCATTCGTTGCACTCTTTTTCTCGTTCCCCTCTTCCCTTTTTTCCCCTGCACTCGTTCGTTGCACTCTTTTTCTCGTTCCCTTCTTCCCGCTTTTTTTTGCACTCGTTCGTTGCACTCTTTTTCTCGTTCCCCTCTTCCCTTTTTTCCCCAGCACTCGTTCGTTGCACAATTTTTCTCATTCCCTTCTTCCCTTTTTTCCCCTGCACTCGTTCGTTGCACTCTTTTTCTCGTTCCCTTCTTCCTGTTTTCCCCTGCACTCGTTTGTTGAACACTTTTTCTCGTTCCCTTCTTCCCGTTATTCCCTGCACTCGTTCGTTGCACACTTTTTCTCGTTCCCTTCTTCCTGTTTTTCCCCTGCACTCGTTCATTGCACACTTTTTCTCGCTCACTTCTTCCAAATTTTTTTGCACTCATTCGTTGCACAATTTTTCTCGTTCCCCTCTTCCCTTTTTTCCCCTGCACTCGTTCGTTGCACAATTTTTCTCGTTCCCTTCTTCCCTTTTTTCCCCTGCACTCGTTCGTTGCACTCTTTTTCTCGTTCCCTTCTTCCTGTTTTCCCCTGCACTCGTTTGTTGAACACTTTTTCTCGTTCCCTTCTTCCCTTTTTTCCCCTGCACTCTTTCGTTGCACAATTTTTCTCGTTCCCCTCTTCCCTTTTTTCCCCTGCACTCGTTCGTTGCACTCTTTTTCTCGTTCCCTTCTTCCCGATTTTTTTTGCACTCGTTCGTTGCACACTTTTTCTCGTTCCCTTCTTCCCGCTTTTTTTTGCACTCGTTCGTTGCACTCTTTTTCTCGTTCCCTCATTCCCGTTTTTTTTGCACTCGTTCGTTGCACAATTTTTCTCGTTCCCTTCTTCCCGTTATTCCCTGCACTCGTTCGTTGCACTCTTTTTCTCGTTCCCTTCTTCCCGTTTTCCCCTGCACTCGTTTGTTGCGCACTTTTTCTCGTTCCCTTCTTCCATTTTTTCGCCTGCACTCGTCCATTGCACACTTTTTCTCGTTCCCTCCTTCCCGGTATTTTTTGCACTCGTTCGTTGCACACTTTTTCTCGTTCCCTTCTTCCATTTTTTCCCCTGCACTCGTTCGTTGCACTCTTTTTCTCGTTCCCTTCTTCCCGTTATTCCCTGGACTCGTTCATTGCACACTTTTTCTCGCTCACTTCTTCCAACTTTTTTTGCACTCATTCGTTGCACTCTTTTTCTCGTTCCCTTCTTCCCTTTTTTCCCCTGCACTCATTCGTTGCACACTTTTTCTCGTTCCCTCCTTCCCGCTTTTTTTTGCACTCGTTCGTTGCACACTTTTTCTCGTTCCCTTCTTCCCGATTTTTTTTGCACTCGTTCGTTGCACTCTTTTTCTCGTTCCCCTCTTCCCTTTTTTCCCCTGCACTCGTTCGTTGCACACTTTTTCTCGTTCCCCTCTTCCCTTTTTTCCCCTGCACTCGTTCGTTGCACTCTTTTTCTCGTTCCCTTCTTCCCTTTTTTATTCTTCACTCATTCGTTGAACGGTTTTTCTCGTTCCCTTCTTCCCTTTTTTCCCCTGCACTCGTTCGTTGCACTCTTTTTCTCGTTCCCTTCTTCCCTTTTTTCCCCTGCACTCGTTCGTTGCACTCTTTTTCTCGTTCCCTTCTTCCATTTTTTCCCCTGCACTCGTTCATTGCACACTTTTTCTCGCTCACTTCTTCCAAATTTTTTTGCACTCATTCGTTGCACTCTTTTTCTCGTTCCCCTCTTCCCTTTTTTCCCCTGCACTCGTTCGTTGCACTCTTTTTCTCGTTCCCTTCTTCCATTTTTTCCCCTGCACTCGTTCATTGCACACTTTTTCTCGCTCACTTCTTCCAAATTTTTTTGCACTCATTCGTTGCACTCTTTTTCTCGTTCCCCTCTTCCCTTTTTTCCCCTGCACTCGTTCGTTGCACTCTTTTTCTCGTTCCCTTCTTCCCGCTTTTTTTTGCACTCGTTCGTTGCACTCTTTTTCTCGTTCCCCTCTTCCCTTTTTTCCCCAGCACTCGTTCGTTGCACAATTTTTCTCATTCCCTTCTTCCCTTTTTTCCCCTGCACTCGTTCGTTGCACTCTTTTTCTCGTTCCCTTCTTCCTGTTTTCCCCTGCACTCGTTTGTTGAACACTTTTTCTCGTTCCCTTCTTCCATTTTTTCCCCTGCACTCGTTCGTTGCACACTTTTTCTCGTTCCCTCCTTCCCGCCTTTTTTTGCACTCGTTCGTTGCACACTTTTTCTCGTTCCCTTCTTCCCGCTTTTTTTTGCACTCGTTCGTTGCACTGTTTTTCTCATTCCCTTCTTCCCTTTTTTCCCCTGCACTCGTTCGTTGCACTCTTTTTCTCGTTCCCTTCTTCCCGTTTTCCCCTGCACTCGTTTGTTGAACACTTTTTCTCGTTCCCTTCTTCCATTTTTTCCCCTGCACTCGTTCGTTGCACACTTTTTCTCGTTCCCTCCTTCCCGCCTTTTTTTGCACTCGTTCGTTGCACACTTTTTCTCGTTCCCTTCTTCCCGCTTTTTTTTGCACTCGTTCGTTGCACTCTTTTTCTCGTTCCCTTCTTCCCTTTTTTCCCCTGCACTCGTTCGTTGCACTCTTTTTCTCGTTCCCTTCTTCTTGCTTTTTTTTGCACTCGTTCGTTGCACTCTTTTTCTCGTTCCCCTCATCCCTTTTTTCCCCTGCACTCGTTCGTTGCACAATTTTTCTCGTTCCCTTCTTCCCTTTTTTCCCCTGCACTCGTTCGTTGCACTCTTTTTCTCGTTCCCTTCTTCCCGTTATTCCCTGCACTCGTTCGTTGCACACTTTTTCTCGTTCCCTTCTTCCTGTTTTTCCCCTGCACTCGTTCATTGCACACTTTTTCTCGCTCACTTCTTCCAAATTTTTTTGCACTCATTCGTTGCACAATTTTTCTCGTTCCCCTCTTCCCTTTTTTCCCCTGCACTCGTTCGTTGCACAATTTTTCTCGTTCCCTTCTTCCCTTTTTTCCCCTGCACTCATTCGTTGCACACTTTTTGTCGTTCCCTTCTTCCCGCTTTTTTTTGCACTCGTTCGTTGCACACTTTTTCTCGTTCCCTTCTTCCCTTTTTTCCCCTGCACTCTTTCGTTGCACAATTTTTCTCGTTCCCCTCTTCCCTTTTTTCCCCTGCACTCGTTCGTTGCACTCTTTTTCTCGTTCCCTTCTTCCCGATTTTTTTTGCACTCGTTCGTTGCACACTTTTTCTCGTTCCCTTCTTCCCGCTTTTTTTTGCACTCGTTCGTTGCACTCTTTTTCTCGTTCCCTCATTCCCGTTTTTTTTGCACTCGTTCGTTGCACAATTTTTCTCGTTCCCTTCTTCCCGTTATTCCCTGCACTCGTTCGTTGCACTCTTTTTCTCGTTCCCTTCTTCCCGTTTTCCCCTGCACTCGTTTGTTGCGCACTTTTTCTCGTTCCCTTCTTCCATTTTTTCGCCTGCACTCGTCCATTGCACACTTTTTCTCGTTCCCTCCTTCCCGGTATTTTTTGCACTCGTTCGTTGCACACTTTTTCTCGTTCCCTTCTTCCATTTTTTCCCCTGCACTCGTTCGTTGCACTCTTTTTCTCGTTCCCTTCTTCCCGTTATTCCCTGGACTCGTTCATTGCACACTTTTTCTCGCTCACTTCTTCCAACTTTTTTTGCACTCATTCGTTGCACTCTTTTTCTCGTTCCCTTCTTCCCTTTTTTCCCCTGCACTCATTCGTTGCACACTTTTTCTCGTTCCCTCCTTCCCGCTTTTTTTTGCACTCGTTCGTTGCACACTTTTTCTCGTTCCCTTCTTCCCGATTTTTTTTGCACTCGTTCGTTGCACTCTTTTTCTCGTTCCCCTCTTCCCTTTTTTCCCCTGCACTCGTTCGTTGCACACTTTTTCTCGTTCCCCTCTTCCCTTTTTTCCCCTGCACTCGTTCGTTGCACTCTTTTTCTCGTTCCCTTCTTCCCTTTTTTATTCTTCACTCATTCGTTGAACGGTTTTTCTCGTTCCCTTCTTCCCTTTTTTCCCCTGCACTCGTTCGTTGCACTCTTTTTCTCGTTCCCTTCTTCCCTTTTTTCCCCTGCACTCGTTCGTTGCACTCTTTTTCTCGTTCCCTTCTTCCATTTTTTCCCCTGCACTCGTTCATTGCACACTTTTTCTCGCTCACTTCTTCCAAATTTTTTTGCACTCATTCGTTGCACTCTTTTTCTCGTTCCCCTCTTCCCTTTTTTCCCCTGCACTCGTTCGTTGCACTCTTTTTCTCGTTCCCTTCTTCCATTTTTTCCCCTGCACTCGTTCATTGCACACTTTTTCTCGCTCACTTCTTCCAAATTTTTTTGCACTCATTCGTTGCACTCTTTTTCTCGTTCCCCTCTTCCCTTTTTTCCCCTGCACTCGTTCGTTGCACTCTTTTTCTCGTTCCCTTCTTCCCGCTTTTTTTTGCACTCGTTCGTTGCACTCTTTTTCTCGTTCCCCTCTTCCCTTTTTTCCCCAGCACTCGTTCGTTGCACAATTTTTCTCATTCCCTTCTTCCCTTTTTTCCCCTGCACTCGTTCGTTGCACTCTTTTTCTCGTTCCCTTCTTCCTGTTTTCCCCTGCACTCGTTTGTTGAACACTTTTTCTCGTTCCCTTCTTCCATTTTTTCCCCTGCACTCGTTCGTTGCACACTTTTTCTCGTTCCCTCCTTCCCGCCTTTTTTTGCACTCGTTCGTTGCACACTTTTTCTCGTTCCCTTCTTCCCGCTTTTTTTTGCACTCGTTCGTTGCACTGTTTTTCTCGTTCCCTTCTTCCCTTTTTTCCCCTGCACTCGTTCGTTGCACTCTTTTTCTCGTTCCCTTCTTCTTGCTTTTTTTTGCACTCGTTCGTTGCACTCTTTTTCTCGTTCCCTTCTTCCCTTTTTTCCCCTGCACTCGTTCGTTGCACAATTTTTCTCGTTCCCTTCTTCCCTTTTTTCCCCTGCACTCGTTCGTTGCACTCTTTTTCTCGTTCCCTTCTTCCCGTTATTCCCTGCACTCGTTCGTTGCACACTTTTTCTCGTTCCCTTCTTCCTGTTTTTCCCCTGCACTCGTTCATTGCACACTTTTTCTCGCTCACTTCTTCCAAATTTTTTTGCACTCATTCGTTGCACAATTTTTCTCGTTCCCCTCTTCCCTTTTTTCCCCTGCACTCGTTCGTTGCACAATTTTTCTCGTTCCCTTCTTCCCTTTTTTCCCCTGCACTCGTTCGTTGCACACTTTTTCTCGTTCCCTTCTTCCCGCTTTTTTTTGCACTCATTCGTTGCACACTTTTTCTCGTTCCCTTCTTCCCTTTTTTCCCCTGCACTCTTTCGTTGCACAATTTTTCTCGTTCCCCTCTTCCCTTTTTTCCCCTGCACTTGTTCGTTGCACTCTTTTTCTCGTTCCCTTCTTCCCGATTTTTTTTGCACTCGTTCGTTGCACACTTTTTCTCGTTCCCTTCTTCCCGCTTTTTTTTGCACTCATTCGTTGCACAATTTTTCTCCTTCCCTTCTTCCCTTTTTTCCCCTGCACTCGTTCGTTGCACTCTTTTTCTCGTTCCCTTCTTCCCTTTTTTCCCCTGCACTCGTTCGTTGCACTCATTTTCTCGTTCTCTTCTTCCCGTTTTCCCCTGCACTCGTTTGTTGCACACTTTTTCTCGTTCCCTTCTTCCATTTTTTCCCCTGCACTCATTCGTTGCACACTTTTTCTCGTTCCCTCCTTCCCGGTATTTTTTGCACTCGTTCGTTGCACACTTTTTCTTGTTCCCTTCTTCCCGATTTTTTTTGCACTCGTTCGTTGCACTCTTTTTCTCGTTCTCTTCTTCCCTTTTTTCCCTGCACTCGTTCGTTGCACTGTTTTTCTCGTTCCCCTCTTCCCTTTTTTCCCTGCACTCGTTCGTTGCACAATTTTTCTCGTTCCCTTCTTCCCGTTTTCCCCTGCACTCGTTTGTTGCGCACTTTTTCTCGTTCCCTTCTTCCATTTTTTCGCCTCCACTCGTTCGTTGCACACTTTTTCTCGTTCCCTCCTTCCCGGTATTTTTTGCACTCGTTCGTTGCACACTTTTTCTCGTTCCCTTCTTCCATTTTTTCCCCTGCACTCGTTCGTTGCACTCTTTTCTCGTTCCCTTCTTCCCGTTATTCCCTGGACTCGTTCGTTGCACACTTTTTCTCGTTCCCTTCTTCCTGTTTTTCCCCTGCACTCGTTCATTGCACACTTTTTCTCGCTCACTTCTTCCAAATTTTTTTGCACTCATTCGTTGCACTCTTTTTCTCGTTCCCTTCTTCCCTTTTTTCCCCTGCACTCATTCGTTGCACACTTTTTCTCGTTCCCTCCTTCCCGCTTTTTTTTGCACTCGTTCGTTGCACACTTTTTCTCGTTCCCTTCTTCCCGATTTTTTTTGCACTCGTTCGTTGCACTCTTTTTCTCGTTCCCCTCTTCCCTTTTTTCCCCTGCGCTCATTCGTTGCACACTTTTTCTCGTTCCCCTCTTCCCTTTTTTCCCCTGCACTCGTTCGTTGCACTCTTTTTCTCGTTCCCTTCTTCCCTTTTTTATTCTTCACTCATTCGTTGAACGGTTTTTCTCGTTCCCTTCTTCCCTTTTTTCCCCTGCACTCGTTCGTTGCACTCTTTTTCTCGTTCCCTTCTTCCCGTTTTCCCCTGCACTCGTTTGTTGAACACTTTTTCTCGTTCCCTTCTTCCATTTTTTCCCCTGCACTCGTTCGTTGCACACTTTTTCTCGTTCCCTCCTTCCCGGTATTTTTTGCACTCGTTCGTTGCACACTTTTTCTCGTTCCCTTCTTCCTGATTTTTTTTGCACTCGTTCGTTGCACTCTTTTTCTCGTTCCCTTCTTCCCTTTTTTCCCCTGCACTCGTTCGTTGCACTCTTTTTCTCGTTCCCTTCTTCCATTTTTTCCCCTGCACTCGTTCATTGCACACTTTTTCTCGCTCACTTCGTCCAAATTTTTTTGCACTCATTCGTTGCACTCTTTTTCTCGTTCCCCTCTTCCCTTTTTTCCCCTGCACTCGTTCGTTGCACTCTTTTTCTCGTTCCCTTCTTCCCGATTTTTTCCCCTGCACTCGTTCGTTGCACTCTTTTTCTCGTTCCCTTCTTCCCGTTATTCCCTGGACTCGTTCGTTGCACACTTTTTCTCGTTCCCTTCTTCCTGTTTTTCCCCTGCACTCGTTCATTGCACACTTTTTCTCGCTCACTTCTTCCAAATTTTTTTGCACTCATTCGTTGCACTCTTTTTCTCGTTCCCTTTTTCCCTTTTTTCCCCTGCACTCATTCGTTGCACACTTTTTCTCGTTCCCTCCTTCCCGCTTTTTTTTGCACTCGTTCGTTGCACACTTTTTCTCGTTCCCTTCTTCCCAATTTTTTTTGCACTCGTTCGTTGCACTCTTTTTCTCGTTCCCCTCTTCCCTTTTTTCCCCTGCACTCGTTCGTTGCACACTTTTTCTCGTTCCCCTCTTCCCTTTTTTCCCCTGCACTCGTTCGTTGCACTCTTTTTCTCGTTCCCTTCTTCCCGTTTTTATTCTTCACTCATTCGTTGAACGGTTTTTCTCGTTCCCTTCTTCCCTTTTTTCCCCTGCACTCGTTCGTTGCACAATTTTTCTCGTTCCCTTCTTCCCGTTTTCCCCTGCACTCGTTTGTTGAACACTTTTTCTCGTTCCCTTCTTCCATTTTTTCCCCTGCACTCATTCGTTGCACACTTTTTCTCGTTCCCTCCTTCCCGGTATTTTTTGCACTCGTTCGTTGCACACTTTTTCTCGTTCCCTTCTTCCCGATTTTTTTTGCACTCGTTCGTTGCACTCTTTTTCTCGTTCCCTTCTTGCATTTTTTCCCCTGCACTCGTTCATTGCACACTTTTTCTCGCTCACATCTTCCAAATTTTTTTGCACTCATTCGTTGCACTCTTTTTCTCGTTCCCCTCTTCCCTTTTTTCCCCTGCACTCGTTCGTTGCACTCTTTTTCTCGTTCCCTTCTTCCCGATTTTTTTTGCACTCGTTCGTTGCACACTTTTTCTCGTTCCCTTCTTCCCGCTTTTTTTTGCACTCGTTCGTTGCACTCTTTTTCTCGTTCCCTTCTTCCCGCTTTTTTTTGCACTCGTTCGTTGCAGTCTTTTTCTCGTTCCCCTCTTCCCTTTTTTCCCCAGCACTCGTTCGTTGCACAATTTTTCTCATTCCCTTCTTCCCTTTTTTCCCCTGCACTCATTCGTTGCACTCTTTTTCTCGTTCCCTTCTTCCTGTTTTCCCCTGCACTCGTTTGTTGAACACTTTTTCTCGTTCCCTTCTTCCATTTTTTCCCCTGCACTCGTTCATTGCACACTTTTTCTCGTTCCCTCCTTCCCGCCTTTTTTTGCACTCGTTCGTTGCACACTTTTTCTCGTTCCCTTCTTCCCGATTTTTTTTGCACTCGTTCGTTGCACTCTTTTTCTCGTTCCCTTCTTCCCTTTTTTCCCCTGCACTCGTTCGTTGCACTCTTTTTCTCGTTCCCTTCTTCTTGCTTTTTTTTGCACTCGTTCGTTGCACTCTTTTTCTCGTTCCCCTCATCCCTTTTTTCCCCTGCACTCGTTCGTTGCACAATTTTTCTCGTTCCCTTCTTCCCTTTTTTCCCCTGCACTCGTTCGTTGCACTCTTTTTCTCGTTCCCTTCTTCCCGTTATTCCCTGCACTCGTTCGTTGCACACTTTTTCTCGTTCCCTTCTTCCTGTTTTTCCCCTGCACTCGTTCATTGCACACTTTTTCTTGTTCCCTTCTTCCCTTTTTTATTCTCCACTCATTCGTTGCACTCTTTTTCTCGTTCCCTTCTTCCCGCATTTTTTTGCACTCGTTCGTTGCACTATTTTTCTCGTTCCCTTCTTCCCTTTTTTATTCTTCACTCATTCATTGCACACTTTTTCTCGTTCCCTTCTTCCCGGTTTTTTTCGCACTGGTTCGTTGCACACTTTTTCTCGTTCCCTCCTTCCCGCTTTTTTTTGCACTCGTTCGTTGCACACTTTTTCTCGTTCCCTTCTTCCTGTTTTCCCTGCACTTGTTCGTTGCACAGTTTTTCTCGTTCCCTTCTTCCCTTTTTTCCCCTGCACTCGTTCGTTGCACTCTTTTTCTCGTTCCCTTCTTCCCTTTTTTCCCCTGCACTCGTTCGTTGCACTCTTTTTCTCGTTCCCTTCTTCCCTTTTTCATTCTTCACTCATTCCTTGCACTCTTTTTCTCGTTCCCTTCTTCCCTTTTTTCCCCTGCACTCGTTCGTTGCACTCTTTTTCTCGTTCCCTTCTTCCCTTTTTTATTCTTCACTCATTCGTTGCACTCTTTTTCTCGTTCCCTTCTTCCCTTTTTTCCCCTGCACTCGTTCGTTGCACTCTTTTTCTCGTTCCCTTCTTCCCTTTTTTATTCTTCACTCGTTCGTTGCACTCTTTTTCTCGTTCCCTTCTTCCTGTTTTTCCCCTGCACTCGTTTGTTGCACTCTTTTTCTCGTTCCCTTCTTCCCTTTTTTCCCCTGCACTCGTTCATTGCACTCTTTTTCTCGTTCCCTTCTTCCCTTTTTTCCCCGCAGTCGTTCGTTGCACTCTTTTTCTCGTTCCCTTCTTCCCTTTTTTATTCTGCACTCCTTCGTTGCACTCTTTTTCTCGTTCCCTTCTTCCCTTTTTTGCCCTGCACTCGTTCGTTGCACTCTTTTTCTCGTTCCCTTCTTCCCGATTTTTTTTGCACTCGTTCGTTGCACTGTTTTTCTCGTTCCCTTCTTCCCTTTTTTCCCCTTCACTCATTCATTGAACTCTTTTTCTCGTTCCCTTCTTCCTGTTTTTCCCTTGCAGTCGTTCGTTGCACAGTTTTTCTCGTTCCCTTCTTCCCGCTTTTTTTTGCACTCGTTCGTTGCACAGTTTTTCTCGTTCCCTCCTTCCCGTTTTTTTTTGCACTCGTTCGTTGCACTCTTTTTCTTGTTCCCTTCTTCCCTTTTTTCCCCTGCACTCGTTCGTTGCACTCTTTTTCTCGTTCCCTTCTTCCCGTTATTCCCTGCACTCGTTCCTTGCACACTTTTTCTCATTCCCTCCTTCCCGTTTTTTTTTGCACTCGTTTGTTGTACTCTTTTTCTCATTCCCTTCTTCTCGTTTTTCCCCTGCACTCATTCGTTGCACACTTTTTCTCGTTCCCTTCTTCCTGTTTTTCCCCTGCATTCGTTCGTTGCACTCTTTTTCTCGTTCCCTTCTTCGCTTTTTTCCCCTGCACTCGTTCGTTGCACTCTTTTTCTCGCTCACTTCCTCCAGATTTTTTTGCACTCATTCGTTGCACAATTTTTCTCGTTCCCTTCTTTCCTTTTTTCCCCTGCACTCGTTCGTTGCACTCTTTTTCTCGTTCCCTTCTTGCTTTTTTTTGCACTCGTTCCTTGCACTCTTTTTCTCGTTCCCTTCTTCCCTTTTTTATTCTGCAGTCGTTCGTTGCACTCTTTTTCTCGTTCCCTTCTTCCCTTTTTTGCCCTGCGCTCGTTTGTTGCACTCTTTTTCTCGTTCCCTTCTTCTTGTTTTTCCCTGCACTCGTTCGTTGCACTCTTTTTCTCGTTCCCTCCTTCCCGGTTTTTTTTGCACTCGTTCGTTGCACAATTTTTCTCGTTCCCTTCTCCCCGATTTTTTTTGCACTCGTTCGTTGCACACTTTTTCTCGTTCCCTTCTTCCCTTTTTTCCCCTGCACTCGTTCGTTGCACTCTTTTTCTCGATCCCTCCTTCCCGTTTTTTTTTGCACTCGTTCGTTGCACTCTTTTTCTCGTTCCCTTCTTCCCTTTTTTCCCCTGCACTCGTTCGTTGCACTCTTTTTCTCGTTCCCTTCTTCCCTTTTTCATTCTTCACTCATTCCTTGCACTCTTTTTCTCGTTCCCTTCTTCCCTTTTTTCCCCTGCACTAGTACGTTGCACTCTTTTTCTCGTTCCCTTCTTCCCTTTTTTATTCTTCACTCATTCGTTGCACTCTTTTCTCGTTCCCTTCTTCCCTTTTTTCCCGTGCACTCGTTTGTTGCACTCTTTTTCTCGTTCCCTTCTTCCTGTTTTTCCCCTGCACTCGTTTGTTGCACTCTTTTTCTCGTTCCCTTCTTCCCGTTTTTTTTTCACACGTTCCTTGCACAATTTTTCTCGTTCCCTTCTTCCCTTTTTTCCCCTGCACTCGTTCGTTGCACACTTTTTCTCGTTCCCTTCTTCCCTGTTTTGCCCTGCACTCGTTTGTTGCACTCTTTTTCTCGTTCCCTTCTTCTTGTTTTTCCCTGCACTCGTTCGTTGCACTCTTTTTCTCGTTCCCTCCTTCCCGGTTTTTTTTGCACTCGTTCGTTGCACAATTTTTCTCGTTCCCTTCTTCCCTTTTTTCCCCTGTACTAGTACGTTGCACTCTTTTTCTCGTTCCCTTCTTCCCTTTTTTATTCTTCACTCATTCGTTGCACTCTTTTCTCGTTCCCTTCTTCCCTTTTTTCCCGTGGACTCGTTTGTTGCACTCTTTTTCTCGTTCCCTCATTCCCGTTTTTTTGCACTCGTTCGTTGCACAATTTTTCTCGTTCCCTTCTTCCCGTAATTCCCTGCACTCGTTCGTTGCACTCTTTTTCTCGTTCCCTTCTTCCTGTTTTCCCCTGCACTCGTTTGTTGAACACTTTTTCTCGTTCCCTTCTTCCATTTTTTCCCCTGCAATCGTTCGTTGCACACTTTTTCTCGTTCCCTCCTTCCCGCTTTTTTTTGCACTCGTTCGTTGCACACTTTTTGTCGTTCCCTTCTTCCCGCTTTTTTTTGCACTCTTTCGTTGCACACATTTCTCGTTTCCCTCTTCCCTTTTTTCCCCTGCACTCGTTCGTTGCACAATTTTTCTCGTTACCTTCTTCCCTTTTTTCCCCTGCACTCATTCGTTGCACACTTTTTCTCGTTCCCTTCTTCCCGCTTTTTTTTGCACTCGTTCGTTGCACACTTTTTGTCGTTCCCTTCTTCCCGCTTTTTTTTTGCACTCGTTCGTTGCACTCTTTTTCTCGTTCCCTTCTTCCCTTTTTTATTCTTCACTCATTCGTTGCACTGTTTTTCTCGTTCCCTTCTTCCCGCTTTTTTTTGAACTCGTTCGTTGCACACTTTTTCTCGTTCCCCTCTTCTTTTTTTTCCCCTGCACTCGTTCGTTGCACACTTTTTCTCGTTCCTTTCTTCCCTTTTTTCCCCTGCACTCGTTCGTTGCACTCTTTTTCTCGTTCCCTTCTTCCCTTTTTTATTCTTCACTCATTCGTTGCACTGTTTTTCTCGTTCCCTTCTTCACTGTTTTCCCCTGCACTCGTTCATTGCACACTTTTTCTTGTTCCCTTCTTCCCTTTTTTATTCTCCACTCATTCGTTGCACTCTTTTTCTCGTTCCCTTCTTCCCGCATTTTTTTGCACTCGTTCGTTGCACTATTTTTCTCATTCCCTTCTTCCCTTTTTTATTCTTCACTCATTCATTGCACACTTTTTCTCGTTCCCTTCTTCCCGGTTTTTTTTGCACTGGTTCGTTGCACACTTTTTCTCGTTCCCTTCTTCCCGCTTTTTTTTGCACTCGTTCGTTGCACACTTTTTCTCGTTCCCTTCTTCCTGTTTTCCCTGCACTTGTTCGTTGCTCAGTTTTTCTCGTTCCCTTCTTCCCTTTTTTCCCCTGCACTCATTCGTTGCACTCTTTTTCTCGTTCCCTTCTTCCCTTTTTTCCCCTGCACTCGTTCGTTGCACTCTTTTTCTCGTTCCCTTCTTCCCTTTTTCATTCTTCACTCATTCCTTGCACTCTTTTTCTCGTTCCCTTCTTCCCTTTTTTCCCCTGCACTCGTTCGTTGCACTCTTTTTCTCGTTCCCTTCTTCCCTTTTTTATTCTTCACTCATTCGTTGCACTCTTTTCTCGTTCCCTTCTTCCCTTTTTTCCCGTGCACTCGTTTGTTGCACACTTTTTCTCGTTCCCTTCTTCCTGTTTTTCCCCTGCACTCGTTTGTTGCACTCTTTTTCTCGTTCCCTTCTTCCCTTTTTTCCCCTGCACTCGTTCATTGCACTCTTTTTCTCGTTCCCTTCTTCCCTTTTTTCCCCGCACTCGTTCGTTGCACTCTTTTTCTCGTTCCCTTCTTCCCTTTTTTATTCTGCACTCCTTCGTTGCACTCTTTTTCTCGTTCCCTTCTTCCCTTTTTTGCCCTGCACTCGTTCGTTGCACTCTTTTTCTCGTTCCCTTCTTCCCGATTTTTTTTGCACTCGTTCGTTGCACTGTTTTTCTCGTTCCCTTCTTCCCTTTTTTCCCCTTCACTCATTCATTGAACTCTTTTTCTCGTTCCCTTCTTCCTGTTTTTCCCTTGCAGTCGTTCGTTGCACAGTTTTTCTCGTTCCCTTCTTCCCGCTTTTTTTTGCACTCGTTCGTTGCACAGTTTTTCTCGTTCCCTCCTTCCCGTTTTTTTTTGCACTCGTTCGTTGCACTCTTTTTCTCGTTCCCTTCTTCTCTTTTTTCCC
This sequence comes from Cyanocitta stelleri, assembly GCA_026167965.1. Classification (NCBI taxonomy): domain Eukaryota; kingdom Metazoa; phylum Chordata; class Aves; order Passeriformes; family Corvidae; genus Cyanocitta; species Cyanocitta stelleri. The sequence continues at coordinate 6,148,464 of JANXIP010000040.1, read as the reverse complement.
CTGCACTCGTTCGTTGCACTCTTTTTCTCGATCCCTCCTTCCCGTTTTTTTTTGCACTCGTTCGTTGCACTCTTTTTCTCGTTCCCTTCTTCCCTTTTTTCCCCTGCACTCGTTCGTTGCACTCTTTTTCTCGTTCCCTTCTTCCCTTTTTCATTCTTCACTCATTCCTTGCACTCTTTTTCTCGTTCCCTTCTTCCCTTTTTTCCCCTGCACTCGTTCGTTGCACTCTTTTTCTCGTTCCCTTCTTCCTGTTTTTTATTCTTCACTCATTCGTTGCACTCTTTTCTCGTTCCCTTCTTCCCTTTTTTCCCGTGCACTCGTTTGTTGCACTCTTTTTCTCGTTCCCTTCTTCCTGTTTTTCCCCTGCACTCGTTTGTTGCACTCTTTTTCTCGTTCCCTTCTTCCCGTTTTTTTTCACACGTTCGTTGCACAATTTTTCTCGTTCCCTTCTTCCCTTTTTTCCCCTGCACTCGTTCGTTGCACTCTTTTTCCCGTTCCCTTCTTCCCGTTATTCCTTGCACTTGTTCGTTGCACAGTTTTTTCTCGTTCCCTCCTTCCCCTTTTTTTTGCACTCGTTCGTTGCACTCTTTTTCTCGTTCCCTTCTTCCCTTTTTTCCCCTGCACTCGTTCGTTGCACTCTTTTTCTCGTTCCCTTCTTCCCTTTTTTATTCTTCACTCATTCGTTGCACTCTTTTCTCGTTCCCTTCTTCCCTTTTTTCCCCTGCACTCGTTCGTTGCACTCTTTTTCTCGTTCCCTTCTTCCTGTTTTTCCCCTGCACTCGTTTGTTGCACTCTTTTTCTCGTTCCCTTCTTCCCTTTTTTCCCCTGCACTCGTTCATTGCACTCTTTTTCTCGTTCCCTTCTTCCCTTTTTTCCCCGCACTCGTTCGTTGCACTCTTTTTCTCGTTCCCTTCTTCCCTTTTTTATTCTGCACTCCTTCGTTGCACTCTTTTTCTCGTTCCCTTCTTCCCTTTTTTGCCCTGCACTCGTTCGTTGCACTCTTTTTCTCGTTCCCTTCTTCCCGACTTTTTTTGCACTCGTTCGTTGCACTGTTTTTCTCGTTCCCTTCTTCCCTTTTTTCCCCTTCACTCATTCATTGAACTCTTTTTCTCGTTCCCTTCTTCCTGTTTTTCCCTTGCAGTCGTTCGTTGCACAGTTTTTCTCGTTCCCTTCTTCCCGCTTTTTTTTGCACTCGTTCGTTGCACAGTTTTTCTCGTTCCCTCCTTCCCGTTTTTTTTTGCACTCGTTCGTTGCACTCTTTTTCTCGTTCCCTTCTTCCCTTTTTTCCCCTGCACTCGTTCGTTGCACTCTTTTTCTCGTTCCCTTCTTCCCGTTATTCCCTGCACTCGTTCCTTGCACACTTTTTCTCATTCCCTCCTTCCCGTTTTTTTTTGCACTCGTTCGTTGCACTCTTTTTCTCGTTCCCTTCTTCCCGTTTTTCCCCTGCACTCATTCGTTGCACAATTTTTCTCGTTCCCTTCTTCCTGTTTTTCCCCTGCATTCGTTCGTTGCACTCTTTTTCTCGTTCCCTTCTTCGCTTTTTTCCCCTGCACTCGTTCGTTGCACTCTTTTTCTCGCTCACTTCCTCCAGATTTTTTTGCACTCATTCGTTGCACAATTTTTCTCGTTCCCTTCTTCCCTTTTTTCCCCTGCACTCGTTCGTTGCACTCTTTTTCTCGTTCCCTTCTTGCTTTTTTTTGCACTCGTTCCTTGCACTCTTTTTCTCGTTCCCTTCTTCCCTTTTTTATTCTGCAGTCGTTCGTTGCACTCTTTTTCTCGTTCCCTTCTTCCCTTTTTTGCCCTGCGCTCGTTTGTTGCACTCTTTTTCTCGTTCCCTTCTTCTTGTTTTTCCCTGCACTCGTTCGTTGCACTCTTTTTCTCGTTCCCTCCTTCCCGGTTTTTTTTGCACTCGTTCGTTGCACAATTTTTCTCGTTCCCTTCTCCCCGATTTTTTTTGCACTCGTTCGTTGCACACTTTTTCTCGTTCCCTTCTTCCCTTTTTTCCCCTGCACTCGTTCGTTGCACTCTTTTTCTCGATCCCTCCTTCCCGTTTTTTTTTGCACTCGTTCGTTGCACTCTTTTTCTCGTTCCCTTCTTCCCTTTTTTCCCCTGCACTCGTTCGTTGCACTCTTTTTCTCGTTCCCTTCTTCCCTTTTTCATTCTTCACTCATTCCTTGCACTCTTTTTCTCGTTCCCTTCTTCCCTTTTTTCCCCTGCACTAGTACGTTGCACTCTTTTTCTCGTTCCCTTCTTCCCTTTTTTATTCTTCACTCATTCGTTGCACTCTTTTCTCGTTCCCTTCTTCCCTTTTTTCCCGTGCAATCGTTCGTTGCACACTTTTTCTCGTTCCCTCCTTCCCGCTTTTTTTTGCACTCGTTCGTTGCACACTTTTTGTCGTTCCCTTCTTCCCGCTTTTTTTTGCACTCTTTCGTTGCACACATTTCTCGTTTCCCTCTTCCCTTTTTTCCCCTGCACTCGTTCGTTGCACAATTTTTCTCGTTACCTTCTTCCCTTTTTTCCCCTGCACTCATTCGTTGCACACTTTTTCTCGTTCCCTTCTTCCCGCTTTTTTTTGCACTCGTTCGTTGCACACTTTTTGTCGTTCCCTTCTTCCCGCTTTTTTTTTGCACTCGTTCGTTGCACTCTTTTTCTCGTTCCCTTCTTCCCTTTTTTATTCTTCACTCATTCGTTGCACTGTTTTTCTCGTTCCCTTCTTCCCGCTTTTTTTTGAACTCGTTCGTTGCACACTTTTTCTCGTTCCCCTCTTCTTTTTTTTCCCCTGCACTCGTTCGTTGCACTCTTTTTCTCGTTCCCTTCTTCCCTTTTTCCCCTGCACTCGTTCGTTGCACACTTTTTCTCGTTCCCTTCTTCCCTTTTTTCCCCTGCACTCGTTCGTTGCACTCTTTTTCTCGTTCCCTTCTTCCCTTTTTTATTCTTCACTCATTCGTTGCACTGTTTTTCTCGTTCCCTTCTTCACTGTTTTCCCCTGCACTCGTTCATTGCACACTTTTTCTTGTTCCCTTCTTCCCTTTTTTATTCTCCACTCATTCGTTGCACTCTTTTTCTCGTTCCCTTCTTCCCGCATTTTTTTGCACTCGTTCGTTGCACTATTTTTCTCGTTCCCTTCTTCCCTTTTTTATTCTTCACTCATTCATTGCACACTTTTTCTCGTTCCCTTCTTCCCGGTTTTTTTTGCACTGGTTCGTTGCACACTTTTTCTCGTTCCCTTCTTCCCGCTTTTTTTTGCACTCGTTCGTTGCACACTTTTTCTCGTTCCCTTCTTCCTGTTTTCCCTGCACTTGTTCGTTGCACAGTTTTTCTCGTTCCCTTCTTCCCTTTTTTCCCCTGCACTCGTTCGTTGCACTCTTTTTCTCGTTCCCTTCTTCCCTTTTTTCCCCTGCACTCGTTCGTTGCACTCTTTTTCTCGTTCCCTTCTTCCCTTTTTCATTCTTCACTCATTCCTTGCACTCTTTTTCTCGTTCCCTTCTTCCCTTTTTTCCCCTGCACTCGTTCGTTGCACTCTTTTTCTCGTTCCCTTCTTCCCTTTTTTATTCTTCACTCATTCGTTGCACTCTTTTCTCGTTCCCTTCTTCCCTTTTTTCCCGTGCACTCGTTTGTTGCACACTTTTTCTCGTTCCCTTCTTCCTGTTTTTCCCCTGCACTCGTTTGTTGCACTCTTTTTCTCGTTCCCTTCTTCCCTTTTTTCCCCTGCACTCGTTCATTGCACTCTTTTTCTCGTTCCCTTCTTCCCTTTTTTCCCCGCACTCGTTCGTTGCACTCTTTTTCTCGTTCCCTTCTTCCCTTTTTTATTCTGCACTCCTTCGTTGCACTCTTTTTCTCGTTCCCTTCTTCCCTTTTTTGCCCTGCACTCGTTCGTTGCACTCTTTTTCTCGTTCCCTTCTTCCCGATTTTTTTTGCACTCGTTCGTTGCACTGTTTTTCTCGTTCCCTTCTTCCCTTTTTTCCCCTTCACTCATTCATTGAACTCTTTTTCTCGTTCCCTTCTTCCTGTTTTTCCCTTGCAGTCGTTCGTTGCACAGTTTTTCTCGTTCCCTTCTTCCCGCTTTTTTTTGCACTCGTTCGTTGCACAGTTTTTCTCGTTCCCTCCTTCCCGTTTTTTTTTGCACTCGTTCGTTGCACTCTTTTTCTCGTTCCCTTCTTCTCTTTTTTCCCCTGCACTCGTTCGTTGCACTCTTTTTCTCGATCCCTCCTTCCCGTTTTTTTTTGCACTCGTTCGTTGCACTCTTTTTCTCGTTCCCTTCTTCCCTTTTTTCCCCTGCACTCGTTCGTTGCACTCTTTTTCTCGTTCCCTTCTTCCCTTTTTCATTCTTCACTCATTCCTTGCACTCTTTTTCTCGTTCCCTTCTTCCCTTTTTTCCCCTGCACTCGTTCGTTGCACTCTTTTTCTCGTTCCCTTCTTCCCATTTTTATTCTTCACTCATTCGTTGCACTCTTTTCTCGTTCCCTTCTTCCCTTTTTTCCCGTGCACTCGTTTGTTGCACTCTTTTTCTCGTTCCCTTCTTCCTGTTTTTCCCCTGCACTCGTTTGTTGCACTCTTTTTCTCGTTCCCTTCTTCCCGTTTTTTTTCACACGTTCGTTGCACAATTTTTCTCGTTCCCTTCTTCCCTTTTTTCCCCTGCACTCGTTCGTTGCACTCTTTTTCCCGTTCCCTTCTTCCCGTTATTCCTTGCACTTGTTCGTTGCGCAGTTTTTTCTCGTTCCCTCCTTCCCCTTTTTTTTGCACTCGTTCGTTGCACTCTTTTTCTCGTTCCCTTCTTCCCTTTTTTCCCCTGCACTCGTTCGTTGCACTCTTTTTCTCGTTCCCTTCTTCCCTTTTTTATTCTTCACTCATTCGTTGCACTCTTTTCTCGTTCCCTTCTTCCCTTTTTTCCCGTGCACTCGTTCGTTGCACTCTTTTTCTCGTTCCCTTCTTCCTGTTTTTCCCCTGCACTCGTTTGTTGCACTCTTTTTCTCGTTCCCTTCTTCCCTTTTTTCCCCTGCACTCGTTCATTGCACTCTTTTTCTCGTTCCCTTCTTCCCTTTTTTCCCCGCACTCGTTCGTTGCACTCTTTTTCTCGTTCCCTTCTTCCCTTTTTTATTCTGCACTCCTTCGTTGCACTCTTTTTCTCGTTCCCTTCTTCCCTTTTTTGCCCTGCACTCGTTCGTTGCACTCTTTTTCTCGTTCCCTTCTTCCCGATTTTTTTTGCACTCGTTCGTTGCACTCTTTTTCTCGTTCCCTTCTTCCCTTTTTTCCCCTTCACTCATTCATTGAACTCTTTTTCTCGTTCCCTTCTTCCTGTTTTTCCCTTGCAGTCGTTCGTTGCACAGTTTTTCTCGTTCCCTTCTTCCCGCTTTTTTTTGCACTCGTTCGTTGCACAGTTTTTCTCGTTCCCTCCTTCCCGTTTTTTTTTGCACTCGTTCGTTGCACTCTTTTTCTCGTTCCCTTCTTCCCTTTTTTCCCCTGCACTCGTTCGTTGCACTCTTTTTCTCGTTCCCTTCTTCTTGCTTTTTTTTGCACTCGTTCGTTGCACTCTTTTTCTCGTTCCCCTCATCCCTTTTTTCCCCTGCACTCGTTCGTTGCACAATTTTTCTCGTTCCCTTCTTCCCTTTTTTCCCCTGCACTCGTTCGTTGCACTCTTTTTCTCGTTCCCTTCTTCCCGTTATTCCCTGCACTCGTTCGTTGCACACTTTTTCTCGTTCCCTTCTTCCTGTTTTTCCCCTGCACTCGTTCATTGCACACTTTTTCTCGCTCACTTCTTCCAAATTTTTTTGCACTCATTCGTTGCACAATTTTTCTCGTTCCCCTCTTCCCTTTTTTCCCCTGCACTCGTTCGTTGCACAATTTTTCTCGTTCCCTTCTTCCCTTTTTTCCCCTGCACTCATTCGTTGCACACTTTTTGTCGTTCCCTTCTTCCCGCTTTTTTTTGCACTCGTTCGTTGCACACTTTTTCTCGTTCCCTTCTTCCCTTTTTTCCCCTGCACTCTTTCGTTGCACAATTTTTCTCGTTCCCCTCTTCCCTTTTTTCCCCTGCACTCGTTCGTTGCACTCTTTTTCTCGTTCCCTTCTTCCCGATTTTTTTTGCACTCGTTCGTTGCACACTTTTTCTCGTTCCCTTCTTCCCGCTTTTTTTTGCACTCGTTCGTTGCACTCTTTTTCTCGTTCCCTCATTCCCGTTTTTTTTGCACTCGTTCGTTGCACAATTTTTCTCGTTCCCTTCTTCCCGTTATTCCCTGCACTCGTTCGTTGCACTCTTTTTCTCGTTCCCTTCTTCCCGTTTTCCCCTGCACTCGTTTGTTGCGCACTTTTTCTCGTTCCCTTCTTCCATTTTTTCGCCTGCACTCGTCCATTGCACACTTTTTCTCGTTCCCTCCTTCCCGGTATTTTTTGCACTCGTTCGTTGCACACTTTTTCTCGTTCCCTTCTTCCATTTTTTCCCCTGCACTCGTTCGTTGCACTCTTTTTCTCGTTCCCTTCTTCCCGTTATTCCCTGGACTCGTTCATTGCACACTTTTTCTCGCTCACTTCTTCCAACTTTTTTTGCACTCATTCGTTGCACTCTTTTTCTCGTTCCCTTCTTCCCTTTTTTCCCCTGCACTCATTCGTTGCACACTTTTTCTCGTTCCCTCCTTCCCGCTTTTTTTTGCACTCGTTCGTTGCACACTTTTTCTCGTTCCCTTCTTCCCGATTTTTTTTGCACTCGTTCGTTGCACTCTTTTTCTCGTTCCCCTCTTCCCTTTTTTCCCCTGCACTCGTTCGTTGCACACTTTTTCTCGTTCCCCTCTTCCCTTTTTTCCCCTGCACTCGTTCGTTGCACTCTTTTTCTCGTTCCCTTCTTCCCTTTTTTATTCTTCACTCATTCGTTGAACGGTTTTTCTCGTTCCCTTCTTCCCTTTTTTCCCCTGCACTCGTTCGTTGCACTCTTTTTCTCGTTCCCTTCTTCCCTTTTTTCCCCTGCACTCGTTCGTTGCACTCTTTTTCTCGTTCCCTTCTTCCATTTTTTCCCCTGCACTCGTTCATTGCACACTTTTTCTCGCTCACTTCTTCCAAATTTTTTTGCACTCATTCGTTGCACTCTTTTTCTCGTTCCCCTCTTCCCTTTTTTCCCCTGCACTCGTTCGTTGCACTCTTTTTCTCGTTCCCTTCTTCCCGATTTTTTTTGCACTCGTTCGTTGTACTCTTTTTCTCGTTCCCTTCTTCCCGCTTTTTTTTGCACTCGTTCGTTGCACTCTTTTTCTCGTTCCCCTCTTCCCTTTTTTCCCCAGCACTCGTTCGTTGCACAATTTTTCTCATTCCCTTCTTCCCTTTTTTCCCCTGCACTCGTTCGTTGCACTCTTTTTCTCGTTCCCTTCTTCCTGTTTTCCCCTGCACTCGTTTGTTGAACACTTTTTCTCGTTCCCTTCTTCCATTTTTTCCCCTGCACTCGTTCGTTGCACACTTTTTCTCGTTCCCTCCTTCCCGCCTTTTTTTGCACTCGTTCGTTGCACACTTTTTCTCGTTCCCTTCTTCCCGCTTTTTTTTGCACTCCTTCGTTGCACTCTTTTTCTCGTTCCCTTCTTCCCTTTTTTCCCCTGCACTCGTTCGTTGCACTCTTTTTCTCGTTCCCTTCTTCTTGCTTTTTTTTGCACTCGTTCGTTGCACTCTTTTTCTCGTTCCCTTCTTCCCTTTTTTCCCCTGCACTCGTTCGTTGCACAATTTTTCTCGTTCCCTTCTTCCCTTTTTTCCCCTGCACTCGTTCGTTGCACTCTTTTTCTCGTTCCCTTCTTCCCGTTATTCCCTGCACTCGTTCGTTGCACACTTTTTCTCGTTCCCTTCTTCCTGTTTTTCCCCTGCACTCGTTCATTGCACACTTTTTCTCGCTCACTTCTTCCAAATTTTTTTGCACTCATTCGTTGCACAATTTTTCTCGTTCCCCTCTTCCCTTTTTTCCCCTGCACTCGTTCGTTGCACAATTTTTCTCGTTCCCTTCTTCCCTTTTTTCCCCTGCACTCGTTCGTTGCACACTTTTTCTCGTTCCCTTCTTCCCGCTTTTTTTTGCACTCATTCGTTGCACACTTTTTCTCGTTCCCTTCTTCCCTTTTTTCCCCTGCACTCTTTCGTTGCACAATTTTTCTCGTTCCCCTCTTCCCTTTTTTCCCCTGCACTTGTTCGTTGCACTCTTTTTCTCGTTCCCTTCTTCCCGATTTTTTTTGCACTCGTTCGTTGCACACTTTTTCTCGTTCCCTTCTTCCCGCTTTTTTTTGCACTCATTCGTTGCACAATTTTTCTCCTTCCCTTCTTCCCTTTTTTCCCCTGCACTCGTTCGTTGCACTCTTTTTCTCGTTCCCTTCTTCCCTTTTTTCCCCTGCACTCGTTCGTTGCACTCATTTTCTCGTTCTCTTCTTCCCGTTTTCCCCTGCACTCGTTTGTTGCACACTTTTTCTCGTTCCCTTCTTCCATTTTTTCCCCTGCACTCGTTCGTTGCACACTTTTTCTCGTTCCCTCCTTCCCGGTATTTTTTGCACTCGTTCGTTGCACACTTTTTCTTGTTCCCTTCTTCCCGATTTTTTTTGCACTCGTTCGTTGCACTCTTTTTCTCGTTCTCTTCTTCCCTTTTTTCCCTGCACTCGTTCGTTGCACAGTATTTCTCGTTCCCCTCTTCCCTTTTTTCCCTGCACTCGTTCGTTGCACAATTTTTCTCGTTCCCTTCTTCCCGTTTTCCCCTGCACTCGTTTGTTGCGCACTTTTTCTCGTTCCCTTCTTCCATTTTTTCGCCTCCACTCGTTCGTTGCACACTTTTTCTCGTTCCCTCCTTCCCGGTATTTTTTGCACTCGTTCGTTGCACACTTTTTCTCGTTCCCTTCTTCCATTTTTTCCCCTGCACTCGTTCGTTGCACTCTTTTTCTCGTTCCCTTCTTCCCGTTATTCCCTGGACTCGTTCGTTGCACACTTTTTCTCGTTCCCTTCTTCCTGTTTTTCCCCTGCACTCGTTCATTGCACACTTTTTCTCGCTCACTTCTTCCAAATTTTTTTGCACTCATTCGTTGCACTCTTTTTCTCGTTCCCTTCTTCCCTTTTTTCCCCTGCACTCATTCGTTGCACACTTTTTCTCGTTCCCTCCTTCCCGCTTTTTTTTGCACTCGTTCGTTGCACACTTTTTCTCGTTCCCTTCTTCCCGATTTTTTTTGCACTCGTTCGTTGCACTCTTTTTCTCGTTCCCCTCTTCCCTTTTTTCCCCTGCGCTCATTCGTTGCACACTTTTTCTCGTTCCCCTCTTCCCTTTTTTCCCCTGCACTCGTTCGTTGCACTCTTTTTCTCGTTCCCTTCTTCCCTTTTTTATTCTTCACTCATTCGTTGAACGGTTTTTCTCGTTCCCTTCTTCCCTTTTTTCCCCTGCACTCGTTCGTTGCACTCTTTTTCTCGTTCCCTTCTTCCCGTTTTCCCCTGCACTCGTTTGTTGAACACTTTTTCTCGTTCCCTTCTTCCATTTTTTCCCCTGCACTCGTTCGTTGCACACTTTTTCTCGTTCCCTCCTTCCCGGTATTTTTTGCACTCGTTCGTTGCACACTTTTTCTCGTTCCCTTCTTCCTGATTTTTTTTGCACTCGTTCGTTGCACTCTTTTTCTCGTTCCCTTCTTCCCTTTTTTCCCCTGCACTCGTTCGTTGCACTCTTTTTCTCGTTCCCTTCTTCCATTTTTTCCCCTGCACTCGTTCATTGCACACTTTTTCTCGCTCACTTCGTCCAAATTTTTTTGCACTCATTCGTTGCACTCTTTTTCTCGTTCCCCTCTTCCCTTTTTTCCCCTGCACTCGTTCGTTGCACTCTTTTTCTCGTTCCCTTCTTCCCGATTTTTTCCCCTGCACTCGTTCGTTGCACTCTTTTTCTCGTTCCCTTCTTCCCGTTATTCCCTGGACTCGTTCGTTGCACACTTTTTCTCGTTCCCTTCTTCCTGTTTTTCCCCTGCACTCGTTCATTGCACACTTTTTCTCGCTCACTTCTTCCAAATTTTTTTGCACTCATTCGTTGCACTCTTTTTCTCGTTCCCTTCTTCCCTTTTTTCCCCTGCACTCATTCGTTGCACACTTTTTCTCGTTCCCTCCTTCCCGCTTTTTTTTGCACTCGTTCGTTGCACACTTTTTCTCGTTCCCTTCTTCCCAATTTTTTTTGCACTCGTTCGTTGCACTCTTTTTCTCGTTCCCCTCTTCCCTTTTTTCCCCTGCACTCGTTCGTTGCACACTTTTTCTCGTTCCCCTCTTCCCTTTTTTCCCCTGCACTCGTTCGTTGCACTCTTTTTCTCGTTCCCTTCTTCCCGTTTTTATTCTTCACTCATTCGTTGAACGGTTTTTCTCGTTCCCTTCTTCCCTTTTTTCCCCTGCACTCGTTCGTTGCACAATTTTTCTCGTTCCCTTCTTCCCGTTTTCCCCTGCACTCGTTTGTTGAACACTTTTTCTCGTTCCCTTCTTCCATTTTTTCCCCTGCACTCATTCGTTGCACACTTTTTCTCGTTCCCTCCTTCCCGGTATTTTTTGCACTCGTTCGTTGCACACTTTTTCTCGTTCCCTTCTTCCCGATTTTTTTTGCACTCGTTCGTTGCACTCTTTTTCTCGTTCCCTTCTTGCATTTTTTCCCCTGCACTCGTTCATTGCACACTTTTTCTCGCTCACATCTTCCAAATTTTTTTGCACTCATTCGTTGCACTCTTTTTCTCGTTCCCCTCTTCCCTTTTTTCCCCTGCACTCGTTCGTTGCACTCTTTTTCTCGTTCCCTTCTTCCCGATTTTTTTTGCACTCGTTCGTTGCACACTTTTTCTCGTTCCCTTCTTCCCGCTTTTTTTTGCACTCGTTCGTTGCACTCTTTTTCTCGTTCCCTTCTTCCCGCTTTTTTTTGCACTCGTTCGTTGCAGTCTTTTTCTCGTTCCCCTCTTCCCTTTTTTCCCCAGCACTCGTTCGTTGCACAATTTTTCTCATTCCCTTCTTCCCTTTTTTCCCCTGCACTCATTCGTTGCACTCTTTTTCTCGTTCCCTTCTTCCTGTTTTCCCCTGCACTCGTTTGTTGAACACTTTTTCTCGTTCCCTTCTTCCATTTTTTCCCCTGCACTCGTTCATTGCACACTTTTTCTCGTTCCCTCCTTCCCGCCTTTTTTTGCACTCGTTCGTTGCACACTTTTTCTCGTTCCCTTCTTCCCGATTTTTTTTGCACTCGTTCGTTGCACTCTTTTTCTCGTTCCCTTCTTCCCTTTTTTCCCCTGCACTCGTTCGTTGCACTCTTTTTCTCGTTCCCTTCTTCTTGCTTTTTTTTGCACTCGTTCGTTGCACTCTTTTTCTCGTTCCCCTCATCCCTTTTTTCCCCTGCACTCGTTCGTTGCACAATTTTTCTCGTTCCCTTCTTCCCTTTTTTCCCCTGCACTCGTTCGTTGCACTCTTTTTCTCGTTCCCTTCTTCCCGTTATTCCCTGCACTCGTTCGTTGCACACTTTTTCTCGTTCCCTTCTTCCTGTTTTTCCCCTGCACTCGTTCATTGCACACTTTTTCTTGTTCCCTTCTTCCCTTTTTTATTCTCCACTCATTCGTTGCACTCTTTTTCTCGTTCCCTTCTTCCCGCATTTTTTTGCACTCGTTCGTTGCACTATTTTTCTCGTTCCCTTCTTCCCTTTTTTATTCTTCACTCATTCATTGCACACTTTTTCTCGTTCCCTTCTTCCCGGTTTTTTTCGCACTGGTTCGTTGCACACTTTTTCTCGTTCCCTCCTTCCCGCTTTTTTTTGCACTCGTTCGTTGCACACTTTTTCTCGTTCCCTTCTTCCTGTTTTCCCTGCACTTGTTCGTTGCACAGTTTTTCTCGTTCCCTTCTTCCCTTTTTTCCCCTGCACTCGTTCGTTGCACTCTTTTTCTCGTTCCCTTCTTCCCTTTTTTCCCCTGCACTCGTTCGTTGCACTCTTTTTCTCGTTCCCTTCTTCCCTTTTTCATTCTTCACTCATTCCTTGCACTCTTTTTCTCGTTCCCTTCTTCCCTTTTTTCCCCTGCACTCGTTCGTTGCACTCTTTTTCTCGTTCCCTTCTTCCCTTTTTTATTCTTCACTCATTCGTTGCACTCTTTTTCTCGTTCCCTTCTTCCCTTTTTTCCCCTGCACTCGTTCGTTGCACTCTTTTTCTCGTTCCCTTCTTCCCTTTTTTATTCTTCACTCGTTCGTTGCACTCTTTTTCTCGTTCCCTTCTTCCTGTTTTTCCCCTGCACTCGTTTGTTGCACTCTTTTTCTCGTTCCCTTCTTCCCTTTTTTCCCCTGCACTCGTTCATTGCACTCTTTTTCTCGTTCCCTTCTTCCCTTTTTTCCCCGCAGTCGTTCGTTGCACTCTTTTTCTCGTTCCCTTCTTCCCTTTTTTATTCTGCACTCCTTCGTTGCACTCTTTTTCTCGTTCCCTTCTTCCCTTTTTTGCCCTGCACTCGTTCGTTGCACTCTTTTTCTCGTTCCCTTCTTCCCGATTTTTTTTGCACTCGTTCGTTGCACTGTTTTTCTCGTTCCCTTCTTCCCTTTTTTCCCCTTCACTCATTCATTGAACTCTTTTTCTCGTTCCCTTCTTCCTGTTTTTCCCTTGCAGTCGTTCGTTGCACAGTTTTTCTCGTTCCCTTCTTCCCGCTTTTTTTTGCACTCGTTCGTTGCACAGTTTTTCTCGTTCCCTCCTTCCCGTTTTTTTTTGCACTCGTTCGTTGCACTCTTTTTCTTGTTCCCTTCTTCCCTTTTTTCCCCTGCACTCGTTCGTTGCACTCTTTTTCTCGTTCCCTTCTTCCCGTTATTCCCTGCACTCGTTCCTTGCACACTTTTTCTCATTCCCTCCTTCCCGTTTTTTTTTGCACTCGTTTGTTGTACTCTTTTTCTCATTCCCTTCTTCCCGTTTTTCCCCTGCACTCATTCGTTGCACACTTTTTCTCGTTCCCTTCTTCCTGTTTTTCCCCTGCATTCGTTCGTTGCACTCTTTTTCTCGTTCCCTTCTTCGCTTTTTTCCCCTGCACTCGTTCGTTGCACTCTTTTTCTCGCTCACTTCCTCCAGATTTTTTTGCACTCATTCGTTGCACAATTTTTCTCGTTCCCTTCTTTCCTTTTTTCCCCTGCACTCGTTCGTTGCACTCTTTTTCTCGTTCCCTTCTTGCTTTTTTTTGCACTCGTTCCTTGCACTCTTTTTCTCGTTCCCTTCTTCCCTTTTTTATTCTGCAGTCGTTCGTTGCACTCTTTTTCTCGTTCCCTTCTTCCCTTTTTTGCCCTGCGCTCGTTTGTTGCACTCTTTTTCTCGTTCCCTTCTTCTTGTTTTTCCCTGCACTCGTTCGTTGCACTCTTTTTCTCGTTCCCTCCTTCCCGGTTTTTTTTGCACTCGTTCGTTGCACAATTTTTCTCGTTCCCTTCTCCCCGATTTTTTTTGCACTCGTTCGTTGCACACTTTTTCTCGTTCCCTTCTTCCCTTTTTTCCCCTGCACTCGTTCGTTGCACTCTTTTTCTCGTTCCCTTCTTCCCTTTTTTCCCCTGCACTCGTTCGTTGCACTCTTTTTCTCGTTCCCTTCTTCCCTTTTTCATTCTTCACTCATTCCTTGCACTCTTTTTCTCGTTCCCTTCTTCCCTTTTTTCCCCTGCACTAGTACGTTGCACTCTTTTTCTCGTTCCCTTCTTCCCTTTTTTATTCTTCACTCATTCGTTGCACTCTTTTCTCGTTCCCTTCTTCCCTTTTTTCCCGTGCACTCGTTTGTTGCACTCTTTTTCTCGTTCCCTTCTTCCTGTTTTTCCCCTGCACTCGTTTGTTGCACTCTTTTTCTCGTTCCCTTCTTCCCGTTTTTTTTTCACACGTTCCTTGCACAATTTTTCTCGTTCCCTTCTTCCCTTTTTTCCCCTGCACTCGTTCGTTGCACACTTTTTCTCGTTCCCTTCTTCCCTGTTTTGCCCTGCACTCGTTTGTTGCACTCTTTTTCTCGTTCCCTTCTTCTTGTTTTTCCCTGCACTCGTTCGTTGCACTCTTTTTCTCGTTCCCTCCTTCCCGGTTTTTTTTGCACTCGTTCGTTGCACAATTTTTCTCGTTCCCTTCTTCCCTTTTTTCCCCTGTACTAGTACGTTGCACTCTTTTTCTCGTTCCCTTCTTCCCTTTTTTATTCTTCACTCATTCGTTGCACTCTTTTCTCGTTCCCTTCTTCCCTTTTTTCCCGTGGACTCGTTTGTTGCACTCTTTTTCTCGTTCCCTCATTCCCGTTTTTTTGCACTCGTTCGTTGCACAATTTTTCTCGTTCCCTTCTTCCCGTAATTCCCTGCACTCGTTCGTTGCACTCTTTTTCTCGTTCCCTTCTTCCTGTTTTCCCCTGCACTCGTTTGTTGAACACTTTTTCTCGTTCCCTTCTTCCATTTTTTCCCCTGCAATCGTTCGTTGCACACTTTTTCTCGTTCCCTCCTTCCCGCTTTTTTTTGCACTCGTTCGTTGCACACTTTTTGTCGTTCCCTTCTTCCCGCTTTTTTTTGCACTCTTTCGTTGCACACATTTCTCGTTTCCCTCTTCCCTTTTTTCCCCTGCACTCGTTCGTTGCACAATTTTTCTCGTTACCTTCTTCCCTTTTTTCCCCTGCACTCATTCGTTGCACACTTTTTCTCGTTCCCTTCTTCCCGCTTTTTTTTGCACTCGTTCGTTGCACACTTTTTGTCGTTCCCTTCTTCCCGCTTTTTTTTTGCACTCGTTCGTTGCACTCTTTTTCTCGTTCCCTTCTTCCCTTTTTTATTCTTCACTCATTCGTTGCACTGTTTTTCTCGTTCCCTTCTTCCCGCTTTTTTTTGAACTCGTTCGTTGCACACTTTTTCTCGTTCCCCTCTTCTTTTTTTTCCCCTGCACTCGTTCGTTGCACACTTTTTCTCGTTCCCTTCTTCCCTTTTTTCCCCTGCACTCGTTCGTTGCACTCTTTTTCTCGTTCCCTTCTTCCCTTTTTTATTCTTCACTCATTCGTTGCACTGTTTTTCTCGTTCCCTTCTTCACTGTTTTCCCCTGCACTCGTTCATTGCACACTTTTTCTTGTTCCCTTCTTCCCTTTTTTATTCTCCACTCATTCGTTGCACTCTTTTTCTCGTTCCCTTCTTCCCGCATTTTTTTGCACTCGTTCGTTGCACTATTTTTCTCGTTCCCTTCTTCCCTTTTTTATTCTTCACTCATTCATTGCACACTTTTTCTCGTTCCCTTCTTCCCGGTTTTTTTTGCACTGGTTCGTTGCACACTTTTTCTCGTTCCCTTCTTCCCGCTTTTTTTTGCACTCGTTCGTTGCACACTTTTTCTCGTTCCCTTCTTCCTGTTTTCCCTGCACTTGTTCGTTGCACAGTTTTTCTCGTTCCCTTCTTCCCTTTTTTCCCCTGCACTCGTTCGTTGCACTCTTTTTCTCGTTCCCTTCTTCCCTTTTTTCCCCTGCACTCGTTCGTTGCACTCTTTTTCTCGTTCCCTTCTTCCCTTTTTCATTCTTCACTCATTCCTTGCACTCTTTTTCTCGTTCCCTTCTTCCCTTTTTTCCCCTGCACTCGTTCGTTGCACTCTTTTTCTCGTTCCCTTCTTCCCTTTTTTATTCTTCACTCATTCGTTGCACTCTTTTCTCGTTCCCTTCTTCCCTTTTTTCCCGTGCACTCGTTTGTTGCACACTTTTTCTCGTTCCCTTCTTCCTGTTTTTCCCCTGCACTCGTTTGTTGCACTCTTTTTCTCGTTCCCTTCTTCCCTTTTTTCCCCTGCACTCGTTCATTGCACTCTTTTTCTCGTTCCCTTCTTCCCTTTTTTCCCCGCACTCGTTCGTTGCACTCTTTTTCTCGTTCCCTTCTTCCCTTTTTTATTCTGCACTCCTTCGTTGCACTCTTTTTCTCGTTCCCTTCTTCCCTTTTTTGCCCTGCACTCGTTCGTTGCACTCTTTTTCTCGTTCCCTTCTTCCCGATTTTTTTTGCACTCGTTCGTTGCACTGTTTTTCTCGTTCCCTTCTTCCCTTTTTTCCCCTTCACTCATTCATTGAACTCTTTTTCTCGTTCCCTTCTTCCTGTTTTTCCCTTGCAGTCGTTCGTTGCACAGTTTTTCTCGTTCCCTTCTTCCCGCTTTTCCCTTGCAGTCGTTCGTTGCACAGTTTTTCTCGTTCCCTTCTTCCCGCTTTTTTTTGCACTCGTTCGTTGCACAGTTTTTCTCGTTCCCTCCTTCCCGTTTTTTTTGCACTCGTTCGTTGCACTCTTTTTCTCGTTCCCTTCTTCTCTTTTTTCCCCTGCACTCGTTCGTTGCACTCTTTTTCTCGATCCCTCCTTCCCGTTTTTTTTTGCACTCGTTCGTTGCACTCTTTTTCTCGTTCCCTTCTTCCCTTTTTTCCCCTGCACTCGTTCGTTGCACTCTTTTTCTCGTTCCCTTCTTCCCTTTTTCATTCTTCACTCATTCCTTGCACTCTTTTTCTCGTTCCCTTCTTCCCTTTTTTCCCCTGCACTCGTTCGTTGCACTCTTTTTCTCGTTCCCTTCTTCCCTTTTTTATTCTTCACTCATTCGTTGCACTCTTTTCTCGTTCCCTTCTTCCCTTTTTTCCCGTGCACTCGTTTGTTGCACTCTTTTTCTCGTTCCCTTCTTCCTGTTTTTCCCCTGCACTCGTTTGTTGCACTCTTTTTCTCGTTCCCTTCTTCCCGTTTTTTTTCACACGTTCGTTGCACAATTTTTCTCGTTCCCTTCTTCCCTTTTTTCCCCTGCACTCGTTCGTTGCACTCTTTTTCCCGTTCCCTTCTTCCCGTTATTCCTTGCACTTGTTCGTTGCACAGTTTTTTCTCGTTCCCTCCTTCCCCTTTTTTTTGCACTCGTTCGTTGCACTCTTTTTCTCGTTCCCTTCTTCCCTTTTTTCCCCTGCACTCGTTCGTTGCACTCTTTTTCTCGTTCCCTTCTTCCCTTTTTTATTCTTCACTCATTCGTTGCACTCTTTTCTCGTTCCCTTCTTCCCTTTTTTCCCCTGCACTCGTTCGTTGCACTCTTTTTCTCGTTCCCTTCTTCCTGTTTTTCCCCTGCACTCGTTTGTTGCACTCTTTTTCTCGTTCCCTTCTTCCCTTTTTTCCCCTGCACTCGTTCATTGCACTCTTTTTCTCGTTCCCTTCTTCCCTTTTTTCCCCGCACTCGTTCGTTGCACTCTTTTTCTCGTTCCCTTCTTCCCTTTTTTATTCTGCACTCCTTCGTTGCACTCTTTTTCTCGTTCCCTTCTTCCCTTTTTTGCCCTGCACTCGTTCGTTGCACTCTTTTTCTCGTTCCCTTCTTCCCGACTTTTTTTGCACTCGTTCGTTGCACTGTTTTTCTCGTTCCCTTCTTCCCTTTTTTCCCCTTCACTCATTCATTGAACTCTTTTTCTCGTTCCCTTCTTCCTGTTTTTCCCTTGCAGTCGTTCGTTGCACAGTTTTTCTCGTTCCCTTCTTCCCGCTTTTTTTTGCACTCGTTCGTTGCACAGTTTTTCTCGTTCCCTCCTTCCCGTTTTTTTTTGCACTCGTTCGTTGCACTCTTTTTCTCGTTCCCTTCTTCCCTTTTTTCCCCTGCACTCGTTCGTTGCACTCTTTTTCTCGTTCCCTTCTTCCCGTTATTCCCTGCACTCGTTCCTTGCACACTTTTTCTCATTCCCTCCTTCCCGTTTTTTTTTGCACTCGTTCGTTGCACTCTTTTTCTCGTTCCCTTCTTCCCGTTTTTCCCCTGCACTCATTCGTTGCACAATTTTTCTCGTTCCCTTCTTCCTGTTTTTCCCCTGCATTCGTTCGTTGCACTCTTTTTCTCGTTCCCTTCTTCGCTTTTTTCCCCTGCACTCGTTCGTTGCACTCTTTTTCTCGCTCACTTCCTCCAGATTTTTTTGCACTCATTCGTTGCACAATTTTTCTCGTTCCCTTCTTCCCTTTTTTCCCCTGCACTCGTTCGTTGCACTCTTTTTCTCGTTCCCTTCTTGCTTTTTTTTGCACTCGTTCCTTGCACTCTTTTTCTCGTTCCCTTCTTCCCTTTTTTATTCTGCAGTCGTTCGTTGCACTCTTTTTCTCGTTCCCTTCTTCCCTTTTTTGCCCTGCGCTCGTTTGTTGCACTCTTTTTCTCGTTCCCTTCTTCTTGTTTTTCCCTGCACTCGTTCGTTGCACTCTTTTTCTCGTTCCCTCCTTCCCGGTTTTTTTTGCACTCGTTCGTTGCACAATTTTTCTCGTTCCCTTCTCCCCGATTTTTTTTGCATTCGTTCGTTGCACACTTTTTCTCGTTCCCTTCTTCCCTTTTTTCCCCTGCACTCGTTCGTTGCACTCTTTTTCTCGATCCCTCCTTCCCGTTTTTTTTTGCACTCGTTCGTTGCACTCTTTTTCTCGTTCCCTTCTTCCCTTTTTTCCCCTGCACTCGTTCGTTGCACTCTTTTTCTCGTTCCCTTCTTCCCTTTTTCATTCTTCACTCATTCCTTGCACTCTTTTTCTCGTTCCCTTCTTCCCTTTTTTCCCCTGCACTAGTACGTTGCACTCTTTTTCTCGTTCCCTTCTTCCCTTTTTTATTCTTCACTCATTCGTTGCACTCTTTTCTCGTTCCCTTCTTCCCTTTTTTCCCGTGCAATCGTTCGTTGCACACTTTTTCTCGTTCCCTCCTTCCCGCTTTTTTTTGCACTCGTTCGTTGCACACTTTTTGTCGTTCCCTTCTTCCCGCTTTTTTTTGCACTCTTTCGTTGCACACATTTCTCGTTTCCCTCTTCCCTTTTTTCCCCTGCACTCGTTCGTTGCACAATTTTTCTCGTTACCTTCTTCCCTTTTTTCCCCTGCACTCATTCGTTGCACACTTTTTCTCGTTCCCTTCTTCCCGCTTTTTTTTGCACTCGTTCGTTGCACACTTTTTGTCGTTCCCTTCTTCCCGCTTTTTTTTTGCACTCGTTCGTTGCACTCTTTTTCTCGTTCCCTTCTTCCCTTTTTTATTCTTCACTCATTCGTTGCACTGTTTTTCTCGTTCCCTTCTTCCCGCTTTTTTTTGAACTCGTTCGTTGCACACTTTTTCTCGTTCCCCTCTTCTTTTTTTTCCCCTGCACTCGTTGGTTGCACTCTTTTTCTCGTTCCCTTCTTCCCTTTTTCCCCTGCACTCGTTCGTTGCACACTTTTTCTCGTTCCCTTCTTCCCTTTTTTCCCCTGCACTCGTTCGTTGCACTCTTTTTCTCGTTCCCTTCTTCCCTTTTTTATTCTTCACTCATTCGTTGCACTGTTTTTCTCGTTCCCTTCTTCACTGTTTTCCCCTGCACTCGTTCATTGCACACTTTTTCTTGTTCCCTTCTTCCCTTTTTTATTCTCCACTCATTCGTTGCACTCTTTTTCTCGTTCCCTTCTTCCCGCATTTTTTTGCACTCGTTCGTTGCACTATTTTTCTCGTTCCCTTCTTCCCTTTTTTATTCTTCACTCATTCATTGCACACTTTTTCTCGTTCCCTTCTTCCCGGTTTTTTTTGCACTGGTTCGTTGCACACTTTTTCTCGTTCCCTTCTTCCCGCTTTTTTTTGCACTCGTTCGTTGCACACTTTTTCTCGTTCCCTTCTTCCTGTTTTCCCTGCACTCGTTCGTTGCACAGTTTTTCTCGTTCCCTTCTTCCCTTTTTTCCCCTGCACTCGTTCGTTGCACTCTTTTTCTCGTTCCCTTCTTCCCTTTTTTCCCCTGCACTCGTTCGTTGCACTCTTTTTCTCGTTCCCTTCTTCCCTTTTTCATTCTTCACTCATTCCTTGCACTCTTTTTCTCGTTCCCTTCTTCCCTTTTTTCCCCTGCACTCGTTCGTTGCACTCTTTTTCTCGTTCCCTTCTTCCCTTTTTTATTCTTCACTCATTCGTTGCACTCTTTTCTCGTTCCCTTCTTCCCTTTTTTCCCGTGCACTCGTTTGTTGCACACTTTTTCTCGTTCCCTTCTTCCTGTTTTTCCCCTGCACTCGTTTGTTGCACTCTTTTTCTCGTTCCCTTCTTCCCTTTTTTCCCCTGCACTCGTTCATTGCACTCTTTTTCTCGTTCCCTTCTTCCCTTTTTTCCCCGCACTCGTTCGTTGCACTCTTTTTCTCGTTCCCTTCTTCCCTTTTTTATTCTGCACTCCTTCGTTGCACTCTTTTTCTCGTTCCCTTCTTCCCTTTTTTGCCCTGCACTCGTTCGTTGCACTCTTTTTCTCGTTCCCTTCTTCCCTTTTTTCCCCTGCACTCGTTCGTTGCACTGTTTTTCTCGTTCCCTTCTTCCCTTTTTTCCCCTTCACTCATTCATTGAACTCTTTTTCTCGTTCCCTTCTTCCTGTTTTTCCCTTGCAGTCGTTCGTTGCACAGTTTTTCTCGTTCCCTTCTTCCCGCTTTTTTTTGCACTCGTTCGTTGCACAGTTTTTCTCGTTCCCTCCTTCCCGTTTTTTTTTGCACTCGTTCGTTGCACTCTTTTTCTCGTTCCCTTCTTCTCTTTTTTCCCCTGCACTCGTTCGTTGCACTCTTTTTCTCGATCCCTCCTTCCCGTTTTTTTTTGCACTCGTTCGTTGCACTCTTTTTCTCGTTCCCTTCTTCCCTTTTTTCCCCTGCACTCGTTCGTTGCACTCTTTTTCTCGTTCCCTTCTTCCCTTTTTCATTCTTCACTCATTCCTTGCACTCTTTTTCTCGTTCCCTTCTTCCCTTTTTTCCCCTGCACTCGTTCGTTGCACTCTTTTTCTCGTTCCCTTCTTCCCTTTTTTATTCTTCACTCATTCGTTGCACTCTTTTCTCGTTCCCTTCTTCCCTTTTTTCCCGTGCACTCGTTTGTTGCACTCTTTTTCTCGTTCCCTTCTTCCTGTTTTTCCCCTGCACTCGTTTGTTGCACTCTTTTTCTCGTTCCCTTCTTCCCGTTTTTTTTCACACGTTCGTTGCACAATTTTTCTCGTTCCCTTCTTCCCTTTTTTCCCCTGCACTCGTTCGTTGCACTCTTTTTCCCGTTCCCTTCTTCCCGTTATTCCTTGCACTTGTTCGTTGCGCAGTTTTTTCTCGTTCCCTCCTTCCCCTTTTTTTTGCACTCGTTCGTTGCACTCTTTTTCTCGTTCCCTTCTTCCCTTTTTTCCCCTGCACTCGTTCGTTGCACTCTTTTTCTCGTTCCCTTCTTCCCTTTTTTATTCTTCACTCATTCGTTGCACTCTTTTCTCGTTCCCTTCTTCCCTTTTTTCCCGTGCACTCGTTCGTTGCACTCTTTTTCTCGTTCCCTTCTTCCTGTTTTTCCCCTGCACTCGTTTGTTGCACTCTTTTTCTCGTTCCCTTCTTCCCTTTTTTCCCCTGCACTCGTTCATTGCACTCTTTTTCTCGTTCCCTTCTTCCCTTTTTTCCCCGCACTCGTTCGTTGCACTCTTTTTCTCGTTCCCTTCTTCCCTTTTTTATTCTGCACTCCTTCGTTGCACTCTTTTTCTCGTTCCCTTCTTCCCTTTTTTGCCCTGCACTCGTTCGTTGCACTCTTTTTCTCGTTCCCTTCTTCCCGATTTTTTTTGCACTCGTTCGTTGCACTGTTTTTCTCGTTCCCTTCTTCCCTTTTTTCCCCTTCACTCATTCATTGAACTCTTTTTCTCGTTCCCTTCTTCCTGTTTTTCCCTTGCAGTCGTTCGTTGCACAGTTTTTCTCGTTCCCTTCTTCCCGCTTTTTTTTGCACTCGTTCGTTGCACAGTTTTTCTCGTTCCCTCCTTCCCGTTTTTTTTTGCACTCGTTCGTTGCACTCTTTTTCTCGTTCCCTTCTTCCCTTTTTTCCCCTGCACTCGTTCGTTGCACTCTTTTTCTCGTTCCCTTCTTCCCGTTATTCCCTGCACTCGTTCCTTGCACACTTTTTCTCATTCCCTCCTTCCCGTTTTTTTTTTGCACTCGTTCGTTGCACTCTTTTTCTCGTTCCCTTCTTCCCGTTTTTCCCCTGCACTCATTCGTTGCACAATTTTTCTCGTTCCCTTCTTCCTGTTTTTCCCCTGCATTCGTTCGTTGCACTCTTTTTCTCGTTCCCTTCTTCGCTTTTTTCCCCTGCACTCGTTCGTTGCACTCTTTTTCTCGCTCACTTCCTCCAGATTTTTTTGCACTCATTCGTTGCACAATTTTTCTCGTTCCCTTCTTCCCTTTTTTCCCCTGCACTCGTTCGTTGCACTCTTTTTCTCGTTCCCTTCTTGCTTTTTTTTGCACTCGTTCCTTGCACTCTTTTTCTCGTTCCCTTCTTCCCTTTTTTATTCTGCAGTCGTTCGTTGCACTCTTTTTCTCGTTCCCTTCTTCCCTTTTTTGCCCTGCGCTCGTTTGTTGCACTCTTTTTCTCGTTCCCTTCTTCTTGTTTTTCCCTGCACTCGTTCGTTGCACTCTTTTTCTCGTTCCCTCCTTCCCGGTTTTTTTTGCACTCGTTCGTTGCACAATTTTTCTCGTTCCCTTCTCCCCGATTTTTTTTGCACTCGTTCGTTGCACACTTTTTCTCGTTCCCTTCTTCCCTTTTTTCCCCTGCACTCGTTCGTTGCACTCTTTTTCTCGATCCCTCCTTCCCGTTTTTTTTTGCACTCGTTCGTTGCACTCTTTTTCTCGTTCCCTTCTTCCCTTTTTTCCCCTGCACTCGTTCGTTGCACTCTTTTTCTCGTTCCCTTCTTCCCTTTTTCATTCTTCACTCATTCCTTGCACTCTTTTTCTCGTTCCCTTCTTCCCTTTTTTCCCCTGCACTAGTACGTTGCACTCTTTTTCTCGTTCCCTTCTTCCCTTTTTTATTCTTCACTCATTCGTTGCACTCTTTTCTCGTTCCCTTCTTCCCTTTTTTCCCGTGCACTCGTTTGTTGCACTCTTTTTCTCGTTCCCTTCTTCCTGTTTTTCCCCTGCACTCGTTTGTTGCACACTTTTTCTCGTTCCCTTCTTCCCGCTTTTTTTTGCACTCGTTCGTTGCACACTTTTTGTCGTTCCCTTCTTCCCGCTTTTTTTTTGCACTCGTTCGTTGCACTCTTTTTCTCGTTCCCTTCTTCCCTTTTTTATTCTTCACTCATTCGTTGCACTGTTTTTCTCGTTCCCTTCTTCCCGCTTTTTTTTGAACTCGTTCGTTGCACACTTTTTCTCGTTCCCCTCTTCTTTTTTTTCCCCTGCACTCGTTCGTTGCACTCTTTTTCTCGTTCCCTTCTTCCCTTTTTCCCCTGCACTCATTCGTTGCACACTTTTTCTCGTTCCCTTCTTCCCTTTTTTCCCCTGCACTCGTTCGTTGCACTCTTTTTCTCGTTCCCTTCTTCCCTTTTTTATTCTTCACTCATTCGTTGCACTGTTTTTCTCGTTTCCTTCTTCACTGTTTTCCCCTGCACTCGTTCATTGCACACTTTTTCTTGTTCCCTTCTTCCCTTTTTTATTCTCCACTCATTCGTTGCACTCTTTTTCTCGTTCCCTTCTTCCCGCATTTTTTTGCACTCGTTCGTTGCACTATTTTTCTCGTTCCCTTCTTCCCTTTTTTATTCTTCACTCATTCATTGCACACTTTTTCTCGTTCCCTTCTTCCCGGTTTTTTTTGCACTGGTTCGTTGCACACTTTTTCTCGTTCCCTTCTTCCCGCTTTTTTTTGCACTCGTTCGTTGCACACTTTTTCTCGTTCCCTTCTTCCTGTTTTCCCTGCACTTGTTCGTTGCACAGTTTTTCTCGTTCCCTTCTTCCCTTTTTTCCCCTGCACTCGTTCGTTGCACTCTTTTTCTCGTTCCCTTCTTCCCTTTTTTCCCCTGCACTCGTTCGTTGCACTCTTTTTCTCGTTCCCTTCTTCCCTTTTTCATTCTTCACTCATTCCTTGCACTCTTTTTCTCGTTCCCTTCTTCCCTTTTTTCCCCTGCACTCGTTCGTTGCACTGTTTTTCTCGTTCCCTTCTTCCCTTTTTTATTCTTCACTCATTCGTTGCACTCTTTTCTCGTTCCCTTCTTCCCTTTTTTCCCGTGCACTCGTTCGTTGCACTCTTTTTCTCGTTCCCTTCTTCCTGTTTTTCCCCTGCACTCGTTTGTTGCACTCTTTTTCTCGTTCCCTTCTTCCCTTTTTTCCCCTGCACTCGTTCATTGCACTCTTTTTCTCGTTCCCTTCTTCCCTTTTTTCCCCGCACTCGTTCGTTGCACTCTTTTTCTCGTTCCCTTCTTCCCTTTTTTATTCTGCACTCCTTCGTTGCACTCTTTTTCTCGTTCCCTTCTTCCCTTTTTTGCCCTGCACTCGTTCGTTGCACTCTTTTTCTCGTTCCCTTCTTCCCGATTTTTTTTGCACTCGTTCGTTGCACTGTTTTTCTCGTTCCCTTCTTCCCTTTTTTCCCCTTCACTCATTCATTGAACTCTTTTTCTCGTTCCCTTCTTCCTGTTTTTCCCTTGCAGTCGTTCGTTGCACAGTTTTTCTCGTTCCCTTCTTCCCGCTTTTTTTTGCACTCGTTCGTTGCACAGTTTTTCTCGTTCCCTCCTTCCCGTTTTTTTTTGCACTCGTTCGTTGCACTCTTTTTCTCGTTCCCTTCTTCTCTTTTTTCCCCTGCACTCGTTCGTTGCACTCTTTTTCTCGATCCCTCCTTCCCGTTTTTTTTTGCACTCGTTCGTTGCACTCTTTTTCTCGTTCCCTTCTTCCCTTTTTTCCCCTGCACTCGTTCGTTGCACTCTTTTTCTCGTTCCCTTCTTCCCTTTTTCATTCTTCACTCATTCCTTGCACTCTTTTTCTCGTTCCCTTCTTCCCTTTTTTCCCCTGCACTCGTTCGTTGCACTCTTTTTCTCGTTCCCTTCTTCCCTTTTTTATTCTTCACTCATTCGTTGCACTCTTTTCTCGTTCCCTTCTTCCCTTTTTTCCCGTGCACTCGTTTGTTGCACTCTTTTTCTCGTTCCCTTCTTCCTGTTTTTCCCCTGCACTCGTTTGTTGCACTCTTTTTCTCGTTCCCTTCTTCCCGTTTTTTTTCACACGTTCGTTGCACAATTTTTCTCGTTCCCTTCTTCCCTTTTTTCCCCTGCACTCGTTCGTTGCACTCTTTTTCCCGTTCCCTTCTTCCCGTTATTCCTTGCACTTGTTCGTTGCGCAGTTTTTTCTCGTTCCCTCCTTCCCCTTTTTTTTGCACTCGTTCGTTGCACTCTTTTTCTCGTTCCCTTCTTCCCTTTTTTCCCCTGCACTCGTTCGTTGCACTCTTTTTCTCGTTCCCTTCTTCCCTTTTTTATTCTTCACTCATTCGTTGCACTCTTTTCTCGTTCCCTTCTTCCCTTTTTTCCCGTGCACTCGTTCGTTGCACTCTTTTTCTCGTTCCCTTCTTCCTGTTTTTCCCCTGCACTCGTTTGTTGCACTCTTTTTCTCGTTCCCTTCTTCCCTTTTTTCCCCTGCACTCGTTCATTGCACTCTTTTTCTCGTTCCCTTCTTCCCTTTTTTCCCCGCACTCGTTCGTTGCACTCTTTTTCTCGTTCCCTTCTTCCCTTTTTTATTCTGCACTCCTTCGTTGCACTCTTTTTCTCGTTCCCTTCTTCCCTTTTTTGCCCTGCACTCGTTCGTTGCACTCTTTTTCTCGTTCCCTTCTTCCCGATTTTTTTTGCACTCGTTCGTTGCACTGTTTTTCTCGTTCCCTTCTTCCCTTTTTTCCCCTTCACTCATTCATTGAACTCTTTTTCTCGTTCCCTTCTTCCTGTTTTTCCCTTGCAGTCGTTCGTTGCACAGTTTTTCTCGTTCCCTTCTTCCCGCTTTTTTTTGCACTCGTTCGTTGCACAGTTTTTCTCGTTCCCTCCTTCCCGTTTTTTTTTGCACTCGTTCGTTGCACTCTTTTTCTCGTTCCCTTCTTCCCTTTTTTCCCCTGCACTCGTTCGTTGCACTCTTTTTCTCGTTCCCTTCTTCCCGTTATTCCCTGCACTCGTTCCTTGCACACTTTTTCTCATTCCCTCCTTCCCGTTTTTTTTTGCACTCGTTCGTTGCACTCTTTTTCTCGTTCCCTTCTTCCCGTTTTTCCCCTGCACTCATTCGTTGCACAATTTTTCTCGTTCCCTTCTTCCTGTTTTTCCCCTGCATTCGTTCGTTGCACTCTTTTTCTCGTTCCCTTCTTCGCTTTTTTCCCCTGCACTCGTTCGTTGCACTCTTTTTCTCGCTCACTTCCTCCAGATTTTTTTGCACTCATTCGTTGCACAATTTTTCTCGTTCCCTTCTTCCCTTTTTTCCCCTGCACTCGTTCGTTGCACTCTTTTTCTCGTTCCCTTCTTGCTTTTTTTTGCACTCGTTCCTTGCACTCTTTTTCTCGTTCCCTTCTTCCCTTTTTTATTCTGCAGTCGTTCGTTGCACTCTTTTTCTCGTTCCCTTCTTCCCTTTTTTGCCCTGCGCTCGTTTGTTGCACTCTTTTTCTCGTTCCCTTCTTCTTGTTTTTCCCTGCACTCGTTCGTTGCACTCTTTTTCTCGTTCCCTCCTTCCCGGTTTTTTTTGCACTCGTTCGTTGCACAATTTTTCTCGTTCCCTTCTCCCCGATTTTTTTTGCACTCGTTCGTTGCACACTTTTTCTCGTTCCCTTCTTCCCTTTTTTCCCCTGCACTCGTTCGTTGCACTCTTTTTCTCGATCCCTCCTTCCCGTTTTTTTTTGCACTCGTTCGTTGCACTCTTTTTCTCGTTCCCTTCTTCCCTTTTTTCCCCTGCACTCGTTCGTTGCACTCTTTTTCTCGTTCCCTTCTTCCCTTTTTCATTCTTCACTCATTCCTTGCACTCTTTTTCTCGTTCCCTTCTTCCCTTTTTTCCCCTGCACTAGTACGTTGCACTCTTTTTCTCGTTCCCTTCTTCCCTTTTTTATTCTTCACTCATTCGTTGCACTCTTTTCTCGTTCCCTTCTTCCCTTTTTTCCCGTGCACTCGTTTGTTGCACTCTTTTTCTCGTTCCCTTCTTCCTGTTTTTCCCCTGCACTCGTTTGTTGCACACTTTTTCTCGTTCCCTTCTTCCCGCTTTTTTTTGCACTCATTCGTTGCACACTTTTTGTCGTTCCCTTCTTCCCGCTTTTTTTTTGCACTCGTTCGTTGCACTCTTTTTCTCGTTCCCTTCTTCCCTTTTTTATTCTTCACTCATTCGTTGCACTGTTTTTCTCGTTCCCTTCTTCCCGCTTTTTTTTGAACTCGTTCGTTGCACACTTTTTCTCGTTCCCCTCTTCTTTTTTTTCCCCTGCACTCATTCGTTGCACTGTTTTTCTCGTTCCCTTCTTCCCTTTTTCCCCTGCACTCATTCGTTGCACACTTTTTCTCGTTCCCTTCTTCCCTTTTTTCCCCTGCACTCGTTCGTTGCACTCTTTTTCTCGTTCCCTTCTTCCCTTTTTTATTCTTCACTCATTCGTTGCACTGTTTTTCTCGTTTCCTTCTTCACTGTTTTCCCCTGCACTCGTTCATTGCACACTTTTTCTTGTTCCCTTCTTCCCTTTTTTATTCTCCACTCATTCGTTGCACTCTTTTTCTCGTTCCCTTCTTCCCGCATTTTTTTGCACTCGTTCGTTGCACTATTTTTCTCGTTCCCTTCTTCCCTTTTTTATTCTTCACTCATTCATTGCACACTTTTTCTCGTTCCCTTCTTCCCGGTTTTTTTTGCACTGGTTCGTTGCACACTTTTTCTCGTTCCCTTCTTCCCGCTTTTTTTTGCACTCGTTCGTTGCACACTTTTTCTCGTTCCCTTCTTCCTGTTTTCCCTGCACTTGTTCGTTGCACAGTTTTTCTCGTTCCCTTCTTCCCTTTTTTCCCCTGCACTCGTTCGTTGCACTCTTTTTCTCGTTCCCTTCTTCCCTTTTTTCCCCTGCACTCGTTCGTTGCACTCTTTTTCTCGTTCCCTTCTTCCCTTTTTCATTCTTCACTCATTCCTTGCACTCTTTTTCTCGTTCCCTTCTTCCCTTTTTTCCCCTGCACTCGTTCGTTGCACTGTTTTTCTCGTTCCCTTCTTCCCTTTTTTATTCTTCACTCATTCGTTGCACTCTTTTCTCGTTCCCTTCTTCCCTTTTTTCCCGTGCACTCGTTCGTTGCACTCTTTTTCTCGTTCCCTTCTTCCTGTTTTTCCCCTGCACTCGTTTGTTGCACTCTTTTTCTCGTTCCCTTCTTCCCTTTTTTCCCCTGCACTCGTTCATTGCACTCTTTTTCTCGTTCCCTTCTTCCCTTTTTTCCCCGCACTCGTTCGTTGCACTCTTTTTCTCGTTCCCTTCTTCCCTTTTTTATTCTGCACTCCTTCGTTGCACTCTTTTTCTCGTTCCCTTCTTCCCTTTTTTGCCCTGCACTCGTTCGTTGCACTCTTTTTCTCGTTCCCTTCTTCCCGATTTTTTTTGCACTCGTTCGTTGCACTGTTTTTCTCGTTCCCTTCTTCCCTTTTTTCCCCTTCACTCATTCATTGAACTCTTTTTCTCGTTCCCTTCTTCCTGTTTTTCCCTTGCAGTCGTTCGTTGCACAGTTTTTCTCGTTCCCTTCTTCCCGCTTTTTTTTGCACTCGTTCGTTGCACAGTTTTTCTCGTTCCCTCCTTCCCGTTTTTTTTTGCACTCGTTCGTTGCACTCTTTTTCTCGTTCCCTTCTTCCCTTTTTTCCCCTGCACTCGTTCGTTGCACTCTTTTTCTCGTTCCCTTCTTCCCGTTATTCCCTGCACTCGTTCCTTGCACACTTTTTCTCATTCCCTCCTTCCCGTTTTTTTTTGCACTCGTTCGTTGCACTCTTTTTCTCGTTCCCTTCTTCCCGTTTTTCCCCTGCACTCATTCGTTGCACAATTTTTCTCGTTCCCTTCTTCCTGTTTTTCCCCTGCATTCGTTCGTTGCACTCTTTTTCTCGTTCCCTTCTTCGCTTTTTTCCCCTGCACTCGTTCGTTGCACTCTTTTTCTCGCTCACTTCCTCCAGATTTTTTTGCACTCATTCGTTGCACAATTTTTCTCGTTCCCTTCTTCCCTTTTTTCCCCTGCACTCGTTCGTTGCACTCTTTTTCTCGTTCCCTTCTTGCTTTTTTTTGCACTCGTTCCTTGCACTCTTTTTCTCGTTCCCTTCTTCCCTTTTTTATTCTGCAGTCGTTCGTTGCACTCTTTTTCTCGTTCCCTTCTTCCCTTTTTTGCCCTGCGCTCGTTTGTTGCACTCTTTTTCTCGTTCCCTTCTTCTTGTTTTTCCCTGCACTCGTTCGTTGCACTCTTTTTCTCGTTCCCTCCTTCCCGGTTTTTTTTGCACTCGTTCGTTGCACAATTTTTCTCATTCCCTTCTCCCCAATTTTTTTTGCACTCGTTCGTTGCACACTTTTTCTCGTTCCCTTCTTCTCTTTTTTCCCCTGCACTCGTTCGTTGCACACTTTTTCTCGATCCCTCCATCCCGTTTTTTTTTGCACTCGTTCGTTGCACTCTTTTTCTCGTTCCCTTCTTCCCTTTTTTCCCCTGCACTCGTTCGTTGCACTCTTTTTCTCGTTCCCTTCTTCCCTTTTTCATTCTTCACTCATTCCTTGCACTCTTTTTCTCGTTCCCTTCTTCCCTTTTTTCCCCTGCACTAGTACGTTGCACTCTTTTTCTCGTTCCCTTCTTCCCTTTTTTATTCTTCACTCATTCGTTGCACTCTTTTCTCGTTCCCTTCTTCCCTTTTTTCCCGTGCACTCGTTTGTTGCACTCTTTTTCTCGTTCCCTTCTTCCTGTTTTTCCCCTGCACTCGTTTGTTGCACTCTTTTTCTCGTTCCCTTCTTCCCGTTTTTTTTCACACGTTCGTTGCACAATTTTTCTCGTTCCCTTCTTCCCTTTTTTCCCCTGCACTCGTTCGTTGCACTCTTTTTCCCGTTCCCTTCTTCCCGTTATTCCTTGCACTTGTTCGTTGCACAGTTTTTTCTCGTTCCCTCCTTCCTGTTTTTTTTGCACTCGTTCGTTGCACTCTTTTTCTCGTTCCCTTCTTCCCTTTTTTCCCCTGCACTCGTTCGTTGCACTCTTTTTCTCGTTCCCTCATTCCCGTTTTTTTTGCACTCGTTCGTTGCACAATTTTTCTCGTTCCCTTCTTCCCTTTTTCCCCTGCACTCGTTCGTTGCACTCTTTTTCTCGTTCCCTTCTTCCCGTTTTCCCCTGCACTCGTTTGTTGCGCACTTTTTCTCGTTCCCTTCTTCCATTTTTTCGCCTGCACTCGTTCGTTGCACACTTTTTCTCGTTCCCTCCTTCCCGGTATTTTTTGCACTCGTTCGTTGCACACTTTTTCTCGTTCCCTTCTTCCATTTTTTCCCCTGCACTCGTTCGTTGCACTCTTTTTCTCGTTCCCTTCTTCCCGCTTTTGTTTGCACTCGTTCGTTGCACACTTTTTGTCGTTCCCTTCTTCCCGCTTTTTTTTGCACTCGTTCGTTGCACACTTTTTGTCGTTCCCTTCTTCCCGCTTTTTTTTTGCACTCGTTCGTTGCACTCATTTTCTCGTTCCCTTCTTCCCTTTTTTCCCTTGCACTCGTTCGTTGCACTATTTTTCTCGTTCCCCTCTTCCCTTTTTTCCCCTGCACTCGTTCGTTGCACAATTTTTCTCGTTCCCTTCTTCCCTTTTTTCCCCTGCACTCGTTCGTTGCACTCATTTTCTCGTTCCCTTCTTCCCGTTTTCCCCGCACTCGTTTGTTGCACACTTTTTCTCGTTCCCTTCTTCCATTTTTTCCCCTGCACTCGTTCGTTGCACACTTTTTCTCGTTCCCTCCTTCCCGGAATTTTTTGCACTCGTTCGTTGCACACTTTTTCTTGTTCCCTTCTTCCCGATTTTTTTTGCACTCGTTCGTTGCACTCTTTTTCTCGTTCCCTTCTTCCCTTTTTTCCCCTGCACTCGTTCGTTGCACTGTTTTTCTCGTTCCCCTCTTCCCTTTTTTCCCCTGCACTCGTTGGTTGCACAATTTTTCTCGTTCCCTTCTTCCCTTTTTTCCCCTGCACTCGTTCGTTGCACTCTTTTTCTCGTTCCCTTCTTCCCGTTTTCCCCTGCACTCGTTTGTTGAACACTTTTTCTCGTTCCCTTCTTCCATTTTTTCCCCTGCACTCGTTCGTTGCACACTTTTTCTCGTTCCCTTCTTCCCGTTTTCCCCTGCACTCGTTTGTTGAACACTTTTTCTCGTTCCCTTCTTCCATTTTTTCCCCTGCACTCGTTCGTTGCACACTTTTTCTCGTTCCCTCCTTCCCGCCTTTTTTTGCACTCGTTCGTTGCACACTTTTTCTCGTTCCCTTCTTCCCGATTTTTTTTGCACTCGTTCGTTGCACACTTTTTCTCATTCCCTTCTTCCCGTTTTTCCCCTGCACTCGTTCGTTGCACACTTTTTCTCATTCCCTTCTTCCCTTTTTTCCCCTGCACTCGTTCGTTGCACTCTTTTTCTCGTTCCCTTCTTCCCGTTATTCCCTGCACTCGTTCGTTGCACACTTTTTCTCGTTCCCTTCTTCCTGTTTTTCCCCTGCACTCGTTCATTGCACACTTTTTCTCGCTCACTTCTTCCAAATTTTTTTGCACTCATTCGTTGTACTCTTTTTCTCGTTCCCCTCTTCCCTTTTTTCCCCTGCACTCGATCGTTGCACTCTTTTTCTCGTTCCCTTCTTCCCGATTTTTTTTGCACTCGTTCGTTGCACACTTTTTCTCGTTCCCTTCTTCCCACTTTTTTTTGCACTCGTTCGTTGTACTCTTTTCTCGTTCCCTTCTTCCCACTTTTTTTTGCACTCGTTCGTTGCACTCTTTTTCTCGTTCCCCTCTTCCCTTTTTTCCCCTGCACTCGTTCGTTGCACACTTTTTCACGTTCCCTTCTTCCCGTTATTCCCTGCACTCGTTTGTTGCACTCTTTTTCTCGTTCCCTTCTTCCCGTTATTCCCTGCACTCGTTCGTTGCACACTTTTTCTCAGTCCCTTCTTCCCGTTTTTTTTTGCACTCGTTCGTTGCACTCTTTTTCTCGTTCCCTTCTTCCCGTTTTATTTTTGCACTCGTTCGTTGCACAGTTTTTCTCGTTCCCTTCTTCCCTTTTTTTTGCACTCGTTCGTTGCACACTTTTTCTCGTTCCCTTCTTCCCGCTTTTTTTTGCACTCGTTCGTTGCACACTTTTTCTCGTTTCCCTCTTCCCTTTTTTCCCCTGCACTCGTTCGTTGCACTCTTTTTCTCGTTCCCTTCTTCCCTTTTTTCCACTGCACTCTTTCGTTGCACAATTTTTCTCGTTCCCTTCTTCCCTTTTTTCCCCTGCACTCGTTCGTTGCACACTTTTTCTCGTTCCCTTCTTCCCGCTTTTTTTTGCACTCGTTCGTTGCACAATTTTTCTCGTTCCCCTCTTCCCTTTTTTCCCCTGCACTCGTTCGTTGCACCCTTTTTCTCGTTCCCTTCTTCCCGCTTTTTTTTGCACTCGTTCATTGCACAATTTTTCTCGTTCCCTTCTTCCCTTTTTTCCCCTGCACTCGTTCGTTGCACACTTTTTCTCGTTCCCTTCTTCCCGCTTTTTTTTGCACTCGTTCGTTGCACACTTTTTCTCGTTCCCGTCTTCCCTTTTTTCCCTGCACTCGTTCGTTGCACTCTTTTTCTCGTTCCCGTCTTCCTGTTTTTCCCCTGCACTCATTCGTTACACAATTTTTCTCGTTCCCTTCTTCCCGCTTTTTTTTGCACTCATTCGTTGCACTCTTTTTCTCGTTTCCCTCTTCCCTTTTTTCCCCTGCACTCGTTCGTTGCACTCTTTTTCTCGTTCCCTTCTTCCCTTTTTTCCCCTGCACTCGTTCGTTGCACAATTTTTCTCGTTACCTTCTTCCCTTTTTTCCCCTGCACTCGTTCGTTGCACACTTTTTCTCGTTCCCTTCTTCCCGCTTTTTTTTGCACTCGTTCGTTGCACTCTTTTTCTTGTTCCCTTCTTCCCGATTTTTTTTGCACTCGTTCGTTGCACTATTTTTCTCGTTCCCTTCTTCCCGCTTTTTCCCCTGCACTCGTTCGTTGCACTGTTTTTCTCGTTCCCCTCTTGCCTTTTTTCCCTGCACTCGTTCGTTGCACAATTTTTCTCGTTCCCTTCTTCCCTTTTTTCCCCTGCACTCGTTCGTTGCACACTTTTTCACGTTCCCTTCTTCCCGTTATTCCCTGCACTCGTTCGTTGCACACTTTTTCTCGTTCCCTTTTTCCCGTTTTTTTTTGCACTCGTTCGTTGCACTCTTTTTCTCGTTCCCTTCTTCCCTTTTTTCCCCTGCACTCGTTCGTTGCACTGTTTTTCTCGTTCCCCTCTTCCCTTTTTTCCCCTGCACTCGTTCGTTGCACAATTTTTCTCGTTCCCTTCTTCCCTTTTTTCCCCTGCACTCGTTCGTTGCACACTTTTTCTCGTTCCCTTCTTCCCGTTTTCCCCTGCACTCGTTTGTTGAACACTTTTTCTCGTTCCCTTCTTCCATTTTTTCCCCTGCACTCGTTCGTTGCACACTTTTTCTCGTTCCCTCCTTCCCGTTTTCCCCTGCACTCGTTTGTTGAACACTTTTTCTCGTTCCCTTCTTCCATTTTTTCCCCTGCACTCGTTCGTTGCACACTTTTTCTCGTTCCCTCCTTCCCGCCTTTTTTTGCACTCGTTCGTTGCACACTTTTTCTCGTTCCCTTCTTCCCGATTTTTTTTGCACTCGTTCGTTGCACACTTTTTCTCATTCCCTTCTTCCCATTTTTCCCCTGCACTCGTTCGTTGCACACTTTTTCTCATTCCCTTCTTCCCTTTTTTCCCCTGCACTCGTTCGTTGCACTCTTTTTCTCGTTCCCTTCTTCCCGTTATTCCCTGCACTCGTTCGTTGCACACTTTTTCTCGTTCCCTTCTTCCTGTTTTTCCCCTGCACTCGTTCATTGCACACTTTGTCGTTCCCTTCTTCCCGCTTTTTTTTGCACTCGTTCGTTGCACACTTTTTCTCGTTCCCTTCTTCCCTTTTTTCCCCTGCACTCTTTCGTTGCACAATTTTTCTCGTTCCCCTCTTCCCTTTTTTCCCCTGCACTCGTTCGTTGCACACTTTTTCTCGTTCCCTTTTTCCCGTTTTTTTTTGCACTCGTTCGTTGCACACTTTTTCTCGTTCCCTTCTTCCCGCTTTTTTTTGCACTCATTCGTTGCACTGTTTTTCTCGTTCCCCTCTTCCCTTTTTTCCCCTGCACTCGTTCGTTGCACAATTTTTCTCGTTCCCTTCTTCCCTTTTTTCCCCTGCACTCATTCGTTGCACACTTTGTCGTTCCCTTCTTCCCGCTTTTTTTTGCACTCGTTCGTTGCACACTTTTTCTCGTTCCCTTCTTCCCTTTTTTCCCCTGCACTCTTTCGTTGCACAATTTTTCTCGTTCCCCTCTTCCCTTTTTTCCCCTGCACTCGTTCGTTGCACACTTTTTCTCGTTCCCTTTTTCCCGTTTTTTTTTGCACTCGTTCGTTGCACACTTTTTCTCGTTCCCTTCTTCCCGCTTTTTTTTGCACTCATTCGTTGCACTGTTTTTCTCGTTCCCCTCTTCCCTTTTTTCCCCTGCACTCGTTCGTTGCACCCTTTTTCTCGTTCCCTTCTTCCCGCTTTTTTTTGCACTCGTTCATTGCACAATTTTTCTCGTTCCCTTCTTCCCTTTTTTCCCCTGCACTCGTTCGTTGCACTCTTTTTCTCGTTCCCTTCTTCCCGCTTTTTTTTGCACTCGTTCGTTGCACAATTTTTCTCGTTCCCCTCTTCCCTTTTTTCCCCTGCACTCGTTCGTTGCACCCTTTTTCTCGTTCCCTTCTTCCCGCTTTTTTTTGCACTCGTTCATTGCACAATTTTTCTCGTTCCCTTCTTCCCGTTATTCCTTGCACTTGTTCGTTGCACAGTTTTTTCTCGTTCCCTCCTTCCCGCTTTTTTTTGCACTCGTTCGTTGCACACTTTTTCTCGTTCCCGTCTTCCCTTTTTTCCCTGCACTCGTTCGTTGCACTCTTTTTCTCGTTCCCGTCTTCCTGTTTTTCCCCTGCACTCATTCGTTACACAATTTTTCTCGTTCCCTTCTTCCCGCTTTTTTTTGCACTCATTCGTTGCACTCTTTTTCTCGTTTCCCTCTTCCCTTTTTTCCCCTGCACTCGTTCGTTGCACTCTTTTTCTCGTTCCCTTCTTCCCTTTTTTCCCCTGCACTCGTTCGTTGCACAATTTTTCTCGTTACCTTCTTCCCTTTTTTCCCCTGCACTCGTTCGTTGCACCCTTTTTCTCGTTCCCTTCTTCCCGCTTTTTTTTGCACTCGTTCGTTGCACTCTTTTTCTTGTTCCCTTCTTCCCGATTTTTTTTGCACTCGTTCGTTGCACTATTTTTCTCGTTCCCTTCTTCCCGCTTTTTCCCCTGCACTCGTTCGTTGCACTGTTTTTCTCGTTCCCCTCTTGCCTTTTTTCCCTGCACTCGTTCGTTGCACAATTTTTCTCGTTCCCTTCTTCCCTTTTTTCCCCTGCACTCGTTCGTTGCACACTTTTTCACGTTCCCTTCTTCCCGTTATTCCCTGCACTCGTTCGTTGCACACTTTTTCTCGTTCCCTTTTTCCCGTTTTTTTTTGCACTCGTTCGTTGCACTCTTTTTCTCGTTCCCTTCTTCCCTTTTTTCCCCTGCACTCGTTCGTTGCACTGTTTTTCTCGTTCCCCTCTTCCCTTTTTTCCCCTGCACTCGTTCGTTGCACAATTTTTCTCGTTCCCTTCTTCCCTTTTTTCCCCTGCACTCGTTCGTTGCACACTTTTTCTCGTTCCCTTCTTCCCGTTTTCCCCTGCACTCGTTTGTTGAACACTTTTTCTCGTTCCCTTCTTCCATTTTTTCCCCTGCACTCGTTCGTTGCACACTTTTTCTCGTTCCCTCCTTCCCGGTATTTTTTGCACTCGTTCGTTGCACACTTTTTCTCGTTCCCTTCTTCCTGATTTTTTTTGCACTCGTTCGTTGCACTCTTTTTCTCGTTCCCTTCTTCCCTTTTTTCCCCTGCACTCGTTCGTTGCACTCTTTTTCTCGTTCCCTTCTTCCCGTTTTCCCCTGCACTCGTTTGTTGAACACTTTTTCTCGTTCCCTTCTTCCATTTTTTCCCCTGCACTCGTTCGTTGCACACTTTTTCTCGTTCCCTCCTTCCCGCCTTTTTTTGCACTCGTTCGTTGCACACTTTTTCTCGTTCCCTTCTTCCCGTTTTTTTTTGCACTCGTTCGTTGCACACTTTTTCTCGTTCCCTTCTTCCATTTTTTCCCTGCACTCGTTCATTGCACTCTTTTTCTCGTTCCCTTCTTCCCTTTTTTCCCCTGCACTCGTTTGTTGCACTGTTTTTCTCGTTCCCCTCTTCCCTTTTTTCCCCTGCACTCGTTCGTTGCACAATTTTTCTCGTTCCCTTCTTCCCTTTTTTCCCCTGCACTCGTTCGTTGCACTCTTTTTCTCGTTCCCTTCTTCCCTTTTTTCCCCTGCACTCATTCGTTGCACAATTTTTCTCGTTACCTTCTTCCCTTTTTTCCCCTGCACTCATTTGTTGCACACTTTTTCTCGTTCCCTTCTTCCCGCTTTTTTTTGCACTCGTTCGTTGCACACTTTTTGTCGTTCCCTTCTTCCCGCTTTTTTTTTGCACTCGTTCGTTGCACTCTTTTTCTCGTTCCCTTCTTCCCTTTTTTATTCTTCACTCATTCGTTGCACTGTTTTTCTCGCTCCCTTCTTCCCGCTTTTTTTTGAACTCGTTCGTTGCACACTTTTTCTCGTTCCCCTCTTCCCTTTTTTCCCCTGCACTCGTTCGTTGCCCTCTTTTTCTCGTTCCCTTCTTCCTGTTTTTCCCCTGCACTCGTTCGTTGCACTCTTTTTCTCGTTCCCTTCTTCCCTTTTTCATTCTTCACTCATTCCTTGTACTCTTTTTCTCGTTCCCTTCTTCCCTTTTTTCCCCTGCACTAGTACGTTGCACTCTTTTTCTCGTTCCCTTCTTCCCTTTTTTATTCTTCACTCATTCGTTGCACTCCTTTCTCGTTCCCTTCTTCCCTTTTTTCCCGTGCACTCGTTTGTTGCACTCTTTTTCTCGTTCCCTTCTTCCTGTTTTTCCCCTGCACTCGTTTGTTGCACTCTTTTTCTCGTTCCCTTCTTCCCGTTTTTTTTCACACGTTCGTTGCACAATTTTTCTCGTTCCCTTCTTCCCTTTTTTCCCCTGCACTCGTTCGTTGCACTCTTTTTCCCGTTCCCTTCTTCCCGTTATTCCTTGCACTTGTTCGTTGCACAGTTTTTTCTCGTTCCCTCCTTCCCGTTTTTTTTGCACTCGTTCGTTGCACTCTTTTTCTCGTTCCCTTCTTCCCTTTTTTCCCCTGCACTCGTTCGTTGCACACTTTTTCTCGTTCCCTCATTCCCGTTTTTTTTGCACTCGTTCGTTGCACAATTTTTCTCGTTCCCTTCTTCCCTTTTTCCCCTGCACTCGTTCGTTGCACTCTTTTTCTCGTTCCCTTCTTCCCGTTTTCCCCGCAGTCGTTTGTTGCACACTTTTTCTCGTTCCCTTCTTCCATTTTTTCCCCTGCACTCGTTCATTGCACACTTTTTCTCGCTCACTTCTTCCAAATTTTTTTGCACTCATTCGTTGCACTCTTTTTCTCGTTCCCCTCTTCCCTTTTTTCCCCTGCACTCGTTCGTTGCACTCTTTTTCTCGTTCCCTTCTTCCCGATTTTTTTTTCACTCGTTCGTTGCACACTTTTTCTCGTTCCCTTCTTCCCAATTTTTTTTGCACTCGTTCGTTGCACTCTTTTTCTCGTTCCCTTCTTCCCGCTTTTTTTTGCACTCGTTCGTTGCACTCTTTTTCTCGTTCCCCTCTTCCCTTTTTTCCCCAGCACTCGTTCGTTGCACAATTTTTCTCATTCCCTTCTTCCCTTTTTCCCCTGCACTCGTTCGTTGCACTCTTTTTCTCGTTCCCTTCTTCCCGTTTTCCCCTGCACTCGTTTGTTGAACACTTTTTCTCGTTCCCTTCTTCCATTTTTTCCCCTGCACTCGTTCGTTGCACACTTTTTCTCGTTCCCTCCTTCCCGCCTTTTTTTGCACTCGTTCGTTGCACACTTTTTCTCGTTCCCTTCTTCCCGATTTTTTTTGCACTCGTTCGTTGCACTCTTTTTCTCGTTCCCTTCTTCCCTTTTTTCCCCTGCACTCGTTCGTTGCACTCTTTTTCTCGTTCCCTTCTTCTTGCTTTTTTTTGCACTCGTTCGTTGCACTCTTTTTCTCGTTCCCCTCATCCCTTTTTTCCCCTGCACTCGTTCGTTGCACAATTTTTCTCGTTCCCTTCTTCCCTTTTTTCCCCTGCACTCGTTCGTTGCACTCTTTTTCTCGTTCCCTTCTTCCCGTTATTCCCTGCACTCGTTCGTTGCACACTTTTTCTCGTTCCCTTCTTCCTGTTTTTCCCCTGCACTCGTTCATTGCACACTTTTTCTCGCTCACTTCTTCCAAATTTTTTTGCACTCATTCGTTGCACAATTTTTCTCGTTCCCCTCTTCCCTTTTTTCCCCTGCACTCGTTCGTTGCACAATTTTTCTCATTCCCTTCTTCCCTTTTTTCCCCTGCACTCGTTCGTTGCACTCTTTTTCTCGTTCCCTTCTTCCCGTTTTCCCCTGCACTCGTTTGTTGAACACTTTTTCTCGTTCCCTTCTTCCATTTTTTCCCCTGCACTCGTTCGTTGCACACTTTTTCTCGTTCCCTCCTTCCCGCCTTTTTTTGCACTCGTTCGTTGCACACTTTTTCTCATTCCCTTCTTCCCTTTTTTCCCCTGCACTCGTTCGTTGCACTCTTTTTCTCGTTCCCTTCTTCCCGTTATTCCCTGCACTCGTTCGTTGCACACTTTTTCTCGTTCCCTTCTTCCTGTTTTTCCCCTGCACTCGTTCATTGCACACTTTTTCTCGCTCACTTCTTCCAAATTTTTTTGCACTCATTCGTTGCACAATTTTTCTCGTTCCCCTCTTCCCTTTTTTCCCCTGCACTCGTTCGTTGCACAATTTTTCTCGTTCCCTTCTTCCCTTTTTTCCCCTGCACTCATTCGTTGCACACTTTGTCGTTCCCTTCTTCCCGCTTTTTTTTGCACTCGTTCGTTGCACACTTTTTCTCGTTCCCTTCTTCCCTTTTTTCCCCTGCACTCTTTCGTTGCACAATTTTTCTCGTTCCCCTCTTCCCTTTTTTCCCCTGCACTCGTTCGTTGCACACTTTTTCTCGTTCCCTTTTTCCCGTTTTTTTTTGCACTCGTTCGTTGCACACTTTTTCTCGTTCCCTTCTTCCCGCTTTTTTTTGCACTCATTCGTTGCACTGTTTTTCTCGTTCCCCTCTTCCCTTTTTTCCCCTGCACTCGTTCGTTGCACCCTTTTTCTCGTTCCCTTCTTCCCGCTTTTTTTTGCACTCGTTCATTGCACAATTTTTCTCGTTCCCTTCTTCCCTTTTTTCCCCTGCACTCGTTCGTTGCACACTTTTTCTCGTTCCCTTCTTCCCGCTTTTTTTTGCGCTCGTTCGTTGCACACTTTTTCTCGTTCCCGTCTTCCCTTTTTTCCCTGCACTCGTTCGTTGCACTCTTTTTCTCGTTCCCGTCTTCCTGTTTTTCCCCTGCACTCATTCGTTACACAATTTTTCTCGTTCCCTTCTTCCCGCTTTTTTTTGCACTCATTCGTTGCACTCTTTTTCTCGTTTCCCTCTTCCCTTTTTTCCCCTGCACTCGTTCGTTGCACTCTTTTTCTCGTTCCCTTCTTCCCTTTTTTCCCCTGCACTCGTTCGTTGCACAATTTTTCTCGTTACCTTCTTCCCTTTTTTCCCCTGCACTCGTTCGTTGCACACTTTTTCTCGTTCCCTTCTTCCCGCTTTTTTTTTGCACTCGTTCGTTGCACTCTTTTTCTCGTTCCCTTCTTCCCTTTTTTATTCTTCACTCATTCGTTGCACTGTTTTTCTCGTTCCCTTCTTCCCGCTTTTTTTTGAACTCGTTCGTTGCACACTTTTTCTCGTTCCCCTCTTCCCTTTTTTCCCCTGCACTCGTTCGTTGCCCTCTTTTTCTCGTTCCCTTCTTCCTGTTTTTCCCCTGCACTCGTTCGTTGCACTCTTTTTCTCGTTCCCTTCTTCCCTTTTTCATTCTTCACTCATTCCTTGCACTCTTTTTCTCGTTCCCTTCTTCCCTTTTTTCCCCTGCACTAGTACGTTGCACTCTTTTTCTCGTTCCCTTCTTCCCTTTTTTATTCTTCACTCATTCGTTGCACTCCTTTCTCGTTCCCTTCTTCCCTTTTTTCCCGTGCACTCGTTTGTTGCACTCTTTTTCTCGTTCCCTTCTTCCTGTTTTTCCCCTGCACTCGTTTGTTGCACTCTTTTTCTCGTTCCCTTCTTCCCGTTTTTTTTCACACGTTCGTTGCACAATTTTTCTCGTTCCCTTCTTCCCGTTATTCCTTGCACTTGTTCGTTGCACAGTTTTTTCTCGTTCCCTCCTTCCCGTTTTTTTTGCACTCGTTCGTTGCACTCTTTTTCTCGTTCCCTTCTTCCCTTTTTTCCCCTGCACTCGTTCGTTGCACACTTTTTCTCGTTCCCTCATTCCCGTTTTTTTTGCACTCGTTCGTTGCACAATTTTTCTCGTTCCCTTCTTCCCTTTTTCCCCTGCACTCGTTCGTTGCACTCTTTTTCTCGTTCCCTTCTTCCCGTTTTCCCCGCAGTCGTTTGTTGCACACTTTTTCTCGTTCCCTTCTTCCATTTTTTCCCCTGCACTCGTTCATTGCACACTTTTTCTCGCTCACTTCTTCCAAATTTTTTTGCACTCATTCGTTGCACTCTTTTTCTCGTTCCCCTCTTCCCTTTTTTCCCCTGCACTCGTTCGTTGCACTCTTTTTCTCGTTCCCTTCTTCCCGATTTTTTTTGCACTCGTTCGTTGCACACTTTTTCTCGTTCCCTTCTTCCCGCTTTTTTTTGCACTCGTTCGTTGCACTCTTTTTCTCGTTCCCTTCTTCCCGCTTTTTTTTGCACTCGTTCGTTGCACTCTTTTTCTCGTTCCCCTCTTCCCTTTTTTCCCCAGCACTCGTTCGTTGCACAATTTTTCTCATTCCCTTCTTCCCTTTTTTCCCCTGCACTCGTTTGTTGCACTCTTTTTCTCGTTCCCTTCTTCCCGTTTTCCCCTGCACTCGTTTGTTGAACACTTTTTCTCGTTCCCTTCTTCCATTTTTTCCCCTGCACTCTTTCGTTGCACACTTTTTCTCGTTCCCTCCTTCCCGCCTTTTTTTGCACTCGTTCGTTGCACACTTTTTCTCGTTCCCTTCTTCCCGATTTTTTTTGCACTCGTTCGTTGCACTCTTTTTCTCGTTCCCTTCTTCCCTTTTTTCCCTGCACTCGTTCGTTGCACTCTTTTTCTCGTTCCCTTCTTCTTGCTTTTTTTTGCACTCGTTCGTTGCACTCTTTTTCTCATTCCCCTCATCCCTTTTTTCCCCTGCACTCGTTCGTTGCACAATTTTTCTCGTTCCCTTCTTCCCTTTTTTCCCCTGCACTCGTTCGTTGCACTCTTTTTCTCGTTCCCTTCTTCCCGTTATTCCCTGCACTCGTTCGTTGCACACTTTTTCTCGTTCCCTTCTTCCTGTTTTTCCCCTGCACTCGTTCATTGCACACTTTTTCTCGCTCACTTCTTCCAAATTTTTTTGCACTCATTCGTTGCACAATTTTTCTCGTTCCCCTCTTCCCTTTTTTCCCCTGCACTCGTTCGTTGCACAATTTTTCTCGTTCCCTTCTTCCCTTTTTTCCCCTGCACTCATTCGTTGCACACTTTTTGTCGTTCCCTTCTTCCCGCTTTTTTTTGCACTCGTTCGTTGCACACTTTTTCTCGTTCCCTTCTTCCCTTTTTTCCCCTGCACTCTTTCGTTGCACAATTTTTCTCGTTCCCTTCTTCCCTTTTTCCCCTGCACTCGTTCGTTGCACTCTTTTTCTCGTTCCCTTCTTCCCGTTTTCCCCGCAGTCGTTTGTTGCACACTTTTTCTCGTTCCCTTCTTCCATTTTTTCCCCTGCACTCGTTCATTGCACACTTTTTCTCGCTCACTTCTTCCAAATTTTTTTGCACTCATTCGTTGCACTCTTTTTCTCGTTCCCCTCTTCCCTTTTTTCCCCTGCACTCGTTCGTTGCACTCTTTTTCTCGTTCCCTTCTTC
The DNA here is from genome assembly GCA_026167965.1 of Cyanocitta stelleri. NCBI lineage: Eukaryota > Metazoa > Chordata > Aves > Passeriformes > Corvidae > Cyanocitta > Cyanocitta stelleri. The sequence goes on along the minus strand of JANXIP010000040.1, from coordinate 6,106,584 downwards.
CCGATTTTTTTTGCACTCGTTCGTTGCACACTTTTTCTCGTTCCCTTCTTCCCGCTTTTTTTTGCACTCGTTCGTTGCACTCTTTTTCTCGTTCCCTTCTTCCCGCTTTTTTTTGCACTCGTTCGTTGCACTCTTTTTCTCGTTCCCCTCTTCCCTTTTTTCCCCAGCACTCGTTCGTTGCACAATTTTTCTCATTCCCTTCTTCCCTTTTTTCCCCTGCACTCGTTCGTTGCACTCTTTTTCTCGTTCCCTTCTTCCCGTTTTCCCCTGCACTCGTTTGTTGAACACTTTTTCTCGTTCCCTTCTTCGCTTTTTTCCCCTGCACTCGTTCGTTGCACTCTTTTTCTCGCTCACTTCCTCCAGATTTTTTTGCACTCATTCGTTGCACAATTTTTCTCGTTCCCTTCTTCCCTTTTTTCCCCTGCACTCGTTCGTTGCACTCTTTTTCTCGTTCCCTTCTTGCTTTTTTTTGCACTCGTTCCTTGCACTCTTTTTCTCGTTCCCTTCTTCCCTTTTTTATTCTGCAGTCGTTCGTTGCACTCTTTTTCTCGTTCCCTTCTTCCCTTTTTTGCCCTGCGCTCGTTTGTTGCACTCTTTTTCTCGTTCCCTTCTTCTTGTTTTTCCCTGCACTCGTTCGTTGCACTCTTTTTCTCGTTCCCTCCTTCCCGGTTTTTTTTGCACTCGTTCGTTGCACAATTTTTCTCGTTCCCTTCTCCCCGATTTTTTTTGCACTCGTTCGTTGCACACTTTTTCTCGTTCCCTTCTTCCCTTTTTTCCCCTGCACTCGTTCGTTGCACTCTTTTTCTCGATCCCTCCATCCCGTTTTTTTTTGCACTCGTTCGTTGCACTCTTTTTCTCGTTCCCTTCTTCCCTTTTTTCCCATGCACTCGTTCGTTGCACTCTTTTTCTCGTTCCCTTCTTCCCTTTTTCATTCTTCACTCATTCCTTGCACTCTTTTTCTCGTTCCCTTCTTCCCTTTTTTCCCCTGCACTAGTACGTTGCACTCTTTTTCTCGTTCCCTTCTTCCCTTTTTTATTCTTCACTCATTCGTTGCACTCTTTTCTCGTTCCCTTCTTCCCTTTTTTCCCGTGCACTCGTTTGTTGCACTCTTTTTCTCGTTCCCTTCTTCCTGTTTTTCCCCTGCACTCGTTTGTTGCACTCTTTTTCTCGTTCCCTTCTTCCCGTTTTTTTTCACACGTTCGTTGCACAATTTTTCTCGTTCCCTTCTTCCCTTTTTTCCCCTGCACTCGTTCGTTGCACTCTTTTTCCCGTTCCCTTCTTCCCGTTATTCCTTGCACTTGTTCGTTGCACAGTTTTTTCTCGTTCCCTCCATCCCGCTTTTTTTTGCACTCGTTCGTTGCACACTTTTTCTCGTTCCCGTCTTCCCTTTTTTCCCTGCACTCGTTCGTTGCACTCTTTTTCTCGTTCCCGTCTTCCTGTTTTTCCCCTGCACTCATTCGTTACACAATTTTTCTCGTTCCCTTCTTCCCGCTTTTTTTTGCACTCATTCGTTGCACTCTTTTTCTCGTTTCCCTCTTCCCTTTTTTCCCCTGCACTCGTTCGTTGCACTCTTTTTCTCGTTCCCTTCTTCCCTTTTTTCCCCTGCACTCGTTCGTTGCACAATTTTTCTCGTTACCTTCTTCCCTTTTTTCCCCTGCACTCGTTCGTTGCACACTTTTTCTCGTTCCCTTCTTCCCGCTTTTTTTTGCACTCGTTCGTTGCACTCTTTTTCTTGTTCCCTTCTTCCCGATTTTTTTTGCACTCGTTCGTTGCACTATTTTTCTCGTTCCCTTCTTCCCGCTTTTTCCCCTGCACTCGTTCGTTGCACTGTTTTTCTCGTTCCCCTCTTGCCTTTTTTCCCTGCACTCGTTCGTTGCACAATTTTTCTCGTTCCCTTCTTCCCTTTTTTCCCCTGCACTCGTTCGTTGCACACTTTTTCACGTTCCCTTCTTCCCGTTATTCCCTGCACTCGTTCGTTGCACACTTTTTCTCGTTCCCTTTTTCCCGTTTTTTTTTGCACTCGTTCGTTGCACTCTTTTTCTCGTTCCCTTCTTCCCTTTTTTCCCCTGCACTCGTTCGTTGCACTGTTTTTCTCGTTCCCCTCTTCCCTTTTTTCCCCTGCACTCGTTCGTTGCACAATTTTTCTCGTTCCCTTCTTCCCTTTTTTCCCCTGCACTCGTTCGTTGCACTCTTTTTCTCGTTCCCTTCTTCCCGTTTTCCCCTGCACTCGTTTGTTGAACACTTTTTCTCGTTCCCTTCTTCCATTTTTTCCCCTGCACTCGTTCGTTGCACACTTTTTCTCGTTCCCTCCTTCCCGGTATTTTTTGCACTCGTTCGTTGCACACTTTTTCTCGTTCCCTTCTTCCTGATTTTTTTTGCACTCGTTCGTTGCACTCTTTTTCTCGTTCCCTTCTTCCCTTTTTTCCCCGGCACTCGTTCGTTGCACTCTTTTTCTCGTTCCCTTCTTCCCGTTTTCCCCTGCACTCGTTTGTTGAACACTTTTTCTCGTTCCCTTCTTCCATTTTTTCCCCTGCACTCGTTCGTTGCACACTTTTTCTCGTTCCCTCCTTCCCGTTTTCCCCTGCACTCGTTTGTTGAACACTTTTTCTCGTTCCCTTCTTCCATTTTTTCCCCTGCACTCGTTCGTTGCACACTTTTTCTCGTTCCCTCCTTCCCGCCTTTTTTTGCACTCGTTCGTTGCACACTTTTTCTCGTTCCCTTCTTCCCGATTTTTTTTGCACTCGTTCGTTGCACACTTTTTCTCATTCCCTTCTTCCCATTTTTCCCCTGCACTCGTTCGTTGCACACTTTTTCTCATTCCCTTCTTCCCTTTTTTCCCCTGCACTCGTTCGTTGCACTCTTTTTCTCGTTCCCTTCTTCCCGTTATTCCCTGCACTCGTTCGTTGCACACTTTTTCTCGTTCCCTTCTTCCTGTTTTTCCCCTGCACTCGTTCATTGCACACTTTGTCGTTCCCTTCTTCCCGCTTTTTTTTGCACTCGTTCGTTGCACACTTTTTCTCGTTCCCTTCTTCCCTTTTTTCCCCTGCACTCTTTCGTTGCACAATTTTTCTCGTTCCCCTCTTCCCTTTTTTCCCCTGCACTCGTTCGTTGCACACTTTTTCTCGTTCCCTTTTTCCCGTTTTTTTTTGCACTCGTTCGTTGCACACTTTTTCTCGTTCCCTTCTTCCCGCTTTTTTTTGCACTCATTCGTTGCACTATTTTTCTCGTTCCCCTCTTCCCTTTTTTCCCCTGCACTCGTTCGTTGCACAATTTTTCTCGTTCCCTTCTTCCCTTTTTTCCCCTGCACTCATTCGTTGCACACTTTGTCGTTCCCTTCTTCCCGCTTTTTTTTGCACTCGTTCGTTGCACACTTTTTCTCGTTCCCTTCTTCCCTTTTTTCCCCTGCACTCTTTCGTTGCACAATTTTTCTCGTTCCCCTCTTCCCTTTTTTCCCCTGCACTCGTTCGTTGCACACTTTTTCTCGTTCCCTTTTTCCCGTTTTTTTTTGCACTCGTTCGTTGCACACTTTTTCTCGTTCCCTTCTTCCCGCTTTTTTTTGCACTCATTCGTTGCACTGTTTTTCTCGTTCCCCTCTTCCCTTTTTTCCCCTGCACTCGTTCGTTGCACCCTTTTTCTCGTTCCCTTCTTCCCGCTTTTTTTTGCACTCGTTCATTGCACAATTTTTCTCGTTCCCTTCTTCCCTTTTTTCCCCTGCACTCGTTCGTTGCACTCTTTTTCTCGTTCCCTTCTTCCCGCTTTTTTTTGCACTCGTTCGTTGCACAATTTTTCTCGTTCCCCTCTTCCCTTTTTTCCCCTGCACTCGTTCGTTGCACCCTTTTTCTCGTTCCCTTCTTCCCGCTTTTTTTTGCACTCGTTCATTGCACAATTTTTCTCGTTCCCTTCTTCCCTTTTTTCCCCTGCACTCGTTCGTTGCACACTTTTTCTCGTTCCCTTCTTCCCGCTTTTTTTTGCACTCGTTCGTTGCACACTTTTTCTCGTTCCCGTCTTCCCTTTTTTCCCTGCACTCGTTCGTTGCACTCTTTTTCTCGTTCCCGTCTTCCTGTTTTTCCCCTGCACTCATTCGTTACACAATTTTTCTCGTTCCCTTCTTCCCGCTTTTTTTTGCACTCGTTCGTTGCACTCTTTTTCTCGTTTCCCTCTTCCCTTTTTTCCCCTGCACTCGTTCGTTGCACTCTTTTTCTCGTTCCCTTCTTCCTGTTTTTCCCCTGCACTCGTTCGTTGCACAATTTTTCTCGTTACCTTCTTCCCTTTTTTCCCCTGCACTCGTTCGTTGCACACTTTTTCTCGTTCCCTTCTTCCCGCTTTTTTTTGCACTCGTTCGTTGCACTCTTTTTCTTGTTCCCTTCTTCCCGATTTTTTTTGCACTCGTTCGTTGCACTATTTTTCTCGTTCCCTTCTTCCCGCTTTTTCCCCTGCACTCGTTCGTTGCACTGTTTTTCTCGTTCCCCTCTTGCCTTTTTTCCCTGCACTCGTTCGTTGCACAATTTTTCTCGTTCCCTTCTTCCCTTTTTTCCCCTGCACTCGTTCGTTGCACACTTTTTCACGTTCCCTTCTTCCCGTTATTCCCTGCACTCGTTCGTTGCACACTTTTTCTCGTTCCCTTTTTCCCGTTTTTTTTTGCACTCGTTCGTTGCACTCTTTTTCTCGTTCCCTTCTTCCCTTTTTTCCCCTGCACTCGTTCGTTGCACTGTTTTTCTCGTTCCCCTCTTCCCTTTTTTCCCCTGCACTCGTTCGTTGCACAATTTTTCTCGTTCCCTTCTTCCCTTTTTTCCCCTGCACTCGTTCGTTGAACACTTTTTCTCGTTCCCTTCTTCCCGTTTTCCCCTGCACTCGTTTGTTGAACACTTTTTCTCGTTCCCTTCTTCCATTTTTTCCCCTGCACTCGTTCGTTGCACACTTTTTCTCGTTCCCTCCTTCCCGGTATTTTTTGCACTCGTTCGTTGCACACTTTTTCTCGTTCCCTTCTTCCTGATTTTTTTTGCACTCGTTCGTTGCACTCTTTTTCTCGTTCCCTTCTTCCCTTTTTTCCCCGGCACTCGTTCGTTGCACTCTTTTTCTCGTTCCCTTCTTCCCGTTTTCCCCTGCACTCGTTTGTTGAACACTTTTTCTCGTTCCCTTCTTCCATTTTTTCCCCTGCACTCGTTCGTTGCACACTTTTTCTCGTTCCCTCCTTCCCGCCTTTTTTTGCACTCGTTCGTTGCACACTTTTTCTCGTTCCCTTCTTCCCGTTTTTTTTTGCACTCGTTCGTTGCACACTTTTTCTCGTTCCCTTCTTCCATTTTTTCCCTGCACTCGTTCATTGCACTCTTTTTCTCGTTCCCTTCTTCCCTTTTTTCCCCTGCACTCGTTTGTTGCACTGTTTTTCTCGTTCCCCTCTTCCCTTTTTTCCCCTGCACTCGTTCGTTGCACAATTTTTCTCGTTCCCTTCTTCCCTTTTTTCCCCTGCACTCGTTCGTTGCACTCTTTTTCTCGTTCCCTTCTTCCCTTTTTTCCCCTGCACTCATTCGTTGCACAATTTTTCTCGTTACCTTCTTCCCTTTTTTCCCCTGCACTCATTTGTTGCACACTTTTTCTCGTTCCCTTCTTCCCGCTTTTTTTTGCACTCGTTCGTTGCACACTTTTTGTCGTTCCCTTCTTCCCGCTTTTTTTTTGCACTCGTTCGTTGCACTCTTTTTCTCGTTCCCTTCTTCCCTTTTTTATTCTTCACTCATTCGTTGCACTGTTTTTCTCGCTCCCTTCTTCCCGCTTTTTTTTGAACTCGTTCGTTGCACACTTTTTCTCGTTCCCCTCTTCCCTTTTTTCCCCTGCACTCGTTCGTTGCCCTCTTTTTCTCGTTCCCTTCTTCCTGTTTTTCCCCTGCACTCGTTCGTTGCACTCTTTTTCTCGTTCCCTTCTTCCCTTTTTCATTCTTCACTCATTCCTTGTACTCTTTTTCTCGTTCCCTTCTTCCCTTTTTTCCCCTGCACTAGTACGTTGCACTCTTTTTCTCGTTCCCTTCTTCCCTTTTTTATTCTTCACTCATTCGTTGCACTCCTTTCTCGTTCCCTTCTTCCCTTTTTTCCCGTGCACTCGTTTGTTGCACTCTTTTTCTCGTTCCCTTCTTCCCTTTTTTCCCCTGCACTCGTTCGTTGCACACTTTTTCTCGTTCCCTCATTCCCGTTTTTTTTGCACTCGTTCGTTGCACAATTTTTCTCGTTCCCTTCTTCCCTTTTTCCCCTGCACTCGTTCGTTGCACTCTTTTTCTCGTTCCCTTCTTCCCGTTTTCCCCGCAGTCGTTTGTTGCACACTTTTTCTCGTTCCCTTCTTCCATTTTTTCCCCTGCACTCGTTCATTGCACACTTTTTCTCGCTCACTTCTTCCAAATTTTTTTGCACTCATTCGTTGCACTCTTTTTCTCGTTCCCCTCTTCCCTTTTTTCCCCTGCACTCGTTCGTTGCACTCTTTTTCTCGTTCCCTTCTTCCCGATTTTTTTTGCACTCGTTCGTTGCACACTTTTTCTCGTTCCCTTCTTCCCGCTTTTTTTTGCACTCGTTCGTTGCACTCTTTTTCTCGTTCCCTTCTTCCCGCTTTTTTTTGCACTCGTTCGTTGCACTCTTTTTCTCGTTCCCCTCTTCCCTTTTTTCCCCAGCACTCGTTCGTTGCACAATTTTTCTCATTCCCTTCTTCCCTTTTTTCCCCTGCACTCGTTTGTTGCACTCTTTTTCTCGTTCCCTTCTTCCCGTTTTCCCCTGCACTCGTTTGTTGAACACTTTTTCTCGTTCCCTTCTTCCATTTTTTCCCCTGCACTCTTTCGTTGCACACTTTTTCTCGTTCCCTCCTTCCCGCCTTTTTTTGCACTCGTTCGTTGCACACTTTTTCTCGTTCCCTTCTTCCCGATTTTTTTTGCACTCGTTCGTTGCACTCTTTTTCTCGTTCCCTTCTTCCCTTTTTTCCCTGCACTCGTTCGTTGCACTCTTTTTCTCGTTCCCTTCTTCTTGCTTTTTTTTGCACTCGTTCGTTGCACTCTTTTTCTCATTCCCCTCATCCCTTTTTTCCCCTGCACTCGTTCGTTGCACAATTTTTCTCGTTCCCTTCTTCCCTTTTTTCCCCTGCACTCGTTCGTTGCACTCTTTTTCTCGTTCCCTTCTTCCCGTTATTCCCTGCACTCGTTCGTTGCACACTTTTTCTCGTTCCCTTCTTCCTGTTTTTCCCCTGCACTCGTTCATTGCACACTTTTTCTCGCTCACTTCTTCCAAATTTTTTTGCACTCATTCGTTGCACAATTTTTCTCGTTCCCCTCTTCCCTTTTTTCCCCTGCACTCGTTCGTTGCACAATTTTTCTCGTTCCCTTCTTCCCTTTTTTCCCCTGCACTCATTCGTTGCACACTTTTTGTCGTTCCCTTCTTCCCGCTTTTTTTTGCACTCGTTCGTTGCACACTTTTTCTCGTTCCCTTCTTCCCTTTTTTCCCCTGCACTCTTTCGTTGCACAATTTTTCTCGTTCCCTTCTTCCCTTTTTCCCCTGCACTCGTTCGTTGCACTCTTTTTCTCGTTCCCTTCTTCCCGTTTTCCCCGCAGTCGTTTGTTGCACACTTTTTCTCGTTCCCTTCTTCCATTTTTTCCCCTGCACTCGTTCATTGCACACTTTTTCTCGCTCACTTCTTCCAAATTTTTTTGCACTCATTCGTTGCACTCTTTTTCTCGTTCCCCTCTTCCCTTTTTTCCCCTGCACTCGTTCGTTGCACTCTTTTTCTCGTTCCCTTCTTCCCGATTTTTTTTGCACTCGTTCGTTGCACACTTTTTCTCGTTCCCTTCTTCCCGCTTTTTTTTGCACTCGTTCGTTGCACTCTTTTTCTCGTTCCCTTCTTCCCGCTTTTTTTTGCACTCGTTCGTTGCACTCTTTTTCTCGTTCCCCTCTTCCCTTTTTTCCCCAGCACTCGTTCGTTGCACAATTTTTCTCATTCCCTTCTTCCCTTTTTTCCCCTGCACTCGTTCGTTGCACTCTTTTTCTCGTTCCCTTCTTCCCGTTTTCCCCTGCACTCGTTTGTTGAACACTTTTTCTCGTTCCCTTCTTCGCTTTTTTCCCCTGCACTCGTTCGTTGCACTCTTTTTCTCGCTCACTTCCTCCAGATTTTTTTGCACTCATTCGTTGCACAATTTTTCTCGTTCCCTTCTTCCCTTTTTTCCCCTGCACTCGTTCGTTGCACTCTTTTTCTCGTTCCCTTCTTGCTTTTTTTTGCACTCGTTCCTTGCACTCTTTTTCTCGTTCCCTTCTTCCCTTTTTTATTCTGCAGTCGTTCGTTGCACTCTTTTTCTCGTTCCCTTCTTCCCTTTTTTGCCCTGCGCTCGTTTGTTGCACTCTTTTTCTCGTTCCCTTCTTCTTGTTTTTCCCTGCACTCGTTCGTTGCACTCTTTTTCTCGTTCCCTCCTTCCCGGTTTTTTTTGCACTCGTTCGTTGCACAATTTTTCTCGTTCCCTTCTCCCCGATTTTTTTTGCACTCGTTCGTTGCACACTTTTTCTCGTTCCCTTCTTCCCTTTTTTCCCCTGCACTCGTTCGTTGCACTCTTTTTCTCGATCCCTCCATCCCGTTTTTTTTTGCACTCGTTCGTTGCACTCTTTTTCTCGTTCCCTTCTTCCCTTTTTTCCCATGCACTCGTTCGTTGCACTCTTTTTCTCGTTCCCTTCTTCCCTTTTTCATTCTTCACTCATTCCTTGCACTCTTTTTCTCGTTCCCTTCTTCCCTTTTTTCCCCTGCACTAGTACGTTGCACTCTTTTTCTCGTTCCCTTCTTCCCTTTTTTATTCTTCACTCATTCGTTGCACTCTTTTCTCGTTCCCTTCTTCCCTTTTTTCCCGTGCACTCGTTTGTTGCACTCTTTTTCTCGTTCCCTTCTTCCTGTTTTTCCCCTGCACTCGTTTGTTGCACTCTTTTTCTCGTTCCCTTCTTCCCGTTTTTTTTCACACGTTCGTTGCACAATTTTTCTCGTTCCCTTCTTCCCTTTTTTCCCCTGCACTCGTTCGTTGCACTCTTTTTCCCGTTCCCTTCTTCCCGTTATTCCTTGCACTTGTTCGTTGCACAGTTTTTTCTCGTTCCCTCCTTCCCGCTTTTTTTTGCACTCGTTCGTTGCACACTTTTTCTCGTTCCCGTCTTCCCTTTTTTCCCTGCACTCGTTCGTTGCACTCTTTTTCTCGTTCCCGTCTTCCTGTTTTTCCCCTGCACTCATTCGTTACACAATTTTTCTCGTTCCCTTCTTCCCGCTTTTTTTTGCACTCATTCGTTGCACTCTTTTTCTCGTTTCCCTCTTCCCTTTTTTCCCCTGCACTCGTTCGTTGCACTCTTTTTCTCGTTCCCTTCTTCCCTTTTTTCCCCTGCACTCGTTCGTTGCACAATTTTTCTCGTTACCTTCTTCCCTTTTTTCCCCTGCACTCGTTCGTTGCACACTTTTTCTCGTTCCCTTCTTCCCGCTTTTTTTTGCACTCGTTCGTTGCACTCTTTTTCTTGTTCCCTTCTTCCCGATTTTTTTTGCACTCGTTCGTTGCACTATTTTTCTCGTTCCCTTCTTCCCGCTTTTTCCCCTGCACTCGTTCGTTGCACTGTTTTTCTCGTTCCCCTCTTGCCTTTTTTCCCTGCACTCGTTCGTTGCACAATTTTTCTCGTTCCCTTCTTCCCTTTTTTCCCCTGCACTCGTTCGTTGCACACTTTTTCACGTTCCCTTCTTCCCGTTATTCCCTGCACTCGTTCGTTGCACACTTTTTCTCGTTCCCTTTTTCCCGTTTTTTTTTGCACTCGTTCGTTGCACTCTTTTTCTCGTTCCCTTCTTCCCTTTTTTCCCCTGCACTCGTTCGTTGCACTGTTTTTCTCGTTCCCCTCTTCCCTTTTTTCCCCTGCACTCGTTCGTTGCACAATTTTTCTCGTTCCCTTCTTCCCTTTTTTCCCCTGCACTCGTTCGTTGCACTCTTTTTCTCGTTCCCTTCTTCCCGTTTTCCCCTGCACTCGTTTGTTGAACACTTTTTCTCGTTCCCTTCTTCCATTTTTTCCCCTGCACTCGTTCGTTGCACACTTTTTCTCGTTCCCTCCTTCCCGGTATTTTTTGCACTCGTTCGTTGCACACTTTTTCTCGTTCCCTTCTTCCTGATTTTTTTTGCACTCGTTCGTTGCACTCTTTTTCTCGTTCCCTTCTTCCCTTTTTTCCCCGGCACTCGTTCGTTGCACTCTTTTTCTCGTTCCCTTCTTCCCGTTTTCCCCTGCACTCGTTTGTTGAACACTTTTTCTCGTTCCCTTCTTCCATTTTTTCCCCTGCACTCGTTCGTTGCACACTTTTTCTCGTTCCCTCCTTCCCGTTTTCCCCTGCACTCGTTTGTTGAACACTTTTTCTCGTTCCCTTCTTCCATTTTTTCCCCTGCACTCGTTCGTTGCACACTTTTTCTCGTTCCCTCCTTCCCGCCTTTTTTTGCACTCGTTCGTTGCACACTTTTTCTCGTTCCCTTCTTCCCGATTTTTTTTGCACTCGTTCGTTGCACACTTTTTCTCATTCCCTTCTTCCCATTTTTCCCCTGCACTCGTTCGTTGCACACTTTTTCTCATTCCCTTCTTCCCTTTTTTCCCCTGCACTCGTTCGTTGCACTCTTTTTCTCGTTCCCTTCTTCCCGTTATTCCCTGCACTCGTTCGTTGCACACTTTTTCTCGTTCCCTTCTTCCTGTTTTTCCCCTGCACTCGTTCATTGCACACTTTGTCGTTCCCTTCTTCCCGCTTTTTTTTGCACTCGTTCGTTGCACACTTTTTCTCGTTCCCTTCTTCCCTTTTTTCCCCTGCACTCTTTCGTTGCACAATTTTTCTCGTTCCCCTCTTCCCTTTTTTCCCCTGCACTCGTTCGTTGCACACTTTTTCTCGTTCCCTTTTTCCCGTTTTTTTTTGCACTCGTTCGTTGCACACTTTTTCTCGTTCCCTTCTTCCCGCTTTTTTTTGCACTCATTCGTTGCACTATTTTTCTCGTTCCCCTCTTCCCTTTTTTCCCCTGCACTCGTTCGTTGCACAATTTTTCTCGTTCCCTTCTTCCCTTTTTTCCCCTGCACTCATTCGTTGCACACTTTGTCGTTCCCTTCTTCCCGCTTTTTTTTGCACTCGTTCGTTGCACACTTTTTCTCGTTCCCTTCTTCCCTTTTTTCCCCTGCACTCTTTCGTTGCACAATTTTTCTCGTTCCCCTCTTCCCTTTTTTCCCCTGCACTCGTTCGTTGCACACTTTTTCTCGTTCCCTTTTTCCCGTTTTTTTTTGCACTCGTTCGTTGCACACTTTTTCTCGTTCCCTTCTTCCCGCTTTTTTTTGCACTCATTCGTTGCACTGTTTTTCTCGTTCCCCTCTTCCCTTTTTTCCCCTGCACTCGTTCGTTGCACCCTTTTTCTCGTTCCCTTCTTCCCGCTTTTTTTTGCACTCGTTCATTGCACAATTTTTCTCGTTCCCTTCTTCCCTTTTTTCCCCTGCACTCGTTCGTTGCACTCTTTTTCTCGTTCCCTTCTTCCCGCTTTTTTTTGCACTCGTTCGTTGCACAATTTTTCTCGTTCCCCTCTTCCCTTTTTTCCCCTGCACTCGTTCGTTGCACCCTTTTTCTCGTTCCCTTCTTCCCGCTTTTTTTTGCACTCGTTCATTGCACAATTTTTCTCGTTCCCTTCTTCCCTTTTTTCCCCTGCACTCGTTCGTTGCACACTTTTTCTCGTTCCCTTCTTCCCGCTTTTTTTTGCACTCGTTCGTTGCACACTTTTTCTCGTTCCCGTCTTCCCTTTTTTCCCTGCACTCGTTCGTTGCACTCTTTTTCTCGTTCCCGTCTTCCTGTTTTTCCCCTGCACTCATTCGTTACACAATTTTTCTCGTTCCCTTCTTCCCGCTTTTTTTTGCACTCGTTCGTTGCACTCTTTTTCTCGTTTCCCTCTTCCCTTTTTTCCCCTGCACTCGTTCGTTGCACTCTTTTTCTCGTTCCCTTCTTCCTGTTTTTCCCCTGCACTCGTTCGTTGCACAATTTTTCTCGTTACCTTCTTCCCTTTTTTCCCCTGCACTCGTTCGTTGCACACTTTTTCTCGTTCCCTTCTTCCCGCTTTTTTTTGCACTCGTTCGTTGCACTCTTTTTCTTGTTCCCTTCTTCCCGATTTTTTTTGCACTCGTTCGTTGCACTATTTTTCTCGTTCCCTTCTTCCCGCTTTTTCCCCTGCACTCGTTCGTTGCACTGTTTTTCTCGTTCCCCTCTTGCCTTTTTCCCTGCACTCGTTCGTTGCACAATTTTTCTCGTTCCCTTCTTCCCTTTTTTCCCCTGCACTCGTTCGTTGCACACTTTTTCACGTTCCCTTCTTCCCGTTATTCCCTGCACTCGTTCGTTGCACACTTTTTCTCGTTCCCTTTTTCCCGTTTTTTTTTGCACTCGTTCGTTGCACTCTTTTTCTCGTTCCCTTCTTCCCTTTTTTCCCCTGCACTCGTTCGTTGCACTGTTTTTCTCGTTCCCCTCTTCCCTTTTTTCCCCTGCACTCCTTCGTTGCACAATTTTTCTCGTTCCCTTCTTCCCTTTTTTCCCCTGCACTCGTTCGTTGAACACTTTTTCTCGTTCCCTTCTTCCCGTTTTCCCCTGCACTCGTTTGTTGAACACTTTTTCTCGTTCCCTTCTTCCATTTTTTCCCCTGCACTCGTTCGTTGCACACTTTTTCTCGTTCCCTCCTTCCCGGTATTTTTTGCACTCGTTCGTTGCACACTTTTTCTCGTTCCCTTCTTCCTGATTTTTTTTGCACTCGTTCGTTGCACTCTTTTTCTCGTTCCCTTCTTCCCTTTTTTCCCCGGCACTCGTTCGTTGCACTCTTTTTCTCGTTCCCTTCTTCCCGTTTTCCCCTGCACTCGTTTGTTGAACACTTTTTCTCATTCCCTTCTTCCATTTTTTCCCCTGCACTCGTTCGTTGCACACTTTTTCTCGTTCCCTCCTTCCCGCCTTTTTTTGCACTCGTTCGTTGCACACTTTTTCTCGTTCCCTTCTTCCCGTTTTTTTTTGCACTCGTTCGTTGCACACTTTTTCTCGTTCCCTTCTTCCATTTTTTCCCTGCACTCGTTCATTGCACTCTTTTTCTCGTTCCCTTCTTCCCTTTTTTCCCCTGCACTCGTTTGTTGCACTGTTTTTCTCGTTCCCCTCTTCCCTTTTTTCCCCTGCACTCGTTCGTTGCACAATTTTTCTCGTTCCCTTCTTCCCTTTTTTCCCCTGCACTCGTTCGTTGCACTCTTTTTCTCGTTCCCTTCTTCCCTTTTTTCCCCTGCACTCATTCGTTGCACAATTTTTCTCGTTACCTTCTTCCCTTTTTTCCCCTGCACTCATTTGTTGCACACTTTTTCTCGTTCCCTTCTTCCCGCTTTTTTTTGCACTCGTTCGTTGCACACTTTTTGTCGTTCCCTTCTTCCCGCTTTTTTTTTGCACTCGTTCGTTGCACTCTTTTTCTCGTTCCCTTCTTCCCTTTTTTATTCTTCACTCATTCGTTGCACTGTTTTTCTCGCTCCCTTCTTCCCGCTTTTTTTTGAACTCGTTCGTTGCACACTTTTTCTCGTTCCCCTCTTCCCTTTTTTCCCCTGCACTCGTTCGTTGCCCTCTTTTTCTCGTTCCCTTCTTCCTGTTTTTCCCCTGCACTCGTTCGTTGCACTCTTTTTCTCGTTCCCTTCTTCCCTTTTTCATTCTTCACTCATTCCTTGTACTCTTTTTCTCGTTCCCTTCTTCCCTTTTTTCCCCTGCACTAGTACGTTGCACTCTTTTTCTCGTTCCCTTCTTCCCTTTTTTATTCTTCACTCATTCGTTGCACTCCTTTCTCGTTCCCTTCTTCCCTTTTTTCCCGTGCACTCGTTTGTTGCACTCTTTTTCTCGTTCCCTTCTTCCTGTTTTTCCCCTGCACTCGTTTGTTGCACTCTTTTTCTCGTTCCCTTCTTCCCGTTTTTTTTCACACGTTCGTTGCACAATTTTTCTCGTTCCCTTCTTCCCTTTTTTCCCCTGCACTCGTTCGTTGCACTCTTTTTCCCGTTCCCTTCTTCCCGTTATTCCTTGCACTTGTTCGTTGCACAGTTTTTTCTCGTTCCCTCCTTCCCGTTTTTTTTGCACTCGTTCGTTGCACTCTTTTTCTCGTTCCCTTCTTCCCTTTTTTCCCCTGCACTCGTTCGTTGCACACTTTTTCTCGTTCCCTCATTCCCGTTTTTTTTGCACTCGTTCGTTGCACAATTTTTCTCGTTCCCTTCTTCCCTTTTTCCCCTGCACTCGTTCGTTGCACTCTTTTTCTCGTTCCCTTCTTCCCGTTTTCCCCGCAGTCGTTTGTTGCACACTTTTTCTCGTTCCCTTCTTCCATTTTTTCCCCTGCACTCGTTCATTGCACACTTTTTCTCGCTCACTTCTTCCAAATTTTTTTGCACTCATTCGTTGCACTCTTTTTCTCGTTCCCCTCTTCCCTTTTTTCCCCTGCACTCGTTCGTTGCACTCTTTTTCTCGTTCCCTTCTTCCCGATTTTTTTTGCACTCGTTCGTTGCACACTTTTTCTCGTTCCCTTCTTCCCAATTTTTTTTGCACTCGTTCGTTGCACTCTTTTTCTCGTTCCCTTCTTCCCGCTTTTTTTTGCACTCGTTCGTTGCACTCTTTTTCTCGTTCCCCTCTTCCCTTTTTTCCCCAGCACTCGTTCGTTGCACAATTTTTCTCATTCCCTTCTTCCCTTTTTTCCCCTGCACTCGTTCGTTGCACTCTTTTTCTCGTTCCCTTCTTCCCGTTTTCCCCTGCACTCGTTTGTTGAACACTTTTTCTCGTTCCCTTCTTCCATTTTTTCCCCTGCACTCGTTCGTTGCACACTTTTTCTCGTTCCCTCCTTCCCGCCTTTTTTTGCACTCGTTCGTTGCACACTTTTTCTCGTTCCCTTCTTCCCGATTTTTTTTGCACTCGTTCGTTGCACTCTTTTTCTCGTTCCCTTCTTCCCTTTTTTCCCCTGCACTCGTTCGTTGCACTCTTTTTCTCGTTCCCTTCTTCTTGCTTTTTTTTGCACTCGTTCGTTGCACTCTTTTTCTCGTTCCCCTCATCCCTTTTTTCCCCTGCACTCGTTCGTTGCACAATTTTTCTCGTTCCCTTCTTCCCTTTTTTCCCCTGCACTCGTTCGTTGCACTCTTTTTCTCGTTCCCTTCTTCCCGTTATTCCCTGCACTCGTTCGTTGCACACTTTTTCTCGTTCCCTTCTTCCTGTTTTTCCCCTGCACTCGTTCATTGCACACTTTTTCTCGCTCACTTCTTCCAAATTTTTTTGCACTCATTCGTTGCACAATTTTTCTCGTTCCCCTCTTCCCTTTTTTCCCCTGCACTCGTTCGTTGCACAATTTTTCTCATTCCCTTCTTCCCTTTTTTCCCCTGCACTCGTTCGTTGCACTCTTTTTCTCGTTCCCTTCTTCCCGTTTTCCCCTGCACTCGTTTGTTGAACACTTTTTCTCGTTCCCTTCTTCCATTTTTTCCCCTGCACTCGTTCGTTGCACACTTTTTCTCGTTCCCTCCTTCCCGCCTTTTTTTGCACTCGTTCGTTGCACACTTTTTCTCATTCCCTTCTTCCCTTTTTTCCCCTGCACTCGTTCGTTGCACTCTTTTTCTCGTTCCCTTCTTCCCGTTATTCCCTGCACTCGTTCGTTGCACACTTTTTCTCGTTCCCTTCTTCCTGTTTTTCCCCTGCACTCGTTCATTGCACACTTTTTCTCGCTCACTTCTTCCAAATTTTTTTGCACTCATTCGTTGCACAATTTTTCTCGTTCCCCTCTTCCCTTTTTTCCCCTGCACTCGTTCGTTGCACAATTTTTCTCGTTCCCTTCTTCCCTTTTTTCCCCTGCACTCATTCGTTGCACACTTTGTCGTTCCCTTCTTCCCGCTTTTTTTTGCACTCGTTCGTTGCACACTTTTTCTCGTTCCCTTCTTCCCTTTTTTCCCCTGCACTCTTTCGTTGCACAATTTTTCTCGTTCCCCTCTTCCCTTTTTTCCCCTGCACTCGTTCGTTGCACACTTTTTCTCGTTCCCTTTTTCCCGTTTTTTTTTGCACTCGTTCGTTGCACACTTTTTCTCGTTCCCTTCTTCCCGCTTTTTTTTGCACTCATTCGTTGCACTGTTTTTCTCGTTCCCCTCTTCCCTTTTTTCCCCTGCACTCGTTCGTTGCACCCTTTTTCTCGTTCCCTTCTTCCCGCTTTTTTTTGCACTCGTTCATTGCACAATTTTTCTCGTTCCCTTCTTCCCTTTTTTCCCCTGCACTCGTTCGTTGCACACTTTTTCTCGTTCCCTTCTTCCCGCTTTTTTTTGCGCTCGTTCGTTGCACACTTTTTCTCGTTCCCGTCTTCCCTTTTTTCCCTGCACTCGTTCGTTGCACTCTTTTTCTCGTTCCCGTCTTCCTGTTTTTCCCCTGCACTCATTCGTTACACAATTTTTCTCGTTCCCTTCTTCCCGCTTTTTTTTGCACTCATTCGTTGCACTCTTTTTCTCGTTTCCCTCTTCCCTTTTTTCCCCTGCACTCGTTCGTTGCACTCTTTTTCTCGTTCCCTTCTTCCCTTTTTTCCCCTGCACTCGTTCGTTGCACAATTTTTCTCGTTACCTTCTTCCCTTTTTTCCCCTGCACTCGTTCGTTGCACACTTTTTCTCGTTCCCTTCTTCCCGCTTTTTTTTTGCACTCGTTCGTTGCACTCTTTTTCTCGTTCCCTTCTTCCCTTTTTTATTCTTCACTCATTCGTTGCACTGTTTTTCTCGTTCCCTTCTTCCCGCTTTTTTTTGAACTCGTTCGTTGCACACTTTTTCTCGTTCCCCTCTTCCCTTTTTTCCCCTGCACTCGTTCGTTGCCCTCTTTTTCTCGTTCCCTTCTTCCTGTTTTTCCCCTGCACTCGTTCGTTGCACTCTTTTTCTCGTTCCCTTCTTCCCTTTTTCATTCTTCACTCATTCCTTGCACTCTTTTTCTCGTTCCCTTCTTCCCTTTTTTCCCCTGCACTAGTACGTTGCACTCTTTTTCTCGTTCCCTTCTTCCCTTTTTTATTCTTCACTCATTCGTTGCACTCCTTTCTCGTTCCCTTCTTCCCTTTTTTCCCGTGCACTCGTTTGTTGCACTCTTTTTCTCGTTCCCTTCTTCCTGTTTTTCCCCTGCACTCGTTTGTTGCACTCTTTTTCTCGTTCCCTTCTTCCCGTTTTTTTTCACACGTTCGTTGCACAATTTTTCTCGTTCCCTTCTTCCCTTTTTTCCCCTGCACTCGTTCGTTGCACTCTTTTTCCCGTTCCCTTCTTCCCGTTATTCCTTGCACTTGTTCGTTGCACAGTTTTTTCTCGTTCCCTCCTTCCCGTTTTTTTTGCACTCGTTCGTTGCACTCTTTTTCTCGTTCCCTTCTTCCCTTTTTTCCCCTGCACTCGTTCGTTGCACACTTTTTCTCGTTCCCTCATTCCCGTTTTTTTTGCACTCGTTCGTTGCACAATTTTTCTCGTTCCCTTCTTCCCTTTTTCCCCTGCACTCGTTCGTTGCACTCTTTTTCTCGTTCCCTTCTTCCCGTTTTCCCCGCAGTCGTTTGTTGCACACTTTTTCTCGTTCCCTTCTTCCATTTTTTCCCCTGCACTCGTTCATTGCACACTTTTTCTCGCTCACTTCTTCCAAATTTTTTTGCACTCATTCGTTGCACTCTTTTTCTCGTTCCCCTCTTCCCTTTTTTCCCCTGCACTCGTTCGTTGCACTCTTTTTCTCGTTCCCTTCTTCCCGATTTTTTTTGCACTCGTTCGTTGCACACTTTTTCTCGTTCCCTTCTTCCCGCTTTTTTTTGCACTCGTTCGTTGCACTCTTTTTCTCGTTCCCTTCTTCCCGCTTTTTTTTGCACTCGTTCGTTGCACTCTTTTTCTCGTTCCCCTCTTCCCTTTTTTCCCCAGCACTCGTTCGTTGCACAATTTTTCTCATTCCCTTCTTCCCTTTTTTCCCCTGCACTCGTTCGTTGCACTCTTTTTCTCGTTCCCTTCTTCCCGTTTTCCCCTGCACTCGTTTGTTGAACACTTTTTCTCGTTCCCTTCTTCCATTTTTTCCCCTGCACTCTTTCGTTGCACACTTTTTCTCGTTCCCTCCTTCCCGCCTTTTTTTGCACTCGTTCGTTGCACACTTTTTCTCGTTCCCTTCTTCCCGATTTTTTTTGCACTCGTTCGTTGCACTCTTTTTCTCGTTCCCTTCTTCCCTTTTTTCCCTGCACTCGTTCGTTGCACTCT
This sequence comes from Cyanocitta stelleri, assembly GCA_026167965.1. Classification (NCBI taxonomy): domain Eukaryota; kingdom Metazoa; phylum Chordata; class Aves; order Passeriformes; family Corvidae; genus Cyanocitta; species Cyanocitta stelleri. The sequence goes on along the minus strand of JANXIP010000040.1, from coordinate 6,088,351 downwards.
TTTTCTCGTTCCCTTCTTCTTGCTTTTTTTTGCACTCGTTCGTTGCACTCTTTTTCTCGTTCCCCTCATCCCTTTTTTCCCCTGCACTCGTTCGTTGCACAATTTTTCTCGTTCCCTTCTTCCCTTTTTTCCCCTGCACTCGTTCGTTGCACTCTTTTTCTCGTTCCCTTCTTCCCGTTATTCCCTGCACTCGTTCGTTGCACACTTTTTCTCGTTCCCTTCTTCCTGTTTTTCCCCTGCACTCGTTCATTGCACACTTTTTCTCGCTCACTTCTTCCAAATTTTTTTGCACTCATTCGTTGCACAATTTTTCTCGTTCCCCTCTTCCCTTTTTTCCCCTGCACTCGTTCGTTGCACAATTTTTCTCGTTCCCTTCTTCCCTTTTTTCCCCTGCACTCATTCGTTGCACACTTTTTGTCGTTCCCTTCTTCCCGCTTTTTTTTGCACTCGTTCGTTGCACACTTTTTCTCGTTCCCTTCTTCCCTTTTTTCCCCTGCACTCTTTCGTTGCACAATTTTTCTCGTTCCCCTCTTCCCTTTTTTCCCCTGCACTCGTTCGTTGCACTCTTTTTCTCGTTCCCTTCTTCCCGATTTTTTTTGCACTCGTTCGTTGCACACTTTTTCTCGTTCCCTTCTTCCCGCTTTTTTTTGCACTCGTTCGTTGCACTCTTTTTCTCGTTCCCTCATTCCCGTTTTTTTTGCACTCGTTCGTTGCACAATTTTTCTCGTTCCCTTCTTCCCGTTATTCCCTGCACTCGTTCGTTGCACTCTTTTTCTCGTTCCCTTCTTCCCGTTTTCCCCTGCACTCGTTTGTTGCGCACTTTTTCTCGTTCCCTTCTTCCATTTTTTCGCCTGCACTCGTCCATTGCACACTTTTTCTCGTTCCCTCCTTCCCGGTATTTTTTGCACTCGTTCGTTGCACACTTTTTCTCGTTCCCTTCTTCCATTTTTTCCCCTGCACTCGTTCGTTGCACTCTTTTTCTCGTTCCCTTCTTCCCGTTATTCCCTGGACTCGTTCGTTGCACACTTTTTCTCGTTCCCTTCTTCCTGTTTTTCCCCTGCACTCGTTCATTGCACACTTTTTCTCGCTCACTTCTTCCAACTTTTTTTGCACTCATTCGTTGCACTCTTTTTCTCGTTCCCTTCTTCCCTTTTTTCCCCTGCACTCATTCGTTGCACACTTTTTCTCGTTCCCTCCTTCCCGCTTTTTTTTGCACTCGTTCGTTGCACACTTTTTCTCGTTCCCTTCTTCCCGATTTTTTTTGCACTCGTTCGTTGCACTCTTTTTCTCGTTCCCCTCTTCCCTTTTTTCCCCTGCACTCGTTCGTTGCACACTTTTTCTCGTTCCCCTCTTCCCTTTTTTCCCCTGCACTCGTTCGTTGCACTCTTTTTCTCGTTCCCTTCTTCCCTTTTTTATTCTTCACTCATTCGTTGAACGGTTTTTCTCGTTCCCTTCTTCCCTTTTTTCCCCTGCACTCGTTCGTTGCACTCTTTTTCTCGTTCCCTTCTTCCCTTTTTTCCCCTGCACTCGTTCGTTGCACTCTTTTTCTCGTTCCCTTCTTCCATTTTTTCCCCTGCACTCGTTCATTGCACACTTTTTCTCGCTCACTTCTTCCAAATTTTTTTGCACTCATTCGTTGCACTCTTTTTCTCGTTCCCCTCTTCCCTTTTTTCCCCTGCACTCGTTCGTTGCACTCTTTTTCTCGTTCCCTTCTTCCCGATTTTTTTTGCACTCGTTCGTTGTACTCTTTTTCTCGTTCCCTTCTTCCCGCTTTTTTTTGCACTCGTTCGTTGCACTCTTTTTCTCGTTCCCCTCTTCCCTTTTTTCCCCAGCACTCGTTCGTTGCACAATTTTTCTCATTCCCTTCTTCCCTTTTTTCCCCTGCACTCGTTCGTTGCACTCTTTTTCTCGTTCCCTTCTTCCTGTTTTCCCCTGCACTCGTTTGTTGAACACTTTTTCTCGTTCCCTTCTTCCATTTTTTCCCCTGCACTCGTTCGTTGCACACTTTTTCTCGTTCCCTCCTTCCCGATTTTTTTTGCACTCGTTCGTTGCACACTTTTTCTCGTTCCCTTCTTCCCGCTTTTTTTTGCACTCGTTCGTTGCACTCTTTTTCTCGTTCCCTTCTTCCCTTTTTTCCCCTGCACTCGTTCGTTGCACTCTTTTTCTCGTTCCCTTCTTCTTGCTTTTTTTTGCACTCGTTCGTTGCACTCTTTTTCTCGTTCCCTTCTTCCCTTTTTTCCCCTGCACTCGTTCGTTGCACAATTTTTCTCGTTCCCTTCTTCCCTTTTTTCCCCTGCACTCGTTCGTTGCACTCTTTTTCTCGTTCCCTTCTTCCCGTTATTCCCTGCACTCGTTCGTTGCACACTTTTTCTCGTTCCCTTCTTCCTGTTTTTCCCCTGCACTCGTTCATTGCACACTTTTTCTCGCTCACTTCTTCCAAATTTTTTTGCACTCATTCGTTGCACAATTTTTCTCGTTCCCCTCTTCCCTTTTTTCCCCTGCACTCGTTCGTTGCACAATTTTTCTCGTTCCCTTCTTCCCTTTTTTCCCCTGCACTCGTTCGTTGCACACTTTTTCTCGTTCCCTTCTTCCCGCTTTTTTTTGCACTCATTCGTTGCACACTTTTTCTCGTTCCCTTCTTCCCTTTTTTCCCCTGCACTCTTTCGTTGCACAATTTTTCTCGTTCCCCTCTTCCCTTTTTTCCCCTGCACTTGTTCGTTGCACTCTTTTTCTCGTTCCCTTCTTCCCGATTTTTTTTGCACTCGTTCGTTGCACACTTTTTCTCGTTCCCTTCTTCCCGCTTTTTTTTGCACTCATTCGTTGCACAATTTTTCTCCTTCCCTTCTTCCCTTTTTTCCCCTGCACTCGTTCGTTGCACTCTTTTTCTCGTTCCCTTCTTCCCTTTTTTCCCCTGCACTCGTTCGTTGCACTCATTTTCTCGTTCTCTTCTTCCCGTTTTCCCCTGCACTCGTTTGTTGCACACTTTTTCTCGTTCCCTTCTTCCATTTTTTCCCCTGCACTCGTTCGTTGCACACTTTTTCTCGTTCCCTCCTTCCCGGTATTTTTTGCACTCGTTCGTTGCACACTTTTTCTTGTTCCCTTCTTCCCGATTTTTTTTGCACTCGTTCGTTGCACTCTTTTTCTCGTTCCCTTCTTCCTGTTTTTCCCTGCACTCGTTCGTTGCACTGTTTTTCTCGTTCCCCTCTTCCCTTTTTTCCCTGCACTCGTTCGTTGCACAATTTTTCTCGTTCCCTTCTTCCCGTTTTCCCCTGCACTCGTTTGTTGCGCACTTTTTCTCGTTCCCTTCTTCCATTTTTTCGCCTGCACTCGTTCGTTGCACACTTTTTCTCGTTCCCTCCTTCCCGGTATTTTTTGCACTCGTTCGTTGCACACTTTTTCTCGTTCCCTTCTTCCATTTTTTCCCCTGCACTCGTTCGTTGCACTCTTTTTCTCGTTCCCTTCTTCCCGTTATTCCCTGGACTCGTTCGTTGCACACTTTTTCTCGTTCCCTTCTTCCTGTTTTTCCCCTGCACTCGTTCATTGCACACTTTTTCTCGCTCACTTCTTCCAAATTTTTTTGCACTCATTCGTTGCACTCTTTTTCTCGTTCCCTTCTTCCCTTTTTTCCCCTGCACTCATTCGTTGCACACTTTTTCTCGTTCCCTCCTTCCCGCTTTTTTTTGCACTCGTTCGTTGCACACTTTTTCTCGTTCCCTTCTTCCCGATTTTTTTTGCACTCGTTCGTTGCACTCTTTTTCTCGTTCCCCTCTTCCCTTTTTTCCCCTGCGCTCATTCGTTGCACACTTTTTCTCGTTCCCCTCTTCCCTTTTTTCCCCTGCACTCGTTCGTTGCACTCTTTTTCTCGTTCCCTTCTTCCCTTTTTTATTCTTCACTCATTCGTTGAACGGTTTTTCTCGTTCCCTTCTTCCCTTTTTTCCCCTGCACTCGTTCGTTGCACTCTTTTTCTCGTTCCCTTCTTCCCGTTTTCCCCTGCACTCGTTTGTTGAACACTTTTTCTCGTTCCCTTCTTCCATTTTTTCCCCTGCACTCGTTCGTTGCACACTTTTTCTCGTTCCCTCCTTCCCGGTATTTTTTGCACTCGTTCGTTGCACACTTTTTCTCGTTCCCTTCTTCCTGATTTTTTTTGCACTCGTTCGTTGCACTCTTTTTCTCGTTCCCTTCTTCCCTTTTTTCCCCTGCACTCGTTCGTTGCACTCTTTTTCTCGTTCCCTTCTTCCATTTTTTCCCCTGCACTCGTTCATTGCACACTTTTTCTCGCTCACTTCGTCCAAATTTTTTTGCACTCATTCGTTGCACTCTTTTTCTCGTTCCCCTCTTCCCTTTTTTCCCCTGCACTCGTTCGTTGCACTCTTTTTCTCGTTCCCTTCTTCCCGATTTTTTCCCCTGCACTCGTTCGTTGCACTCTTTTTCTCGTTCCCTTCTTCCCGTTATTCCCTGGACTCGTTCGTTGCACACTTTTTCTCGTTCCCTTCTTCCTGTTTTTCCCCTGCACTCGTTCATTGCACACTTTTTCTCGCTCACTTCTTCCAAATTTTTTTGCACTCATTCGTTGCACTCTTTTGCTCGTTCCCTTCTTCCCTTTTTTCCCCTGCACTCATTCGTTGCACACTTTTTCTCGTTCCCTCCTTCCCGCTTTTTTTTGCACTCGTTCGTTGCACACTTTTTCTCGTTCCCTTCTTCCCAATTTTTTTTGCACTCGTTCGTTGCACTCTTTTTCTCGTTCCCCTCTTCCCTTTTTTCCCCTGCACTCGTTCGTTGCACACTTTTTCTCGTTCCCCTCTTCCCTTTTTTCCCCTGCACTCGTTCATTGCACACTTTTTCTCGCTCACATCTTCCAAATTTTTTTGCACTCATTCGTTGCACTCTTTTTCTCGTTCCCCTCTTCCCTTTTTTCCCCTGCACTCGTTCGTTGCACTCTTTTTCTCGTTCCCTTCTTCCCGATTTTTTTTGCACTCGTTCGTTGCACACTTTTTCTCGTTCCCTTCTTCCCGCTTTTTTTTGCACTCGTTCGTTGCACTCTTTTTCTCGTTCCCTTCTTCCCGCTTTTTTTTGCACTCGTTCGTTGCACTCTTTTTCTCGTTCCCCTCTTCCCTTTTTTCCCCAGCACTCGTTCGTTGCACAATTTTTCTCATTCCCTTCTTCCCTTTTTTCCCCTGCACTCATTCGTTGCACTCTTTTTCTCGTTCCCTTCTTCCTGTTTTCCCCTGCACTCGTTTGTTGAACACTTTTTCTCGTTCCCTTCTTCCATTTTTTCCCCTGCACTCGTTCATTGCACACTTTTTCTCGTTCCCTCCTTCCCGCCTTTTTTTGCACTCGTTCGTTGCACACTTTTTCTCGTTCCCTTCTTCCCGATTTTTTTTGCACTCGTTCGTTGCACTCTTTTTCTCGTTCCCTTCTTCCCTTTTTTCCCCTGCACTCGTTCGTTGCACTCTTTTTCTCGTTCCCTTCTTCTTGCTTTTTTTTGCACTCGTTCGTTGCACTCTTTTTCTCGTTCCCCTCATCCCTTTTTTCCTCTGCACTCGTTCGTTGCACAATTTTTCTCGTTCCCTTCTTCCCTTTTTTCCCCTGCACTCGTTCGTTGCACTCTTTTTCTCGTTCCCTTCTTCCCGTTATTCCCTGCACTCATTCGTTGCACACTTTTTCTCGTTCCCTTCTTCCTGTTTTTCCCCTGCACTCGTTCATTGCACACTTTTTCTTGTTCCCTTCTTCCCTTTTTTATTCTCCACTCATTCGTTGCACTCTTTTTCTCGTTCCCTTCTTCCCGCATTTTTTTGCACTCGTTCGTTGCACTATTTTTCTCGTTCCCTTCTTCCCTTTTTTATTCTTCACTCATTCATTGCACACTTTTTCTCGTTCCCTTCTTCCCGGTTTTTTTCGCACTGGTTCGTTGCACACTTTTTCTCGTTCCCTCCTTCCCGCTTTTTTTTGCACTCGTTCGTTGCACACTTTTTCTCGTTCCCTTCTTCCTGTTTTCCCTGCACTTGTTCGTTGCACAGTTTTTCTCGTTCCCTTCTTCCCTTTTTTCCCCTGCACTCGTTCGTTGCACTCTTTTTCTCGTTCCCTTCTTCCCTTTTTTCCCCTGCACTCGTTCGTTGCACTCTTTTTCTCGTTCCCTTCTTCCCTTTTTCATTCTTCACTCATTCCTTGCACTCTTTTTCTCGTTCCCTTCTTCCCTTTTTTCCCCTGCACTCGTTCGTTGCACTCTTTTTCTCGTTCCCTTCTTCCCTTTTTTATTCTTCACTCATTCGTTGCACTCTTTTTCTCGTTCCCTTCTTCCCTTTTTTCCCCTGCACTCGTTCGTTGCACTCTTTTTCTCGTTCCCTTCTTCCCTTTTTTATTCTTCACTCGTTCGTTGCACTCTTTTTCTCGTTCCCTTCTTCCTGTTTTTCCCCTGCACTCGTTTGTTGCACTCTTTTTCTCGTTCCCTTCTTCCCTTTTTTCCCCTGCACTCGTTCATTGCACTCTTTTTCTCGTTCCCTTCTTCCCTTTTTTCCCCGCAGTCGTTCGTTGCACTGTTTTTCTCGTTCCCTTCTTCCCTTTTTTATTCTGCACTCCTTCGTTGCACTCTTTTTCTCGTTCCCTTCTTCCCTTTTTTGCCCTGCACTCGTTCGTTGCACTCTTTTTCTCGTTCCCTTCTTCCCGATTTTTTTTGCACTCGTTCGTTGCACTGTTTTTCTCGTTCCCTTCTTCCCTTTTTTCCCCTTCACTCATTCATTGAACTCTTTTTCTCGTTCCCTTCTTCCTGTTTTTCCCTTGCAGTCGTTCGTTGCACAGTTTTTCTCGTTCCCTTCTTCCCGCTTTTTTTTCACTCGTTCGTTGCACAGTTTTTCTCGTTCCCTCCTTCCCGTTTTTTTTTGCACTCGTTCGTTGCACTCTTTTTCTTGTTCCCTTCTTCCCTTTTTTCCCCTGCACTCGTTCGTTGCACTCTTTTTCTCGTTCCCTTCTTCCCGTTATTCCCTGCACTCGTTCCTTGCACACTTTTTCTCATTCCCTCCTTCCCGTTTTTTTTTGCACTCGTTTGTTGTACTCTTTTTCTCATTCCCTTCTTCCCGTTTTTCCCCTGCACTCATTCGTTGCACACTTTTTCTCGTTCCCTTCTTCCTGTTTTTCCCCTGCATTCGTTCGTTGCACTCTTTTTCTCGTTCCCTTCTTCGCTTTTTTCCCCTGCACTCGTTCGTTGCACTCTTTTTCTCGCTCACTTCCTCCAGATTTTTTTGCACTCATTCGTTGCACAATTTTTCTCGTTCCCTTCTTTCTTTTTTTCCCCTGCACTCGTTCGTTGCACTCTTTTTCTCGTTCCCTTCTTGCTTTTTTTTGCACTCGTTCCTTGCACTCTTTTTCTCGTTCCCTTCTTCCCTTTTTTATTCTGCAGTCGTTCGTTGCACTCTTTTTCTCGTTCCCTTCTTCCCTTTTTTGCCCTGCGCTCGTTTGTTGCACTCTTTTTCTCGTTCCCTTCTTCTTGTTTTTCCCTGCACTCGTTCGTTGCACTCTTTTTCTCGTTCCCTCCTTCCCGGTTTTTTTTGCACTCGTTCGTTGCACAATTTTTCTCGTTCCCTTCTCCCCGATTTTTTTTGCACTCGTTCGTTGCACACTTTTTCTCGTTCCCTTCTTCCCTTTTTTCCCCTGCACTCGTTCGTTGCACTCTTTTTCTCGATCCCTCCTTCCCGTTTTTTTTTGCACTCGTTCGTTGCACTCTTTTTCTCGTTCCCTTCTTCCCTTTTTTCCCCTGCACTCGTTCGTTGCACTCTTTTTCTCGTTCCCTTCTTCCCTTTTTCATTCTTCACTCATTCCTTGCACTCTTTTTCTCGTTCCCTTCTTCCCTTTTTTCCCCTGCACTAGTACGTTGCACTCTTTTTCTCGTTCCCTTCTTCCCTTTTTTATTCTTCACTCATTCGTTGCACTCTTTTCTCGTTCCCTTCTTCCCTTTTTTCCCGTGCACTCGTTTGTTGCACTCTTTTTCTCGTTCCCTTCTTCCTGTTTTTCCCCTGCACTCGTTTGTTGCACTCTTTTTCTCGTTCCCTTCTTCCCGTTTTTTTTTCACACGTTCCTTGCACAATTTTTCTCGTTCCCTTCTTCCCTTTTTTCCCCTGCACTCGTTCGTTGCACACTTTTTCTCGTTCCCTTCTTCCCTGTTTTGCCCTGCACTCGTTTGTTGCACTCTTTTTCTCGTTCCCTTCTTCTTGTTTTTCCCTGCACTCGTTCGTTGCACTCTTTTTCTCGTTCCCTCCTTCCCGGTTTTTTTTGCACTCGTTCGTTGCACAATTTTTCTCGTTCCCTTCTTCCCTTTTTTCCCCTGTACTAGTACGTTGCACTCTTTTTCTCGTTCCCTTCTTCCCTTTTTTATTCTTCACTCATTCGTTGCACTCTTTTCTCGTTCCCTTCTTCCCTTTTTTCCCGTGGACTCGTTTGTTGCACTCTTTTTCTCGTTCCCTTCTTCCTGTTTTTCCCCTGCACTCGTTTGTTGCACTCTTTTTCCCGTTCCCTTCTTCCCGTTATTCCTTGCACTTGTTCGTTGCACAGTTTTTTCTCGTTCCCTCCTTCCCGTTTTTTTTGCACTCGTTCGTTGCACTCTTTTTCTCGTTCCCTTCTTCCCTTTTTTCCCCTGCACTCGTTCGTTGCACTCTTTTTCTCGTTCCCTCATTCCCGTTTGTTTGCACTCGTTCGTTGCACAATTTTTCTCGTTCCCTTCTTCCCGTTATTCCCTGCACTCGTTCGTTGCACTCTTTTTCTCGTTCCCTTCTTCCTGTTTTCCCCTGCACTCGTTTGTTGAACACTTTTTCTCGTTCCCTTCTTCCATTTTTTCCCCTGCAATCGTTCGTTGCACACTTTTTCTCGTTCCCTCCTTCCCGCTTTTTTTTGCACTCGTTCGTTGCACACTTTTTGTCGTTCCCTTCTTCCCGCTTTTTTTTGCACTCTTTCGTTGCACACATTTCTCGTTTCCCTCTTCCCTTTTTTCCCCTGCACTCGTTCGTTGCACAATTTTTCTCGTTACCTTCTTCCCTTTTTTCCCCTGCACTCATTCGTTGCACACTTTTTCTCGTTCCCTTCTTCCCGCTTTTTTTTGCACTCGTTCGTTGCACACTTTTTGTCGTTCCCTTCTTCCCGCTTTTTTTTTGCACTCGTTCGTTGCACTCTTTTTCTCGTTCCCTTCTTCCCTTTTTTATTCTTCACTCATTCGTTGCACTGTTTTTCTCGTTCCCTTCTTCCCGCTTTTTTTTGAACTCGTTCGTTGCACACTTTTTCTCGTTCCCCTCTTCTTTTTTTTCCCCTGCACTCGTTCGTTGCACTCTTTTTCTCGTTCCCTTCTTCCCTTTTTCCCCTGCACTCGTTCGTTGCACACTTTTTCTCGTTCCCTTCTTCCCTTTTTTCCCCTGCACTCGTTCGTTGCACTCTTTTTCTCGTTCCCTTCTTCCCTTTTTTATTCTTCACTCATTCGTTGCACTGTTTTTCTCGTTCCCTTCTTCACTGTTTTCCCCTGCACTCGTTCATTGCACACTTTTTCTTGTTCCCTTCTTCCCTTTTTTATTCTCCACTCATTCGTTGCACTCTTTTTCTCGTTCCCTTCTTCCCGCATTTTTTTGCACTCGTTCGTTGCACTATTTTTCTCGTTCCCTTCTTCCCTTTTTTATTCTTCACTCATTCATTGCACACTTTTTCTCGTTCCCTTCTTCCCGGTTTTTTTTGCACTGGTTCGTTGCACACTTTTTCTCGTTCCCTTCTTCCCGCTTTTTTTTGCACTCGTTCGTTGCACACTTTTTCTCGTTCCCTTCTTCCTGTTTTCCCTGCACTTGTTCGTTGCACAGTTTTTCTCGTTCCCTTCTTCCCTTTTTTCCCCTGCACTCGTTCGTTGCACTCTTTTTCTCGTTCCCTTCTTCCCTTTTTTCCCCTGCACTCGTTCGTTGCACTCTTTTTCTCGTTCCCTTCTTCCCTTTTTCATTCTTCACTCATTCCTTGCACTCTTTTTCTCGTTCCCTTCTTCCCTTTTTTCCCCTGCACTCGTTCGTTGCACTCTTTTTCTCGTTCCCTTCTTCCCTTTTTTATTCTTCACTCATTCGTTGCACTCTTTTCTCGTTCCCTTCTTCCCTTTTTTCCCGTGCACTCGTTTGTTGCACTCTTTTTCTCGTTCCCTTCTTCCTGTTTTTCCCCTGCACTCGTTTGTTGCACTCTTTTTCTCGTTCCCTTCTTCCCGTTTTTTTTCACACGTTCGTTGCACAATTTTTCTCGTTCCCTTCTTCCCTTTTTTCCCCTGCACTCGTTCGTTGCACACTTTTTCTCGTTCCCTTCTTCCCTGTTTTGCCCTGCACTCGTTTGTTGCACTCTTTTTCTCGTTCCCTTCTTCTTGTTTTTCCCTGCACTCGTTCGTTGCACTCTTTTTCTCGTTCCCTTCTTCCCTTTTTTCCCCTGCACTCGTTCGTTGCACTCTTTTTCTCGTTCCCTTCTTCCCTTTTTTATTCTTCACTCATTCGTTGCACTCTTTTCTCGTTCCCTTCTTCCCTTTTTTCCCCTGCACTCGTTCGTTGCACTCTTTTTCTCGTTCCCTTCTTCCTGTTTTTCCCCTGCACTCGTTCGTTGCACTCTTTTTCTCGTTCCCTTCTTCCCTTTTTTATTCTGCACTCCTTCGTTGCACTCTTTTTCTCGTTCCCTTCTTCCCTTTTTTGCCCTGCACTCGTTCGTTGCACTCTTTTTCTCGTTCCCTTCTTCCCGATTTTTTTTGCACTCGTTCGTTGCACTGTTTTTCTCGTTCCCTTCTTCCCTTTTTTCCCCTTCACTCATTCATTGAACTCTTTTTCTCGTTCCCTTCTTCCTGTTTTTCCCTTGCAGTCGTTCGTTGCACAGTTTTTCTCGTTCCCTTCTTCCCGCTTTTTTTTGCACTCGTTCGTTGCACAGTTTTTCTCGTTCCCTCCTTCCCGTTTTTTTTTGCACTCGTTCGTTGCACTCTTTTTCTCGTTCCCTTCTTCCCTTTTTTCCCCTGCACTCGTTCGTTGCACTCTTTTTCTCGTTCCCTTCTTCCCGTTATTCCCTGCACTCGTTCCTTGCACACTTTTTCTCATTCCCTCCTTCCCGTTTTTTTTGCACTCGTTCGTTGCACTCTTTTTCTCGTTCCCTTCTTCCCGTTTTTCCCCTGCACTCATTCGTTGCACAATTTTTCTCGTTCCCTTCTTCCTGTTTTTCCCCTGCATTCGTTCGTTGCACTCTTTTTCTCGTTCCCTTCTTCGCTTTTTTCCCCTGCACTCGTTCGTTGCACTCTTTTTCTCGCTCACTTCCTCCAGATTTTTTTGCACTCATTCGTTGCACAATTTTTCTCGTTCCCTTCTTCCCTTTTTTCCCCTGCACTCGTTCGTTGCACTCTTTTTCTCGTTCCCTTCTTGCTTTTTTTTGCACTCGTTCCTTGCACTCTTTTTCTCGTTCCCTTCTTCCCTTTTTTATTCTGCAGTCGTTCGTTGCACTCTTTTTCTCGTTCCCTTCTTCCCTTTTTTGCCCTGCGCTCGTTTGTTGCACTCTTTTTCTCTTTCCCTTCTTCTTGTTTTTCCCTGCACTCGTTCGTTGCACTCTTTTTCTCGTTCCCTCCTTCCCGGTTTTTTTTGCACTCGTTCGTTGCACAATTTTTCTCGTTCCCTTCTCCCCGATTTTTTTTGCACTCGTTCGTTGCACACTTTTTCTCGTTCCCTTCTTCCCTTTTTTCCCCTGCACTCGTTCGTTGCACTCTTTTTCTCGATCCCTCCTTCCCGTTTTTTTTTGCACTCGTTCGTTGCACTCTTTTTCTCGTTCCCTTCTTCCCTTTTTTCCCCTGCACTCGTTCGTTGCACTCTTTTTCTCGTTCCCTTCTTCCCTTTTTCATTCTTCACTCATTCCTTGCACTCTTTTTCTCGTTCCCTTCTTCCCTTTTTTCCCCTGCACTAGTACGTTGCACTCTTTTTCTCGTTCCCTTCTTCCCTTTTTTATTCTTCACTCATTCGTTGCACTCTTTTCTCGTTCCCTTCTTCCCTTTTTTCCCGTGCAATCGTTCGTTGCACACTTTTTCTCGTTCCCTCCTTCCCGCTTTTTTTTGCACTCGTTCGTTGCACACTTTTTGTCGTTCCCTTCTTCCCGCTTTTTTTTGCACTCTTTCGTTGCACACATTTCTCGTTTCCCTCTTCCCTTTTTTCCCCTGCACTCGTTCGTTGCACAATTTTTCTCGTTACCTTCTTCCCTTTTTTCCCCTGCACTCATTCGTTGCACACTTTTTCTCGTTCCCTTCTTCCCGCTTTTTTTTGCACTCGTTCGTTGCACACTTTTTGTCGTTCCCTTCTTCCCGCTTTTTTTTGCACTCGTTCGTTGCACTCTTTTTCTCGTTCCCTTCTTCCCTTTTTTATTCTTCACTCATTCGTTGCACTGTTTTTCTCGTTCCCTTCTTCCCGCTTTTTTTTGAACTCGTTCGTTGCACACTTTTTCTCGTTCCCCTCTTATTTTTTTTCCCCTGCACTCGTTCGTTGCACTCTTTTTCTCGTTCCCTTCTTCCCTTTTTCCCCTGCACTCGTTCGTTGCACACTTTTTCTCGTTCCCTTCTTCCCTTTTTTCCCCTGCACTCGTTCGTTGCACTCTTTTTCTCGTTCCCTTCTTCCCTTTTTTATTCTTCACTCATTCGTTGCACTGTTTTTCTCGTTCCCTTCTTCACTGTTTTCCCCTGCACTCGTTCATTGCACACTTTTTCTTGTTCCCTTCTTCCCTTTTTTATTCTTCACTCATTCGTTGCACTCTTTTTCTCGTTCCCTTCTTCCCGCATTTTTTTGCACTCGTTCGTTGCACTATTTTTCTCGTTCCCTTCTTCCCTTTTTTATTCTTCACTCATTCATTGCACACTTTTTCTCGTTCCCTTCTTCCCGGTTTTTTTTGCACTGGTTCGTTGCACACTTTTTCTCGTTCCCTTCTTCCCGCTTTTTTTTGCACTCGTTCGTTGCACACTTTTTCTCGTTCCCTTCTTCCTGTTTTCCCTGCACTTGTTCGTTGCACAGTTTTTCTCGTTCCCTTCTTCCCTTTTTTCCCCTGCACTCGTTCGTTGCACTCTTTTTCTCGTTCCCTTCTTCCCTTTTTTCCCCTGCACTCGTTCGTTGCACTCTTTTTCTCGTTCCCTTCTTCCCTTTTTCATTCTTCACTCATTCCTTGCACTCTTTTTCTCGTTCCCTTCTTCCCTTTTTTCCCCTGCACTCGTTCGTTGCACTCTTTTTCTCGTTCCCTTCTTCCCTTTTTTATTCTTCACTCATTCGTTGCACTCTTTTCTCGTTCCCTTCTTCCCTTTTTTTCCCGTGCACTCGTTTGTTGCACACTTTTTCTCGTTCCCTTCTTCCTGTTTTTCCCCTGCACTCGTTTGTTGCACTCTTTTTCTCGTTCCCTTCTTCCCTTTTTTCCCCTGCACTCGTTCATTGCACTCTTTTTCTCGTTCCCTTCTTCCCTTTTTTCCCCGCACTCGTTCGTTGCACTCTTTTTCTCGTTCCCTTCTTCCCTTTTTTATTCTGCACTCCTTCGTTGCACTCTTTTTCTCGTTCCCTTCTTCCCTTTTTTGCCCTGCACTCGTTCGTTGCACTCTTTTTCTCGTTCCCTTCTTCCCGATTTTTTTTGCACTCGTTCGTTGCACTGTTTTTCTCGTTCCCTTCTTCCCTTTTTTCCCCTTCACTCATTCATTGAACTCTTTTTCTCGTTCCCTTCTTCCTGTTTTTCCCTTGCAGTCGTTCGTTGCACAGTTTTTCTCGTTCCCTTCTTCCCGCTTTTTTTTGCACTCGTTCGTTGCACAGTTTTTCTCGTTCCCTCCTTCCCGTTTTTTTTTGCACTCGTTCGTTGCACTCTTTTTCTCGTTCCCTTCTTCTCTTTTTTCCCCTGCACTCGTTCGTTGCACTCTTTTTCTCGATCCCTCCTTCCCGTTTTTTTTTGCACTCGTTCGTTGCACTCTTTTTCTCGTTCCCTTCTTCCCTTTTTTCCCCTGCACTCGTTCGTTGCACTCTTTTTCTCGTTCCCTTCTTCCCTTTTTCATTCTTCACTCATTCCTTGCACTCTTTTTCTCGTTCCCTTCTTCCCTTTTTTCCCCTGCACTCGTTCGTTGCACTCTTTTTCTCGTTCCCTTCTTCCCTTTTTTATTCTTCACTCATTCGTTGCACTCTTTTCTCGTTCCCTTCTTCCCTTTTTTCCCGTGCACTCGTTTGTTGCACTCTTTTTCTCGTTCCCTTCTTCCTGTTTTTCCCCTGCACTCGTTTGTTGCACTCTTTTTCTCGTTCCCTTCTTCCCGTTTTTTTTCACACGTTCGTTGCACAATTTTTCTCGTTCCCTTCTTCCCTTTTTTCCCCTTCACTCATTCATTGAACTCTTTTTCTCGTTCCCTTCTTCCTGTTTTTCCCTTGCAGTCGTTCGTTGCACAGTTTTTCTCGTTCCCTTCTTCCCGCTTTTTTTTGCACTCGTTCGTTGCACAGTTTTTCTCGTTCCCTCCTTCCCGTTTTTTTTTGCACTCGTTCGTTGCACTCTTTTTCTCGTTCCCTTCTTCCCTTTTTTCCCCTGCACTCGTTCGTTGCACTCTTTTTCTCGTTCCCTTCTTCCCGTTATTCCCTGCACTCGTTCCTTGCACACTTTTTCTCATTCCCTCCTTCCCGTTTTTTTTTGCACTCGTTCGTTGCACTCTTTTTCTCGTTCCCTTCTTCCCGTTTTTCCCCTGCACTCATTCGTTGCACAATTTTTCTCGTTCCCTTCTTCCTGTTTTTCCCCTGCATTCGTTCGTTGCACTCTTTTTCTCGTTCCCTTCTTCGCTTTTTTCCCCTGCACTCGTTCGTTGCACTCTTTTTCTCGCTCACTTCCTCCAGATTTTTTTGCACTCATTCGTTGCACAATTTTTCTCGTTCCCTTCTTCCCTTTTTTCCCCTGCACTCGTTCGTTGCACTCTTTTTCTCGTTCCCTTCTTGCTTTTTTTTGCACTCGTTCCTTGCACTCTTTTTCTCGTTCCCTTCTTCCCTTTTTTATTCTGCAGTCGTTCGTTGCACTCTTTTTCTCGTTCCCTTCTTCCCTTTTTTGCCCTGCGCTCGTTTGTTGCACTCTTTTTCTTGTTCCCTTCTTCTTGTTTTTCCCTGCACTCGTTCGTTGCACTCTTTTTCTCGTTCCCTCCTTCCCGGTTTTTTTTGCACTCGTTCGTTGCACAATTTTTCTCGTTCCCTTCTCCCCGATTTTTTTTGCACTCGTTCGTTGCACACTTTTTCTCGTTCCCTTCTTCCCTTTTTTCCCCTGCACTCGTTCGTTGCACTCTTTTTCTCGATCCCTCCTTCCCGTTTTTTTTTGCACTCGTTCGTTGCACTCTTTTTCTCGTTCCCTTCTTCCCTTTTTTCCCCTGCACTCGTTCGTTGCACTCTTTTTCTCGTTCCCTTCTTCCCTTTTTCATTCTTCACGCATTCCTTGCACTCTTTTTCTCGTTCCCTTCTTCCCTTTTTTCCCCTGCACTAGTACGTTGCACTCTTTTTCTCGTTCCCTTCTTCCCTTTTTTATTCTTCACTCATTCGTTGCACTCTTTTCTCGTTCCCTTCTTCCCTTTTTTCCCGTGCACTCGTTTGTTGCACTCTTTTTCTCGTTCCCTTCTTCCTGTTTTTCCCCTGCACTCGTTTGTTGCACACTTTTTCTCGTTCCCTTCTTCCCGCTTTTTTTTGCACTCGTTCGTTGCACACTTTTTGTCGTTCCCTTCTTCCCGCTTTTTTTTTGCACTCGTTCGTTGCACTCTTTTTCTCGTTCCCTTCTTCCCTTTTTTATTCTTCACTCATTCGTTGCACTGTTTTTCTCGTTCCCTTCTTCCCGCTTTTTTTTGAACTCATTCGTTGCACACTTTTTCTCGTTCCCCTCTTCTTTTTTTTCCCCTGCACTCGTTCGTTGCACTCTTTTTCTCGTTCCCTTCTTCCCTTTTTCCCCTGCACTCATTCGTTGCACACTTTTTCTCGTTCCCTTCTTCCCTTTTTTCCCCTGCACTCGTTCGTTGCACTCTTTTTCTCGTTCCCTTCTTCCCTTTTTTATTCTTCACTCATTCGTTGCACTGTTTTTCTTGTTTCCTTCTTCACTGTTTTCCCCTGCACTCGTTCATTGCACACTTTTTCTTGTTCCCTTCTTCCCTTTTTTATTCTCCACTCATTCGTTCCACTCTTTTTCTCGTTCCCTTCTTCCCGCATTTTTTTGCACTCGTTCGTTGCACTATTTTTCTCGTTCCCTTCTTCCCTTTTTTATTCTTCACTCATTCATTGCAAACTTTTTCTCGTTCCCTTCTTCCCGGTTTTTTTTGCACTGGTTCGTTGCACACTTTTTCTCGTTCCCTTCTTCCCGCTTTTTTTTGCACTCGTTCGTTGCACACTTTTTCTCGTTCCCCTCTTCCTGTTTTCCCTGCACTTGTTCGTTGCACAGTTTTTCTCGTTCCCTTCTTCCCTTTTTTCCCCTGCACTCGTTCGTTGCACTCTTTTTCTCGTTCCCTTCTTCCCTTTTTTCCCCTGCACTCGTTCGTTGCACTCTTTTTCTCGTTCCCTTCTTCCCTTTTTCATTCTTCACTCATTCCTTGCACTCTTTTTCTCGTTCCCTTCTTCCCTTTTTTCCCCTGCACTCGTTCGTTGCACTGTTTTTCTCGTTCCCTTCTTCCCTTTTTTATTCTTCACTCATTCGTTGCACTCTTTTCTCGTTCCCTTCTTCCCTTTTTTCCCGTGCACTCGTTCGTTGCACTCTTTTTCTCGTTCCCTTCTTCCTGTTTTTCCCCTGCACTCGTTTGTTGCACTCTTTTTCTCGTTCCCTTCTTCCCTTTTTTCCCCTGCACTCGTTCATTGCACTCTTTTTCTCGTTCCCTTCTTCCCTTTTTTCCCCGCACTCGTTCGTTGCACTCTTTTTCTCGTTCCCTTCTTCCCTTTTTTATTCTGCACTCCTTCGTTGCACTCTTTTTCTCGTTCCCTTCTTCCCTTTTTTGCCCTGCACTCGTTCGTTGCACTCTTTTTCTCGTTCCCTTCTTCCCGATTTTTTTTGCACTCGTTCGTTGCACTGTTTTTCTCGTTCCCTTCTTCCCTTTTTTCCCCTTCACTCATTCATTGAACTCTTTTTCTCGTTCCCTTCTTCCTGTTTTTCCCTTGCAGTCGTTCGTTGCACAGTTTTTCTCGTTCCCTTCTTCCCGCTTTTTTTTGCACTCGTTCGTTGCACAGTTTTTCTCGTTCCCTCCTTCCCGTTTTTTTTTGCACTCGTTCGTTGCACTCTTTTTCTCGTTCCCTTCTTCCCTTTTTTCCCCTGCACTCGTTCGTTGCACTCTTTTTCTCGTTCCCTTCTTCCCGTTATTCCCTGCACTCGTTCCTTGCACACTTTTTCTCATTCCCTCCTTCCCGTTTTTTTTTGCACTCGTTCGTTGCACTCTTTTTCTCGTTCCCTTCTTCCCGTTTTTCCCCTGCACTCATTCGTTGCACAATTTTTCTCGTTCCCTTCTTCCTGTTTTTCCCCTGCATTCGTTCGTTGCACTCTTTTTCTCGTTCCCTTCTTCGCTTTTTTCCCCTGCACTCGTTCGTTGCACTCTTTTTCTCGCTCACTTCCTCCAGATTTTTTTGCACTCATTCGTTGCACAATTTTTCTTGTTCCCGTCTTCCCTTTTTTCCCCTGCACTCGTTCGTTGCACTCTTTTTCTCGTTCCCTTCTTGCTTTTTTTTGCACTCGTTCCTTGCACTCTTTTTCTCGTTCCCTTCTTCCCTTTTTTATTCTGCAGTCGTTCGTTGCACTCTTTTTCTCGTTCCCTTCTTCCCTTTTTTGCCCTGCGCTCGTTTGTTGCACTCTTTTTCTCGTTCCCTTCTTCTTGTTTTTCCCTGCACTCGTTCGTTGCACTCTTTTTCTCGTTCCCTCCTTCCCGGTTTTTTTTGCACTCGTTCGTTGCACAATTTTTCTCGTTCCCTTCTCCCCGATTTTTTTTGCACTCGTTCGTTGCACACTTTTTCTCGTTCCCTTCTTCCCTTTTTTCCCCTGCACTCGTTCGTTGCACTCTTTTTCTCGATCCCTCCATCCCGTTTTTTTTTGCACTCGTTCGTTGCACTCTTTTTCTCGTTCCCTTCTTCCCTTTTTTCCCCTGCACTCGTTCGTTGCACTCTTTTTCTCGTTCCCTTCTTCCCTTTTTCATTCTTCACTCATTCCTTGCACTCTTTTTCTCGTTCCCTTCTTCCCTTTTTTCCCCTGCACTAGTACGTTGCACTCTTTTTCTCGTTCCCTTCTTCCCTTTTTTATTCTTCACTCATTCGTTGCACTCTTTTCTCGTTCCCTTCTTCCCTTTTTTCCCGTGCACTCGTTTGTTGCACTCTTTTTCTCGTTCCCTTCTTCCTGTTTTTCCCCTGCACTCGTTTGTTGCACTCTTTTTCTCGTTCCCTTCTTCCCGTTTTTTTTCACACGTTCGTTGCACAATTTTTCTCGTTCCCTTCTTCCCTTTTTTCCCCTGCACTCGTTCGTTGCACTCTTTTTCCCGTTCCCTTCTTCCCGTTATTCCTTGCACTTGTTCGTTGCACAGTTTTTTCTCGTTCCCTCCTTCCTGTTTTTTTTGCACTCGTTCGTTGCACTCTTTTTCTCGTTCCCTTCTTCCCTTTTTTCCCCTGCACTCGTTCGTTGCACAGTTTTTCTCGTTCCCTCATTCCCGTTTTTTTTGCACTCGTTCGTTGCACAATTTTTCTCGTTCCCTTCTTCCCTTTTTCCCCTGCACTCGTTCGTTGCACTCTTTTTCTCGTTCCCTTCTTCCCGTTTTCCCCTGCACTCGTTTGTTGCGCACTTTTTCTCGTTCCCTTCTTCCATTTTTTCGCCTGCACTCGTTCGTTGCACACTTTTTCTCGTTCCCTCCTTCCCGGTATTTTTTGCACTCGTTCGTTGCACACTTTTCTCGTTCCCTTCTTCCATTTTTTCCCCTGCACTCGTTCGTTGCACTCTTTTTCTCGTTCCCTTCTTCCCGCTTTTGTTTGCACTCGTTCGTTGCACACTTTTTGTCGTTCCCTTCTTCCCGCTTTTTTTTTGCACTCGTTCGTTGCACTCATTTTCTCGTTCCCTTCTTCCCTTTTTTCCCCTGCACTCGTTCATTGCACTATTTTTCTCGTTCCCCTCTTCCCTTTTTTCCCCTGCACTCGTTCGTTGCACAATTTTTCTCGTTCCCTTCTTCCCTTTTTTCCCCTGCACTCGTTCGTTGCACTCATTTTCTCGTTCCCTTCTTCCCGTTTTCCCCTGCACTCGTTTGTTGCACACTTTTTCTCGTTCCCTTCTTCCATTTTTTCCCCTGCACTCGTTCGTTGCACACTTTTTCTCGTTCCCTCCTTCCCGGAATTTTTTGCACTCGTTCGTTGCACACTTTTTCTTGTTCCCTTCTTCCCGATTTTTTTTGCACTCGTTCGTTGCACTCTTTTTCTCGTTCCCTTCTTCCCTTTTTTCCCCTGCACTCGTTCGTTGCACTGTTTTTCTCGTTCCCCTCTTCCCTTTTTTCCCCTGCACTCGTTGGTTGCACAATTTTTCTCGTTCCCTTCTTCCCTTTTTTCCCCTGCACTCGTTCGTTGCACTCTTTTTCTCGTTCCCTTCTTCCCGTTTTCCCCTGCACTCGTTTGTTGAACACTTTTTCTCGTTCCCTTCTTCCATTTATTCCCCTGCACTCGTTCGTTGCACACTTTTTCTCGTTCCCTTCTTCCCGTTTTCCCCTGCACTCGTTTGTTGAACACTTTTTCTCGTTCCCTTCTTCCATTTTTTCCCCTGCACTCGTTCGTTGCACACTTTTTCTCGTTCCCTCCTTCCCGCCTTTTTTTGCACTCGTTCGTTGCACACTTTTTCTCGTTCCCTTCTTCCCGATTTTTTTTGCACTCGTTCGTTGCACACTTTTTCTCATTCCCTTCTTCCCGTTTTTCCCCTGCACTCGTTCGTTGCACACTTTTTCTCATTCCCTTCTTCCCTTTTTTCCCCTGCACTCGTTCGTTGCACTCTTTTTCTCGTTCCCTTCTTCCCGTTATTCCCTGCACTCGTTCGTTGCACACTTTTTCTCGTTCCCTTCTTCCTGTTTTTCCCCTGCACTCGTTCATTGCACACTTTTTCTCGCTCACTTCTTCCAAATTTTTTTGCACTCATTCGTTGTACTCTTTTTCTCGTTCCCCTCTTCCCTTTTTTCCCCTGCACTCGATCGTTGCACTCTTTTTCTCGTTCCCTTCTTCCCGATTTTTTTTGCACTCGTTCGTTGCACACTTTTTCTCGTTCCCTTCTTCCCACTTTTTTTTGCACTCGTTCGTTGTACTCTTTTCTCGTTCCCTTCTTCCCGCTTTTTTTTGCACTCGTTCGTTGCACTCTTTTTCTCGTTCCCCTCTTCCCTTTTTTCCCCTGCACTCGTTCGTTGCACACTTTTTCACGTTCCCTTCTTCCCGTTATTCCCTGCACTCGTTTGTTGCACTCTTTTTCTCGTTCCCTTCTTCCCGTTATTCCCTGCACTCGTTCGTTGCACACTTTTTCTCAGTCCCTTCTTCCCGTTTTTTTTTGCACTCGTTCGTTGCACTCTTTTTCTCGTTCCCTTCTTCCCGTTTTATTTTTGCACTCGTTCGTTGCACAGTTTTTCTCGTTCCCTTCTTCCCTTTTTTTTGCACTCGTTCGTTGCACACTTTTTCTCGTTCCCTTCTTCCCGCTTTTTTTTGCACTCGTTCGTTGCACACTTTTTCTCGTTTCCCTCTTCCCTTTTTTCCCCTGCACTCGTTCGTTGCACTCTTTTTCTCGTTCCCTTCTTCCCTTTTTTCCACTGCACTCATTCGTTGCACTCTTTTCTCGTTCCCTTCTTCCCTTTTTTCCCCTGCACTCGTTCGTTGCACACTTTTTCTCGTTCCCTTCTTCCCGCTTTTTTTTGCACTCGTTCGTTGCACAATTTTTCTCGTTCCCCTCTTCCCTTTTTTCCCCTGCACTCGTTCGTTGCACCCTTTTTCTCGTTCCCTTCTTCCCGCTTTTTTTTGCACTCGTTCATTGCACAATTTTTCTCGTTCCCTTCTTCCCTTTTTTCCCCTGCACTCGTTCGTTGCACACTTTTTCTCGTTCCCTTCTTCCCGCTTTTTTTTGCACTCGTTCGTTGCACACTTTTTCTCGTTCCCGTCTTCCCTTTTTTCCCTGCACTCGTTCGTTGCACTCTTTTTCTCGTTCCCGTCTTCCTGTTTTTCCCCTGCACTCATTCGTTACACAATTTTTCTCGTTCCCTTCTTCCCGCTTTTTTTTGCACTCATTCGTTGCACTCTTTTTCTCGTTTCCCTCTTCCCTTTTTTCCCCTGCACTCGTTCGTTGCACTCTTTTTCTCGTTCCCTTCTTCCCTTTTTTCCCCTGCACTCGTTCGTTGCACAATTTTTCTCGTTACCTTCTTCCCTTTTTTCCCCTGCACTCGTTCGTTGCACACTTTTTCTCGTTCCCTTCTTCCCGCTTTTTTTTGCACTCGTTCGTTGCACTCTTTTTCTTGTTCCCTTCTTCCCGATTTTTTTTGCACTCGTTCGTTGCACTATTTTTCTCGTTCCCTTCTTCCCGCTTTTTCCCCTGCACTCGTTCGTTGCACTGTTTTTCTCGTTCCCCTCTTGCCTTTTTTCCCTGCACTCGTTCGTTGCACAATTTTTCTCGTTCCCTTCTTCCCTTTTTTCCCCTGCACTCGTTCGTTGCACACTTTTTCACGTTCCCTTCTTCCCGTTATTCCCTGCACTCGTTCGTTGCACACTTTTTCTCGTTCCCTTTTTCCCGTTTTTTTTTGCACTCGTTCGTTGCACTCTTTTTCTCGTTCCCTTCTTCCCTTTTTTCCCCTGCACTCGTTCGTTGCACTGTTTTTCTCGTTCCCCTCTTCCCTTTTTTCCCCTGCACTCGTTCGTTGCACAATTTTTCTCGTTCCCTTCTTCCCTTTTTTCCCCTGCACTCGTTCGTTGCACTCTTTTTCTCGTTCCCTTCTTCCCGTTTTCCCATGCACTCGTTTGTTGAACACTTTTTCTCGTTCCCTTCTTCCATTTTTTCCCCTGCACTCGTTCGTTGCACAATTTTTCTCGTTCCCTCCTTCCCGGTATTTTTTGCACTCGTTCGTTGCACACTTTTTCTCGTTCCCTTCTTCCTGATTTTTTTTGCACTCGTTCGTTGCACTCTTTTTCTCGTTCCCTTCTTCCCTTTTTTCCCCGGCACTCGTTCGTTGCACTCTTTTTCTCGTTCCCTTCTTCCCGTTTTCCCCTGCACTCGTTTGTTGAACACTTTTTCTCGTTCCCTTCTTCCATTTTTTCCCCTGCACTCGTTCGTTGCACACTTTTTCTCGTTCCCTCCTTCCCGTTTTCCCCTGCACTCGTTTGTTGAACACTTTTTCTCGTTCCCTTCTTCCATTTTTTCCCCTGCACTCGTTCGTTGCACACTTTTTCTCGTTCCCTCCTTCCCGCCTTTTTTTGCACTCGTTCGTTGCACACTTTTTCTCGTTCCCTTCTTCCCGATTTTTTTTGCACTCGTTCGTTGCACACTTTTTCTCATTCCCTTCTTCCCATTTTTCCCCTGCACTCGTTCGTTGCACACTTTTTCTCATTCCCTTCTTCCCTTTTTTCCCCTGCACTCGTTCGTTGCACTCTTTTTCTCGTTCCCTTCTTCCCGTTATTCCCTGCACTCGTTCGTTGCACACTTTTTCTCGTTCCCTTCTTCCTGTTTTTCCCCTGCACTCGTTCATTGCACACTTTTTCTCGCTCACTTCTTCCAAATTTTTTTGCACTCATTCGTTGCACAATTTTTCTCGTTCCCCTCTTCCCTTTTTTCCCCTGCACTCGTTCGTTGCACAATTTTTCTCGTTCCCTTCTTCCCTTTTTTCCCCTGCACTCATTCGTTGCACACTTTGTCGTTCCCTTCTTCCCGCTTTTTTTTGCACTCGTTCGTTGCACACTTTTTCTCGTTCCCTTCTTCCCTTTTTTCCCCTGCACTCTTTCGTTGCACAATTTTTCTCGTTCCCCTCTTCCCTTTTTTCCCCTGCACTCGTTCGTTGCACACTTTTTCTCGTTCCCTTTTTCCCGTTTTTTTTTGCACTCGTTCGTTGCACACTTTTTCTCGTTCCCTTCTTCCCGCTTTTTTTTGCACTCATTCGTTACACTGTTTTTCTCGTTCCCCTCTTCCCTTTTTTCCCCTGCACTCGTTCGTTGCACCCTTTTTCTCGTTCCCTTCTTCCCGCTTTTTTTTGCACTCGTTCATTGCACAATTTTTCTCGTTCCCTTCTTCCCTTTTTTCCCCTGCACTCGTTCGTTGCACACTTTTTCTCGTTCCCTTCTTCCCGCTTTTTTTTGCGCTCGTTCGTTGCACACTTTTTCTCGTTCCCTCCTTCCCGCTTTTTTTTGCACTCGTTCGTTGCACACTTTTTCTCGTTCCCTTCTTCCCTTTTTTCCCCTGCACTCTTTCGTTGCACAATTTTTCTCGTTCCCCTCTTCCCTTTTTTCCCCTGCACTCGTTCGTTGCACACTTTTTCTCGTTCCCTTTTTCCCGTTTTTTTTTGCACTCGTTCGTTGCACTCTTTTTCTTGTTCCCTTCTTCCCTTTTTTCCCCTGCACTCGTTCGTTGCACTGTTTTTCTCGTTCCCCTCTTCCCTTTTTTCCCCTGCACTCGTTCGTTGCACAATTTTTCTCGTTCCCTTCTTCCCTTTTTTCCCCTGCACTCGTTCGTTGCACTCTTTTTCTCGTTCCCTTCTTCCCGTTTTCCCCTGCACTCGTTTGTTGAACACTTTTTCTCGTTCCCTTCTTCCATTTTTTCCCCTGCACTCGTTCGTTGCACACTTTTTCTCGTTCCCTCCTTCCCGGTATTTTTTGCACTCGTTCGTTGCACACTTTTTCTCGTTCCCTTCTTCCTGATTTTTTTTGCACTCGTTCGTTGCACTCTTTTTCTCGTTCCCTTCTTCCCTTTTTTCCCCGGCACTCGTTCGTTGCACTCTTTTTCTCGTTCCCTTCTTCCCGTTTTCCCCTGCACTCGTTTGTTGAACACTTTTTCTCGTTCCCTTCTTCCATTTTTTCCCTTGCACTCGTTCGTTGCACACTTTTTCTCGTTCCCTCCTTCCCGTTTTCCCCTGCACTCGTTTGTTGAACACTTTTTCTCGTTCCCTTCTTCCATTTTTTCCCCTGCACTCGTTCGTTGCACACTTTTTCTCGTTCCCTCCTTCCCGCCTTTTTTTGCACTCGTTCGTTGCACACTTTTTCTCGTTCCCTTCTTCCCGATTTTTTTTGCACTCGTTCGTTGCACACTTTTTCTCATTCCCTTCTTCCCATTTTTCCCCTGCACTCGTTCGTTGCACACTTTTTCTCATTCCCTTCTTCCCTTTTTTCCCCTGCACTCGTTCGTTGCACTCTTTTTCTCGTTCCCTTCTTCCCGTTATTCCCTGCACTCGTTCGTTGCACACTTTTTCTCGTTCCCTTCTTCCTGTTTTTCCCCTGCATTCGTTCATTGCACACTTTTTCTCGCTCACTTCTTCCAAATTATTTTGCACTCATTCGTTGCACAATTTTTCTCGTTCCCCTCTTCCCTTTTTTCCCCTGCACTCGTTCGTTGCACTCTTTTTCTCGTTCCCTTCTTCCCTTTTTTCCCCTGCACTCGTTCGTTGCACTCTTTTTCTCGTTCCCTTCTTCCCTTTTTCATTCTTCACTCATTCCTTGCACTCTTTTTCTCGTTCCCTTCTTCCCTTTTTTCCCCTGCACTCGTTCGTTGCACTGTTTTTCTCGTTCCCTTCTTCCCTTTTTTATTCTTCACTCATTCGTTGCACTCTTTTCTCGTTCCCTTCTTCCCTTTTTTCCCGTGCACTCGTTCGTTGCACTCTTTTTCTCGTTCCCTTCTTCCTGTTTTTCCCCTGCACTCGTTTGTTGCACTCTTTTTCTCGTTCCCTTCTTCCCTTTTTTCCCCTGCACTCGTTCATTGCACTCTTTTTCTCGTTCCCTTCTTCCCTTTTTTCCCCGCACTCGTTCGTTGCACTCTTTTTCTCGTTCCCTTCTTCCCTTTTTTATTCTGCACTCCTTCGTTGCACTCTTTTTCTCGTTCCCTTCTTCCCTTTTTTGCCCTGCACTCGTTCGTTGCACTCTTTTTCTCGTTCCCTTCTTCCCGATTTTTTTTGCACTCGTTCGTTGCACTGTTTTTCTCGTTCCCTTCTTCCCTTTTTTCCCCTTCACTCATTCATTGAACTCTTTTTCTCGTTCCCTTCTTCCTGTTTTTCCCTTGCAGTCGTTCGTTGCACAGTTTTTCTCGTTCCCTTCTTCCCGCTTTTTTTTGCACTCGTTCGTTGCACAGTTTTTCTCGTTCCCTCCTTCCCGTTTTTTTTTGCACTCGTTCGTTGCACTCTTTTTCTCGTTCCCTTCTTCCCTTTTTTCCCCTGCACTCGTTCGTTGCACTCTTTTTCTCGTTCCCTTCTTCCCGTTATTCCCTGCACTCGTTCCTTGCACACTTTTTCTCATTCCCTCCTTCCCGTTTTTTTTTGCACTCGTTCGTTGCACTCTTTTTCTCGTTCCCTTCTTCCCGTTTTTCCCCTGCACTCATTCGTTGCACAATTTTTCTCGTTCCCTTCTTCCTGTTTTTCCCCTGCATTCGTTCGTTGCACTCTTTTTCTCGTTCCCTTCTTCGCTTTTTTCCCCTGCACTCGTTCGTTGCACTCTTTTTCTCGCTCACTTCCTCCAGATTTTTTTGCACTCATTCGTTGCACAATTTTTCTCGTTCCCTTCTTCCCTTTTTTCCCCTGCACTCGTTCGTTGCACTCTTTTTCTCGTTCCCTTCTTGCTTTTTTTTGCACTCGTTCCTTGCACTCTTTTTCTCGTTCCCTTCTTCCCGTTTTTCCCCTGCACTCATTCGTTGCACAATTTTTCTCGTTCCCTTCTTCCTGTTTTTCCCCTGCATTCGTTCGTTGCACTCTTTTTCTCGTTCCCTTCTTCCTGTTTTTCCCCTGCACTCGTTTGTTGCACTCTTTTTCTCGTTCCCTTCTTCCCGTTTTTTTTCACACGTTCGTTGCACAATTTTTCTCGTTCCCTTCTTCCCTTTTTTCCCCTGCACTCGTTCGTTGCACTCTTTTTCCCGTTCCCTTCTTCCCGTTATTCCTTGCACTTGTTCGTTGCACAGTTTTTTCTCGTTCCCTCCTTCCTGTTTTTTTTGCACTCGTTCGTTGCACTCTTTTTCTCGTTCCCTTCTTCCCTTTTTTCCCCTGCACTCGTTCGTTGCACTCTTTTTCTCGTTCCCTCATTCCCGTTTTTTTTGCACTCGTTCGTTGCACAATTTTTCTCGTTCCCTTCTTCCCTTTTTCCCCTGCACTCGTTCGTTGCACTCTTTTTCTCGTTCCCTTCTTCCCGTTTTCCCCTGCACTCGTTTGTTGCGCACTTTTTCTCGTTCCCTTCTTCCATTTTTTCGCCTGCACTCGTTCGTTGCACACTTTTTCTCGTTCCCTCCTTCCCGGTATTTTTTGCACTCGTTCGTTGCACACTTTTCTCGTTCCCTTCTTCCATTTTTTCCCCTGCACTCGTTCGTTGCACTCTTTTTCTCGTTCCCTTCTTCCCGCTTTTGTTTGCACTCGTTCGTTGCACACTTTTTGTCGTTCCCTTCTTCCCGCTTTTTTTTGCACTCGTTCGTTGCACACTTTTTGTCGTTCCCTTCTTCCCGCTTTTTTTTTGCACTCGTTCGTTGCACTCATTTTCTCGTTCCCTTCTTCCCTTTTTTCCCCTGCACTCGTTCATTGCACTATTTTTCTCGTTCCCCTCTTCCCTTTTTTCCCCTGCACTCGTTCGTTGCACAATTTTTCTCGTTCCCTTCTTCCCTTTTTTCCCCTGCACTCGTTCGTTGCACTCATTTTCTCGTTCCCTTCTTCCCGTTTTCCCCTGCACTCGTTTGTTGCACACTTTTTCTCGTTCCCTTCTTCCATTTTTTCCCCTGCACTCGTTCGTTGCACACTTTTTCTCGTTCCCTCCTTCCCGGAATTTTTTGCACTCGTTCGTTGCACACTTTTTCTTGTTCCCTTCTTCCCGATTTTTTTTGCACTCGTTCGTTGCACTCTTTTTCTCGTTCCCTTCTTCCCTTTTTTCCCCTGCACTCGTTCGTTGCACTGTTTTTCTCGTTCCCCTCTTCCCTTTTTTCCCCTGCACTCGTTGGTTGCACAATTTTTCTCGTTCCCTTCTTCCCTTTTTTCCCCTGCACTCGTTCGTTGCACTCTTTTTCTCGTTCCCTTCTTCCCGTTTTCCCCTGCACTCGTTTGTTGAACACTTTTTCTCGTTCCCTTCTTCCATTTATTCCCCTGCACTCGTTCGTTGCACACTTTTTCTCGTTCCCTTCTTCCCGTTTTCCCCTGCACTCGTTTGTTGAACACTTTTTCTCGTTCCCTTCTTCCATTTTTTCCCCTGCACTCGTTCGTTGCACACTTTTTCTCGTTCCCTCCTTCCCGCCTTTTTTTGCACTCGTTCGTTGCACACTTTTTCTCGTTCCCTTCTTCCCGATTTTTTTTGCACTCGTTCGTTGCACACTTTTTCTCATTCCCTTCTTCCCGTTTTTCCCCTGCACTCGTTCGTTGCACACTTTTTCTCATTCCCTTCTTCCCTTTTTTCCCCTGCACTCGTTCGTTGCACACTTTTTCTCGTTCCCTTCTTCCTGTTTTTCCCCTGCACTCGTTCATTGCACACTTTTTCTCGCTCACTTCTTCCAAATTTTTTTGCACTCATTCGTTGTACTCTTTTTCTCGTTCCCCTCTTCCCTTTTTTCCCCTGCACTCGATCGTTGCACTCTTTTTCTCGTTCCCTTCTTCCCGATTTTTTTTGCACTCGTTCGTTGCACACTTTTTCGCGTTCCCTTCTTCCCACTTTTTTTTGCACTCGTTCGTTGTACTCTTTTCTCGTTCCCTTCTTCCCGCTTTTTTTTGCACTCGTTCGTTGCACTCTTTTTCTCGTTCCCCTCTTCCCTTTTTTCCCCTGCACTCGTTCGTTGCACACTTTTTCACGTTCCCTTCTTCCCGTTATTCCCTGCACTCGTTTGTTGCACTCTTTTTCTCGTTCCCTTCTTCCCGTTATTCCCTGCACTCGTTCGTTGCACACTTTTTCTCAGTCCCTTCTTCCCGTTTTTTTTTGCACTCGTTCGTTGCACTCTTTTTCTCGTTCCCTTCTTCCCGTTTTATTTTTGCACTCGTTCGTTGCACAGTTTTTCTCGTTCCCTTCTTCCCTTTTTTTTGCACTCGTTCGTTGCACACTTTTTCTCGTTCCCTTCTTCCCGCTTTTTTTTGCACTCGTTCGTTGCACACTTTTTCTCGTTTCCCTCTTCCCTTTTTTCCCCTGCACTCGTTCGTTGCACTCTTTTTCTCGTTCCCTTCTTCCCTTTTTTCCACTGCACTCATTCGTTGCACTCTTTTCTCGTTCCCTTCTTCCCTTTTTTCCCCTGCACTCGTTCGTTGCACACTTTTTCTCGTTCCCTTCTTCCCGCTTTTTTTTGCACTCGTTCGTTGCACAATTTTTCTCGTTCCCCTCTTCCCTTTTTTCCCCTGCACTCGTTCGTTGCACCCTTTTTCTCGTTCCCTTCTTCCCGCTTTTTTTTGCACTCGTTCATTGCACAATTTTTCTCGTTCCCTTCTTCCCTTTTTTCCCCTGCACTCGTTCGTTGCACACTTTTTCTCGTTCCCTTCTTCCCGCTTTTTTTTGCACTCGTTCGTTGCACACTTTTTCTCGTTCCCGTCTTCCCTTTTTTCCCTGCACTCGTTCGTTGCACTCTTTTTCTCGTTCCCGTCTTCCTGTTTTTCCCCTGCACTCATTCGTTACACAATTTTTCTCGTTCCCTTCTTCCCGCTTTTTTTTGCACTCATTCGTTGCACTCTTTTTCTCGTTTCCCTCTTCCCTTTTTTCCCCTGCACTCGTTCGTTGCACTCTTTTTCTCGTTCCCTTCTTCCCTTTTTTCCCCTGCACTCGTTCGTTGCACAATTTTTCTCGTTACCTTCTTCCCTTTTTTCCCCTGCACTCGTTCGTTGCACACTTTTTCTCGTTCCCTTCTTCCCGCTTTTTTTTGCACTCGTTCGTTGCACTCTTTTTCTTGTTCCCTTCTTCCCGATTTTTTTTGCACTCGTTCGTTGCACTATTTTTCTCGTTCCCTTCTTCCCGCTTTTTCCCCTGCACTCGTTCGTTGCACTGTTTTTCTCGTTCCCCTCTTGCCTTTTTTCCCTGCACTCGTTCGTTGCACAATTTTTCTCGTTCCCTTCTTCCCTTTTTTCCCCTGCACTCGTTCGTTGCACACTTTTTCACGTTCCATTCTTCCCGTTATTCCCTGCACTCGTTCGTTGCACACTTTTTCTCGTTCCCTTTTTCCCGTTTTTTTTTGCACTCGTTCGTTGCACTCTTTTTCTCGTTCCCTTCTTCCCTTTTTTCCCCTGCACTCGTTCGTTGCACTGTTTTTCTCGTTCCCCTCTTCCCTTTTTTCCCCTGCACTCGTTCGTTGCACAATTTTTCTCGTTCCCTTCTTCCCTTTTTTCCCCTGCACTCGTTCGTTGCACTCTTTTTCTCGTTCCCTTCTTCCCGTTTTCCCCTGCACTCGTTTGTTGAACACTTTTTCTCGTTCCCTTCTTCCATTTTTTCCCCTGCACTCGTTCGTTGCACAATTTTTCTCGTTCCCTCCTTCCCGGTATTTTTTGCACTCGTTCGTTGCACACTTTTTCTCGTTCCCTTCTTCCTGATTTTTTTTGCACTCGTTCGTTGCACTCTTTTTCTCGTTCCCTTCTTCCCTTTTTTCCCCGGCACTCGTTCGTTGCACTCTTTTTCTCGTTCCCTTCTTCCCGTTTTCCCCTGCACTCGTTTGTTGAACACTTTTTCTCGTTCCCTTCTTCCATTTTTTCCCCTGCACTCGTTCGTTGCACACTTTTTCTCGTTCCCTCCTTCCCGTTTTCCCCTGCACTCGTTTGTTGAACACTTTTTCTCGTTCCCTTCTTCCATTTTTTCCCCTGCACTCGTTCGTTGCACACTTTTTCTCGTTCCCTCCTTCCCGCCTTTTTTTGCACTCGTTCGTTGCACACTTTTTCTCGTTCCCTTCTTCCCGATTTTTTTTGCACTCGTTCGTTGCACACTTTTTCTCATTCCCTTCTTCCCATTTTTCCCCTGCACTCGTTCGTTGCACACTTTTTCTCATTCCCTTCTTCCCTTTTTTCCCCTGCACTCGTTCGTTGCACTCTTTTTCTCGTTCCCTTCTTCCCGTTATTCCCTGCACTCGTTCGTTGCACACTTTTTCTCGTTCCCTTCTTCCTGTTTTTCCCCTGCACTCGTTCATTGCACACTTTTTCTCGCTCACTTCTTCCAAATTTTTTTGCACTCATTCGTTGCACAATTTTTCTCGTTCCCCTCTTCCCTTTTTTCCCCTGCACTCGTTCGTTGCACAATTTTTCTCGTTCCCTTCTTCCCTTTTTTCCCCTGCACTCATTCGTTGCACACTTTGTCGTTCCCTTCTTCCCGCTTTTTTTTGCACTCGTTCGTTGCACACTTTTTCTCGTTCCCTTCTTCCCTTTTTTCCCCTGCACTCTTTCGTTGCACAATTTTTCTCGTTCCCCTCTTCCCTTTTTTCCCCTGCACTCGTTCGTTGCACACTTTTTCTCGTTCCCTTTTTCCCGTTTTTTTTTGCACTCGTTCGTTGCACACTTTTTCTCGTTCCCTTCTTCCCGCTTTTTTTTGCACTCATTCGTTGCACTGTTTTTCTCGTTCCCCTCTTCCCTTTTTTCCCCTGCACTCGTTCGTTGCACCCTTTTTCTCGTTCCCTTCTTCCCGCTTTTTTTTGCACTCGTTCATTGCACAATTTTTCTCGTTCCCTTCTTCCCTTTTTTCCCCTGCACTCGTTCGTTGCACACTTTTTCTCGTTCCCTTCTTCCCGCTTTTTTTTGCGCTCGTTCGTTGCACACTTTTTCTCGTTCCCTCCTTCCCGCTTTTTTTTGCACTCGTTCGTTGCACACTTTTTCTCGTTCCCTTCTTCCCTTTTTTCCCCTGCACTCTTTCGTTGCACAATTTTTCTCGTTCCCCTCTTCCCTTTTTTCCCCTGCACTCGTTCGTTGCACACTTTTTCTCGTTCCCTTTTTCCCGTTTTTTTTTGCACTCGTTCGTTGCACTCTTTTTCTCGTTCCCTTCTTCCCTTTTTTCCCCTGCACTCGTTCGTTGCACTGTTTTTCTCGTTCCCCTCTTCCCTTTTTTCCCCTGCACTCGTTCGTTGCACAATTTTTCTCGTTCCCTTCTTCCCTTTTTTCCCCTGCACTCGTTCGTTGCACTCTTTTTCTCGTTCCCTTCTTCCCGTTTTCCCCTGCACTCGTTTGTTGAACACTTTTTCTCGTTCCCTTCTTCCATTTTTTCCCCTGCACTCGTTCGTTGCACACTTTTTCTCGTTCCCTCCTTCCCGGTATTTTTTGCACTCGTTCGTTGCACACTTTTTCTCGTTCCCTTCTTCCTGATTTTTTTTGCACTCGTTCGTTGCACTCTTTTTCTCGTTCCCTTCTTCCCTTTTTCCCCCGGCACTCGTTCGTTGCACTCTTTTTCTCGTTCCCTTCTTCCCGTTTTCCCCTGCACTCGTTTGTTGAACACTTTTTCTCGTTCCCTTCTTCCATTTTTTCCCTTGCACTCGTTCGTTGCACACTTTTTCTCGTTCCCTCCTTCCCGTTTTCCCCTGCACTCGTTTGTTGAACACTTTTTCTCGTTCCCTTCTTCCATTTTTTCCCCTGCACTCGTTCGTTGCACACTTTTTCTCGTTCCCTCCTTCCCGCCTTTTTTTGCACTCGTTCGTTGCACACTTTTTCTCGTTCCCTTCTTCCCGATTTTTTTTGCACTCGTTCGTTGCACACTTTTTCTCATTCCCTTCTTCCCATTTTTCCCCTGCACTCGTTCGTTGCACACTTTTTCTCATTCCCTTCTTCCCTTTTTTCCCCTGCACTCGTTCGTTGCACTCTTTTTCTCGTTCCCTTCTTCCCGTTATTCCCTGCACTCGTTCGTTGCACACTTTTTCTCGTTCCCTTCTTCCTGTTTTTCCCCTGCATTCGTTCATTGCACACTTTTTCTCGCTCACTTCTTCCAAATTATTTTGCACTCATTCGTTGCACAATTTTTCTCGTTCCCCTCTTCCCTTTTTTCCCCTGCACTCGTTCGTTGCACAATTTTTCTCGTTCCCTTCTTCCCTTTTTTCCCCTGCACTCATTCGTTGCACACTTTTTGTCGTTCCCTTCTTCCCGCTTTTTTTTGCACTCGTTCGTTGCACACTTTTTCTCGTTCCCTTCTTCCCTTTTTTCCCCTGCACTCTTTCGTTGCACAATTTTTCTCGTTCCCCTCTTCCCTTTTTTCCCCTGCACTCGTTCGTTGCACTCTTTTTCTCGTTCCCTTCTTCCCGATTTTTTTTGCACTCGTTCGTTGCACACTTTTTCTCGTTCCCTTCTTCCCGCTTTTTTTTGTACTCATTCGTTGCACAATTTTTCTCCTTCCCTTCTTCCCTTTTTTCCCCTGCACTCGTTCGTTGCACTCTTTTTCTCGTTCCCTTCTTCCCTTTTTTCCCCTGCACTCGTTCGTTGCACTCATTTTCTCGTTCCCTTCTTCCCGTTTTCCCCTGCACTCGTTTGTTGCACACTTTTTCTCGTTCCCTTCTTCCATTTTTTCCCCTGCACTCGTTCGTTGCACACTTTTTCTCGTTCCCTCCTTCCCGGTATTTTTTGCACTCGTTCGTTGCACACTTTTTCTTGTTCCCTTCTTCCCGATTTTTTTTGCACTCGTTCGTTGCACTCTTTTTCTCGTTCCCTTCTTCCCTTTTTTCCCCTGCACTCGTTCGTTGCACTGTTTTTCTCGTTCCCCTCTTCCCTTTTTTCCCTGCACTCGTTCGTTGCACAATTTTTCTCGTTCCCTTCTTCCCTTTTTTCCCCTGCACTCGTTCGTTGCACACTTTTTCACGTTCCCTTCTTCCCGTTATTCCCTGCACTCGTTCGTTGCGCACTTTTTCTCGTTCCCTTTTTCCCGTTTTTTTTTGCACTCGTTCGTTGCACTCTTTTTCTCCTTCCCTTCTTCCCTTTTTTCCCTGCACTCGTTCATTGCAATCTTTTTCTCGTTCCCTTCTTCCCTTTTTTCCCCTGCACTCGTTTGTTGCACTGTTTTTCTCGTTCCCCTCTTCCCTTTTTTCCCCTGCACTCGTTCGTTGCACAATTTTTCTCGTTCCCTTCTTCCCTTTTTTCCCCTGCACTCGTTCGTTGCACACTTTTTCTCGTTCCCTTCTTCCCTTTTTTCCCCTGCACTCATTCGTTGCACACTTTTTCTCGTTCCCTTCTTCCCGCTTTTTTTTGCACTCGTTCGTTGCACACTTTTTGTCGTTCCCTTCTTCCCGCTTTTTTTTTGCACTCGTTCGTTGCACTCTTTTTCTCGTTCCCTTCTTCCCTTTTTTATTCTTCACTCATTCGTTGCACTGTTTTTCTCGTTCCCTTCTTCCCGCTTTTTTTTGAACTCGTTCGTTGCACACTTTTTCTCGTTCCCCTCTTCTTTTTTTTCCCCTGCACTCGTTCGTTGCACTCTTTTTCTCGTTCCCTTCTTCCCTTTTTTCCCCTGCACTCGTTCGTTGCACTCTTTTTCTCGTTCCCTTCTTCCCTTTTTTATTCTTCACTCATTCGTTGCACTGTTTTTCTCGTTCCCTTCTTCCCGCTTTTTTTTGAACTCGTTCGTTGCACACTTTTTCTCGTTCCCCTCTTCTTTTTTTTCCCCTGCACTCGTTCGTTGCACTCTTTTTCTCGTTCCCTTCTTCCCTTTTTCCCCTGCACTCGTTCGTTGCACACTTTTTCTCGTTCCCTTCTTCCCTTTTTTCCCCTGCACTCGTTCGTTGCACTCTTTTTCTCGTTCCCTTCTTCCCTTTTTTATTCTTCACTCATTCGTTGCACTGTTTTTCTCGTTCCCTTCTTCACTGTTTTCCCCTGCACTCGTTCATTGCACACTTTTTCTTGTTCCCTTCTTCCCTTTTTTATTCTCCACTCATTCGTTGCACTCTTTTTCTCGTTCCCTTCTTCCCGCATTTTTTTGCACTCGTTCGTTGCACTATTTTTCTCGTTCCCTTCTTCCCTTTTTTATTCTTCACTCATTCATTGCACACTTTTTCTCGTTCCCTTCTTCCCTTTTTTCCCCTGCACTCGTTCGTTGCACTCTTTTTCTCGTTCCCTTCTTCCCTTTTTTCCCCTGCACTCGTTCGTTGCACTCTTTTTCTCGTTCCCTTCTTCCCTTTTTCATTCTTCACTCATTCCTTGCACTCTTTTTCTCGTTCCCTTCTTCCCTTTTTTCCCCTGCACTCGTTCGTTGCACTCTTTTTCTCGTTCCCTTCTTCCCGTTTTCCCCACAGTCGTTTGTTGCACACTTTTTCTCGTTCCCTTCTTCCTGTTTTTCCCCTGCACTCGTTTGTTGCACTCTTTTTCTCGTTCCCTTCTTCCCTTTTTTCCCCTGCACTCGTTCATTGCACTCTTTTTCTCGTTCCCTTCTTCCCTTTTTTCCCCGCACTCGTTCGTTGCTCTCTTTTTCTCGTTCCCTTCTTCCCTTTTTTATTCTGCACTCCTTCGTTGCACTCTTTTTCTCGTTCCCTTCTTCCCTTTTTTGCCCTGCACTCGTTCGTTGCACTCTTTTTCTCGTTCCCTTCTTCCCGATTTTTTTTGCACTCGTTCGTTGCACTGTTTTTCTCGTTCCCTTCTTCCCTTTTTTCCCCTTCACTCATTCATTGAACTCTTTTTCTCGTTCCCTTCTTCCTGTTTTTCCCTTGCAGTCGTTCGTTGCACAGTTTTTCTCGTTCCCTTCTTCCCGCTTTTTTTTGCACTCGTTCGTTGCACAGTTTTTCTCGTTCCCTCCTTCCCGTTTTTTTTTGCACTCGTTCGTTGCACTCTTTTTCTCGTTCCCTTCTTCCCTTTTTTCCCCTGCACTCGTTCGTTGCACTCTTTTTCTCGTTCCCTTCTTCCCTTGTTCATTCTTCACTCATTCCTTGCACTCTTTTTCTCGTTCCCCTCTTCCCTTTTTTCCCCTGCACTCGTTCGTTGCACAATTTTTCTCGTTCCCTTCTTCCCTTTTTTCCCCTGCACTCATTCGTTGCACACTTTGTCGTTCCCTTCTTCCCGCTTTTTTTTGCACTCGTTCGTTGCACACTTTTTCTCGTTCCCTTCTTCCCTTTTTTCCCCTGCACTCTTTCGTTGCACAATTTTTCTCGTTCCCCTCTTCCCTTTTTTCCCCTGCACTCGTTCGTTGCACACTTTTTCTCGTTCCCTTTTTCCCGTTTTTTTTTGCACTCGTTCGTTGCACACTTTTTCTCGTTCCCTTCTTCCCGCTTTTTTTTGCACTCATTCGTTGCACTGTTTTTCTCGTTCCCCTCTTCCCTTTTTTCCCCTGCACTCGTTCGTTGCACCCTTTTTCTCGTTCCCTTCTTCCCGCTTTTTTTTGCACTCGTTCATTGCACAATTTTTCTCGTTCCCTTCTTCCCTTTTTTCCCCTGCACTCGTTCGTTGCACACTTTTTCTCGTTCCCTTCTTCCCGCTTTTTTTTGCGCTCGTTCGTTGCACACTTTTTCTCGTTCCCTCCTTCCCGCTTTTTTTTGCACTCGTTCGTTGCACACTTTTTCTCGTTCCCTTCTTCCCTTTTTTCCCCTGCACTCTTTCGTTGCACAATTTTTCTCGTTCCCCTCTTCCCTTTTTTCCCCTGCACTCGTTCGTTGCACACTTTTTCTCGTTCCCTTTTTCCCGTTTTTTTTTGCACTCGTTCGTTGCACTCTTTTTCTCGTTCCCTTCTTCCCTTTTTTCCCCTGCACTCGTTCGTTGCACTGTTTTTCTCGTTCCCCTCTTCCCTTTTTTCCCCTGCACTCGTTCGTTGCACAATTTTTCTCGTTCCCTTCTTCCCTTTTTTCCCCTGCACTCGTTCGTTGCACTCTTTTTCTCGTTCCCTTCTTCCCGTTTTCCCCTGCACTCGTTTGTTGAACACTTTTTCTCGTTCCCTTCTTCCATTTTTTCCCCTGCACTCGTTCGTTGCACACTTTTTCTCGTTCCCTCCTTCCCGGTATTTTTTGCACTCGTTCGTTGCACACTTTTTCTCGTTCCCTTCTTCCTGATTTTTTTTGCACTCGTTCGTTGCACTCTTTTTCTCGTTCCCTTCTTCCCTTTTTCCCCCGGCACTCGTTCGTTGCACTCTTTTTCTCGTTCCCTTCTTCCCGTTTTCCCCTGCACTCGTTTGTTGAACACTTTTTCTCGTTCCCTTCTTCCATTTTTTCCCTTGCACTCGTTCGTTGCACACTTTTTCTCGTTCCCTCCTTCCCGTTTTCCCCTGCACTCGTTTGTTGAACACTTTTTCTCGTTCCCTTCTTCCATTTTTTCCCCTGCACTCGTTCGTTGCACACTTTTTCTCGTTCCCTCCTTCCCGCCTTTTTTTGCACTCGTTCGTTGCACACTTTTTCTCGTTCCCTTCTTCCCGATTTTTTTTGCACTCGTTCGTTGCACACTTTTTCTCATTCCCTTCTTCCCATTTTTCCCCTGCACTCGTTCGTTGCACACTTTTTCTCATTCCCTTCTTCCCTTTTTTCCCCTGCACTCGTTCGTTGCACTCTTTTTCTCGTTCCCTTCTTCCCGTTATTCCCTGCACTCGTTCGTTGCACACTTTTTCTCGTTCCCTTCTTCCTGTTTTTCCCCTGCATTCGTTCATTGCACACTTTTTCTCGCTCACTTCTTCCAAATTATTTTGCACTCATTCGTTGCACAATTTTTCTCGTTCCCCTCTTCCCTTTTTTCCCCTGCACTCGTTCGTTGCACAATTTTTCTCGTTCCCTTCTTCCCTTTTTTCCCCTGCACTCATTCGTTGCACACTTTTTGTCGTTCCCTTCTTCCCGCTTTTTTTTGCACTCGTTCGTTGCACACTTTTTCTCGTTCCCTTCTTCCCTTTTTTCCCCTGCACTCTTTCGTTGCACAATTTTTCTCGTTCCCCTCTTCCCTTTTTTCCCCTGCACTCGTTCGTTGCACTCTTTTTCTCGTTCCCTTCTTCCCGATTTTTTTTGCACTCGTTCGTTGCACACTTTTTCTCGTTCCCTTCTTCCCGCTTTTTTTTGTACTCATTCGTTGCACAATTTTTCTCCTTCCCTTCTTCCCTTTTTTCCCCTGCACTCGTTCGTTGCACTCTTTTTCTCGTTCCCTTCTTCCCTTTTTTCCCCTGCACTCGTTCGTTGCACTCATTTTCTCGTTCCCTTCTTCCCGTTTTCCCCTGCACTCGTTTGTTGCACACTTTTTCTCGTTCCCTTCTTCCATTTTTTCCCCTGCACTCGTTCGTTGCACACTTTTTCTCGTTCCCTCCTTCCCGGTATTTTTTGCACTCGTTCGTTGCACACTTTTTCTTGTTCCCTTCTTCCCGATTTTTTTTGCACTCGTTCGTTGCACTCTTTTTCTCGTTCCCTTCTTCCCTTTTTTCCCCTGCACTCGTTCGTTGCACTGTTTTTCTCGTTCCCCTCTTCCCTTTTTTCCCTGCACTCGTTCGTTGCACAATTTTTCTCGTTCCCTTCTTCCCTTTTTTCCCCTGCACTCGTTCGTTGCACACTTTTTCACGTTCCCTTCTTCCCGTTATTCCCTGCACTCGTTCGTTGCGCACTTTTTCTCGTTCCCTTTTTCCCGTTTTTTTTTGCACTCGTTCGTTGCACTCTTTTTCTCCTTCCCTTCTTCCCTTTTTTCCCTGCACTCGTTCATTGCAATCTTTTTCTCGTTCCCTTCTTCCCTTTTTTCCCCTGCACTCGTTTGTTGCACTGTTTTTCTCGTTCCCCTCTTCCCTTTTTTCCCCTGCACTCGTTCGTTGCACAATTTTTCTCGTTCCCTTCTTCCCTTTTTTCCCCTGCACTCGTTCGTTGCACACTTTTTCTCGTTCCCTTCTTCCCTTTTTTCCCCTGCACTCATTCGTTGCACACTTTTTCTCGTTCCCTTCTTCCCGCTTTTTTTTGCACTCGTTCGTTGCACACTTTTTGTCGTTCCCTTCTTCCCGCTTTTTTTTTGCACTCGTTCGTTGCACTCTTTTTCTCGTTCCCTTCTTCCCTTTTTTATTCTTCACTCATTCGTTGCACTGTTTTTCTCGTTCCCTTCTTCCCGCTTTTTTTTGAACTCGTTCGTTGCACACTTTTTCTCGTTCCCCTCTTCTTTTTTTTCCCCTGCACTCGTTCGTTGCACTCTTTTTCTCGTTCCCTTCTTCCCTTTTTTCCCCTGCACTCGTTCGTTGCACTCTTTTTCTCGTTCCCTTCTTCCCTTTTTTATTCTTCACTCATTCGTTGCACTGTTTTTCTCGTTCCCTTCTTCCCGCTTTTTTTTGAACTCGTTCGTTGCACACTTTTTCTCGTTCCCCTCTTCTTTTTTTTCCCCTGCACTCGTTCGTTGCACTCTTTTTCTCGTTCCCTTCTTCCCTTTTTCCCCTGCACTCGTTCGTTGCACACTTTTTCTCGTTCCCTTCTTCCCTTTTTTCCCCTGCACTCGTTCGTTGCACTCTTTTTCTCGTTCCCTTCTTCCCTTTTTTATTCTTCACTCATTCGTTGCACTGTTTTTCTCGTTCCCTTCTTCACTGTTTTCCCCTGCACTCGTTCATTGCACACTTTTTCTTGTTCCCTTCTTCCCTTTTTTATTCTCCACTCATTCGTTGCACTCTTTTTCTCGTTCCCTTCTTCCCGCATTTTTTTGCACTCGTTCGTTGCACTATTTTTCTCGTTCCCTTCTTCCCTTTTTTATTCTTCACTCATTCATTGCACACTTTTTCTCGTTCCCTTCTTCCCTTTTTTCCCCTGCACTCGTTCGTTGCACTCTTTTTCTCGTTCCCTTCTTCCCTTTTTTCCCCTGCACTCGTTCGTTGCACTCTTTTTCTCGTTCCCTTCTTCCCTTTTTCATTCTTCACTCATTCCTTGCACTCTTTTTCTCGTTCCCTTCTTCCCTTTTTTCCCCTGCACTCGTTCGTTGCACTCTTTTTCTCGTTCCCTTCTTCCCGTTTTCCCCACAGTCGTTTGTTGCACACTTTTTCTCGTTCCCTTCTTCCTGTTTTTCCCCTGCACTCGTTTGTTGCACTCTTTTTCTCGTTCCCTTCTTCCCTTTTTTCCCCTGCACTCGTTCATTGCACTCTTTTTCTCGTTCCCTTCTTCCCTTTTTTCCCCGCACTCGTTCGTTGCTCTCTTTTTCTCGTTCCCTTCTTCCCTTTTTTATTCTGCACTCCTTCGTTGCACTCTTTTTCTCGTTCCCTTCTTCCCTTTTTTGCCCTGCACTCGTTCGTTGCACTCTTTTTCTCGTTCCCTTCTTCCCGATTTTTTTTGCACTCGTTCGTTGCACTGTTTTTCTCGTTCCCTTCTTCCCTTTTTTCCCCTTCACTCATTCATTGAACTCTTTTTCTCGTTCCCTTCTTCCTGTTTTTCCCTTGCAGTCGTTCGTTGCACAGTTTTTCTCGTTCCCTTCTTCCCGCTTTTTTTTGCACTCGTTCGTTGCACAGTTTTTCTCGTTCCCTCCTTCCCGTTTTTTTTTGCACTCGTTCGTTGCACTCTTTTTCTCGTTCCCTTCTTCCCTTTTTTCCCCTGCACTCGTTCGTTGCACTCTTTTTCTCGTTCCCTTCTTCCCGTTTTCCCCTGCACTCGTTTGTTGAACACTTTTTCTCGTTCCCTTCTTCCATTTTTTCCCCTGCACTCGTTCGTTGCACAATTTTTCTCGTTCCCTCCTTCCCGGTATTTTTTGCACTCGTTCGTTGCACACTTTTTCTCGTTCCCTTCTTCCTGATTTTTTTTGCACTCGTTCGTTGCACTCTTTTTCTCGTTCCCTTCTTCCCTTTTTTCCCCGGCACTCGTTCGTTGCACTCTTTTTCTCGTTCCCTTCTTCCCGTTTTCCCCTGCACTCGTTTGTTGAACACTTTTTCTCGTTCCCTTCTTCCATTTTTTCCCCTGCACTCGTTCGTTGCACACTTTTTCTCGTTCCCTCCTTCCCGTTTTCCCCTGCACTCGTTTGTTGAACACTTTTTCTCGTTCCCTTCTTCCATTTTTTCCCCTGCACTCGTTCGTTGCACACTTTTTCTCGTTCCCTCCTTCCCGCCTTTTTTTGCACTCGTTCGTTGCACACTTTTTCTCGTTCCCTTCTTCCCGATTTTTTTTGCACTCGTTCGTTGCACACTTTTTCTCATTCCCTTCTTCCCATTTTTCCCCTGCACTCGTTCGTTGCACACTTTTTCTCATTCCCTTCTTCCCTTTTTTCCCCTGCACTCGTTCGTTGCACTCTTTTTCTCGTTCCCTTCTTCCCGTTATTCCCTGCACTCGTTCGTTGCACACTTTTTCTCGTTCCCTTCTTCCTGTTTTTCCCCTGCACTCGTTCATTGCACACTTTTTCTCGCTCACTTCTTCCAAATTTTTTTGCACTCATTCGTTGCACAATTTTTCTCGTTCCCCTCTTCCCTTTTTTCCCCTGCACTCGTTCGTTGCACAATTTTTCTCGTTCCCCTCTTCCCTTTTTTCCCCTGCACTCGTTCGTTGCACACTTTTTCTCGTTCCCTTTTTCCCGTTTTTTTTTGCACTCGTTCGTTGCACACTTTTTCTCGTTCCCTTCTTCCCGCTTTTTTTTGCACTCATTCGTTGCACTGTTTTTCTCGTTCCCCTCTTCCCTTTTTTCCCCTGCACTCGTTCGTTGCACCCTTTTTCTCGTTCCCTTCTTCCCGCTTTTTTTTGCACTCGTTCATTGCACAATTTTTCTCGTTCCCTTCTTCCCTTTTTTCCCCTGCACTCGTTCGTTGCACACTTTTTCTCGTTCCCTTCTTCCCGCTTTTTTTTGCGCTCGTTCGTTGCACACTTTTTCTCGTTCCCTTCTTCCCGCTTTTTTTTGCACTCGTTCATTGCACAATTTTTCTCGTTCCCTTCTTCCCTTTTTTCCCCTGCACTCGT